>VFFE01005628.1:126543-272255 GCA_008921705.1 Burhinus oedicnemus
CCCCCCCCCCCCCCCCCCCCCTCCAGGTAATGCTTGATTTCTTCTTTAAAACATAGAACTAATGAAACTTGAAGGAAAAGCATCTGAATTAATAAAGGCTGTTGGCAGAAGGAGAACATTTTTGGGCTGCAGCAGAACAGAAATGAGCACAGAGACATTTTGTTAACCAAAGAGTGCAGCTAACCTCAGGGGCAGAAGAGTGAGGTGCTACACTTAAAAAATGCACTGTAGAGGTTTTCTCATTCTACACATTTAGGGACAAGCCCAGCAGGACAACGCTGGTGTGCGGCCAGGAGATTTACTCTGAATTCACACCAGCGCCACACAGCAGAATTAGCATCGCAGTCTCTGGGGAACAGCTCCCTTTTGGTCAAAGTATTTTGCAGATAGGTTGCCAGGAACTCAAATCCAGTGGAAACAGCAGTTCCCAAACTAGGACTCACCCTCTGGGAGAGAAGGGGGGTGTACGAGAGGTACTGGCGGGGCTGCAAGCCGAAATGAGCGGCTGTTATCCTGAATGCTGGATGCTGGATGAGCTGGGGAGGAAAGGGGAGAGAAAGGTCACAAACGGTAGAGTTCGCTTGGGAGAGGGGCAAGGGAAAAATAGTTTGGGAAATGCTGCAGCAGAAGCCTTTTTTTTTTTTTCCAAATCCCTTCTTTTCCATTGTTGTTTCCTTGAACAAAAGCAGCCCATGCAAAGACAAAGGCTTAAAACTGAAAGGCCTGACACATATTTCCTCATCTCAGTATCAAATATCTCCTGCGATATTTGCAATTCTTATACCATAAATAGAAATGCTCAAACGCAGAGCTCATTTCCTGGTTTCTCAGAAAATGACATCCTCTTCCTACTTGCCAGTTTCCCACATCTCTCCGTGCTGAGCGCCGGTGGCCTGCCTTTCCCCACCATTGTAATGGTTGTTCTCTTTTCCAGCAGCCACGGCCTCACATTCGGTAACCTTTGCCCTTCCATTCGACCGGAGCCAAAATGCCACCTTTAGAAAACTAACGTACCAGAGAAAATGGAAGTATGAAGCTGGGCAACCCAACATGCTGTTATCTTACCCTGTTTGTCACTGAGGTTTATTTTCTGGAATTCACCTGTGGATTTTAAATTCAGGAAAAATTTTCTAAAGGAACGGGATCATCTGAAGACTCGTGATCTCCTTACCAGCACAGCCCCCTTTAAAACTGAACCTCTACCAACGTGGTAGATTTGAGGCAGAACAAATATTTACTGAAAAAGAATAGTACTTTACCTGCAGGCTTCTTTGAAGTCTTCTTGTCATTACTAGAAATTTGATTGAATTATCTTGCCATCCCCCAAATCAGCTTTCTGCTGACACAAGAGAGCTTCACCTTTTTGATCCTACAAGTGAAGCCATGTGGAAATGATTGAGAGTGACGTCACGAGTTCAGCATTATGATTTAAATTTGGGATCAAGCAGGAGGAGGGGAAAAAAATTACACGCATCCATGATTACTGTGTTTGGGTCATTCAGATGCAGGCTTAAAAAAATAAGGTCTTGTCTCAGTGAATATGAAAAGTACTACGAGGTCTTTTAATAGGAACTATTACTTGCCCTCATATATATATCCAAAACTTTGGCTTCTTCCCCAGTCTTTCATTGTTTATTTGACTTTTTGATTGTTATAAGTACCAGAGGTAACTGTGTTTTGGTGATGCTGTATGTTAATAAGTTTTAGACCTTTCAAAAGGAGAAGCATGTGTTTCCATAAGCTCCAGGCCCCTTCTGGCCTCTGAAGTTGAGCACCCAGAGCATGAAACACCCTAAACCACTGAGTTTAAAACCCTCACCCACAATTATTACTGATTATAGTAAAATTCAGGTAAGTGTCTGGAAAGTGACCTTTTTAGAAAGACCATTTACATACAGAAAAAGTTGAACAAGTAAATCAAGGGCCAGAGAAAACAGCTTGAGGGGAGAAACTGAAGGAACTCTATCTGCTTATTTCATTACAAAGAAGACTAAGAGGGGACTGGTCAATTTTTGGTCAGGAATCCCCCAGGAAGAGAGCTCCTCAGTCCCGTAGCAGAATCGGGAGCAGTGCTGGAGGATGACACTGGAGGTGAATTGGCAAGGTGCTACATACGTGTTTTCTGAGCTGAAGTAATTCACCATCGGAACTCACTACCAAGAAAATGCCATCTCCTCATGTCATGATGAACATGAGCGGCCCCTTTTAGGAGACTTGCTCTAGCCAGTCTCAAATTCTGCTTTATTCTGTGCGTTTTACTGCACTCAGTTCAGAGGAAGATGAGCAGACTGTTAGTTCACTTCAAATTGTATAAATCTAGAAAGGCCTTGGGGATTTGTTTTCTTTTTTTGGCTTTTTGTTTGTTTGTTTTTTGTTTTGTTTTGTTTTGTTTTTCTTTTTTAAACCAGAGGTCACTGAAATGGGAAGAAGAATTTTCCTATAACGGTTTTATGGCAATGTGAGCAGTGAGGGTTGAGGACAGAACAGGGCCTGTGGTAGGGTATGAGAGGAGATCCAGAGGCATTATAGCGGGCACAAAAGTGACCTGGGGTTTACACAGAGAATTCAATTCTTTGAGCTTTCAAGCCAGATAGTAGATACCTATGTTGTCTTAAATAGAAGTAGATATCTTTTGCCACCAATGAATAATGTTCATCTCTAACCTCTGATTTAACACTAAGCTCATACTAAAAGTATATAAATATTTCTCTGTATGTGAATACCTAGATTTATGTACAGTCTCTGACTTGTAGTATTCATTAAATCTCCCTTGTACCACACACACAACACCAACAAATAAGTGAATGAGACAGGAACTTTCAGCCCCAAGGCTCATTTCAATGTTTAAGCTTTTCCTTGCTCCTCCAGGGATATTCATGTCAATGTCTTAATAAGGCAAGCACAGCCTTTTCCGTGCATGAGAACATGTGCTCAAACTCAGGAAACCATGCATGGAGTGGGATAGCAGTCGTATGTTTTCTCAGAGGGGAAAAAGTGGCGTAGTTCTCTATTGTGTGGCGCAAGCCTCAGTCCCCAGTTAACTTTACAAAGGTTCAAGCAAACAAAAACCAACACATTAGCCAAAAAGACAAACACATCACAAAATAATTATATGACTTTGGAAGTACTTGTTGTACTAATTCACAGCTGATATAGTTGCTACTGCAGACAAGCTTCCTCAGAGTTTTCTGCTATAGAGCACAAGATCTTGCCAACTCCGAAGGTGATTTATAGTTAAGATCCTGGTTAATCCATCTGACTGCAAGTGCTTACTGTCTTCCCCAAGTAGTCCTTTAACTTGAGCATTAAAGAAGAACCTAATCTGACATGCGGTCTTTATGAAAACATTGGTTCCAAATGGAGTCATTTGGGAAGAGTTATACAATAAGCACCAGTTTTCAAAAATAAAGATATGTACTGTATACGATATATGAAAAGTAACATGTGGATATTGGCATTAATCTCACATTCTAAGAAACACAAAATCGCATGCAAATTTATTTTCAGAAAAATTTAATAATTTACACGAGGAAGATAAGGTTAATAACAATTATGAAATTTAGATGATTATCCATATCACCAGTTTTCTTTATCTGTTAATTGAATTGATTCTCTTTATAATTTGCTCTCCATGGTGTAAAATGGCAAAGAGCCATTGCTTACTGTGGAGGTGAATATATGTCCTCATATTGTAAGCACGGCTTTCATATTATGGTGTTCAATGGAATTTGCTGAGTGAAACTCACTTGAAACTCAGAGTTACTGTCTAAGCAAAGACCTGCAGGGGAATCTGTCTAGGAGTTACTGCCCTGAAGGAGAGATGAAACTGCCTCCTCCATCCAGGAATTTCCAGGGTGAAGGCTGAGAACTGGCAGCACAGGCAGCTACCTCGGGCAGCAGTCTGCAGGGAGAAACTACAATGGGTCCACACTTCACCTGCCCAGCTCACAGCCCCATGTAGGAGGGAAAGCTCACTTTCCTCATGGTCTTGGGCTAATATGTTGAATCATTTTCACCGTGTGCTTGGCATAATATGCTGGATTAGGACTAATTCCCCATTCATTATTCCAACAACCTTAGATCCAAATAGCAAGTGTGGGAAGAGGCTATTTCCAGCAGACAGGGAGAGTAGGTAGCTACAGGCAGTCATAGGGTAGCATCTTAGCAAGCTGCAGCTAAATCCTCACTGCTGAAGGCATTACAAATTCTTGCTATATCCAGCTTCCCTGCAAGACATTAGTGATGGTTGATCACAGTTAGGGAGAACACAACACACGTCTCCTGTCCAGGCACCTCATGGTACTCTTAGTTAGAGCAATGACAACCTGTCAGTCTTCAGGGCCAAAGAGTGGCCAGAGGATGAGGTCCCTTACTGTTCTTTGCTAAGCAAATGGGAACACTTGCCTCGCTGGAGTTGCAGTAACTTTTCAGTGAGCATTTCCATACGGCTTCAGCCCATACGTACTACGTGCAGCTGCTTGTGCACAACATGAAGTTTTCTGGAAGTTTAAGTCGAGGCCCATCTTTGCATTGCTTCTAAACCACCACAATGGCACCCAAGTTTCTTTTCTTGCCACCAGTTTTCTTCCACATCTACCCTGGCTTTCCTGAGTTTCCCAGACCATATGGCTTTGATGGACCCACCCAGTCATAAATCCCACTAGTCCCCAGGCTGTAGCCCCTGAACATAACTGCTGTAGCAGTTTAATTTGAGCCATATACTTTCTGGGACAGCAATTCCATACTTATTTAAAGCAATCCAGTGAAAAGGAACTCTCTGAACCTAGACACTAACTTCAATGAGGATTTTGTCTGCGTATGCACAGCAGAACTGAGCTATTAACTGCTGATAAAGGACTGGGTCTTTGAAACATGTTTTGTACTTTGATGTTTTTTTAAGAAGGAAGTTAAAAGAAGTTAAAAGAACATTTAGATTCAATGATCAAGTATTCAAAGACCTTAGAAGTTCTCAAATTAAGGTGTCATTTAAAAAAGCATGGGTCACATACAAGTTTAGTTGGGGATATGCAAGAGAATCCTGAAGTTTCTCAGATTATCATCATTCTGACTGAAGCCACTGGCCTGAGATTTCATGTGGTTTCAACTGCTTTGGTAACATCTACATGTTTTTTTTCCCATTTTTTGAAAAAGGAAAATTGAAAAACGGACAACTTGATGTTCCCCAACAGAAGTCTATAGGAGATTTGGGTTCCCAGCTTCTTGAATAAAATGAAGTAGGGTGTCATGCCCTTTGTAGACCAGCTACTAAGGGATGGACAAGAGAAATATACTCTGATGGTTATTTGTTTCCTAGTGAGGGGTGGAATGTTCATAGCTATTCCATTTTAAAATCACTCCTATTGCTAAGCTATCCCAGTGTCTTTTGACTCCTATAAATCTCATTCATCTACACGCATGTTTTGCATGTTTATTCCTGCCTCCTTCAAAATCTGCAGCTTTCTATATTAGTTAGGTTGTTTCTTCCTCCTTCTTCTGCATTATGGCAAACAATATGTTAAATTCATACACAATCTTTTTTCCAGTCTAGTAAATATCAAGTAATGTCAGGGGAGACCTGTACCTCTCTTGCAGCTCTGGGAAGGTACACGATCGGCCCAGCTGACATATCAGAGCTATATGAGGATGGAACATGTTCAGTGCACTGGATTTTTCTGCAAGTCTGCAATTTTCAAATCTATATACTTCAGCCAGTTGTAGACAGATTTTCAAAAGTATGTCAAGGAATAATACATTTTTATTCTGTGTTGCCAAGTTTTTAGTCTCTTATTGGGAATATTCTATTTTGTATAAATAATTAAACATCCAAGCCAAAGCAAGACTGGTTTTGTAACCTCAATGGTTATCACATTTCTGTGGTCTATTGTTCATATCCCTGTTTCAAATTGGACAGCATAGCAATTTTTAATCTGGTGTTCTAGATTTCAGGTAAATGATGTAACCACCAGGCTTTTCTCACATTTCCAGGAAAAAATTCCAGGAGATCATTTGTTTGTTCTAATGTCAACCAAGCAAATTTTCATTTCTTGGCCACATGTAGCCTTGAAAAGTGTGCCTTCTATAAATACAACTGGTACAGACTAATATTAATAAGAATAGTTTGAAATAATTCTTATCATCTTACTAGAAGAAACAAACAGTCTTTACTCCTTAAATGTCTGAAGATCTAAATTAAAATCCTTGTTTCACAAATACTTGTATATCTGGGTTTTAATCTGCTTCTGTTAAGTATTTTTTTAAAATGTTTTGCATGGCTGTATATATCAAGCTTCAAGTTCATTATAGAAGAGCAGTATGCTATATCATAAAACAGCAAAACACTATACTACAGCCATCTGTGTTTGTTCCATGATAAACAGGAGGAGGTTTTTCACCAAGACTTTTGTAATTTAAAGGAAATTGTCAGCTGGAAACACAATCTCCTGATGCTCTGCTGATGACATATAGAATTACAGAAGATGACCAGCCTCTCCACTCTTATGGACACGTATAGATGACATCTGGGATGCTCTGCTAGTTGCCCCATTTCCCGCCCCTGCGTTTAGCCTCCTGTGTAAGAGGGAAATCAAGAGCAATGATCACCAGAGAAATGACTGCACTATGTGTGGTGTCACCATCACCGTGCACTTTGGGGACAGGCCGACTGAGCTCTTACAACCTCTGGGTTTGTCAGATGATGTCAAGTATGGAAAGAAGTAGGCATTTGCAAGAGGAACCCACCAGTCCTGCTTAACTTATTTGAGTGAAACTCTCAAAATGTTGGGGAAGGGAGGAAGGAGATAAAAGGAGAGGGAGAAAATGAACATTATACCTCCCATATCAGTTTTACTGTTTGTTTCATAAAAAGCACAAGTCACTTAATTTTACAATTTTAGTACCACACATTCTTTGGGGAAAACACTGTGAAACTTAGAAGCTTTTGGGAATAATATAGCATAATCTGGAGAAAAGTCTGTGTTTTTATGCTGTGTTTTGTAACTGACCACTAATTCCCTAAATTAGTTTGTAGTTAACTCTCTCTTTGTGTAAGTGTGTAATGGGCTGCTGAGTCAAATATTTTACTGACTTCAATTTGTGATAAGTATGCTAGTCAAATGCTGTGGTGATGTGCATTAAATGAGTTGCAAAGCAATGATTGAGTTATGCCGTCTTCCCAATGGAGAGCTAATAAAAAACTTTATACCTTACAAACCGTCATAACTGTGTATATGCCACATGAAATAAGGTATTAAAATGTTTTAGAGAGCTTTAAAAATTTTATTGGTACTTTTTCGGTATTTCTCCACCTATAAAGCTGGACTTCCTTAATTAGTAAGGACCTAGGCTCAAGGAAAAAAAATAAAATGTCTGGGAAATATTGGACCCTTTAAATTTTAAGTACTTCAGCTACAGTAGGTTTTGCTGTCATACAGTTAATGAAGTATGCTCAGACTAACTGGTCATCCATCCTAGCCAGAACATTCATACAGATTATTCAGCACATTCATTCGGGGTTTCTGATTTAATTTCAAAGTGAGTTAAGTTCTTGGTTTGGAGGAATTATTCTATTCATCCCATGATCTTGCTGCTAATTAAAAGATCACTGCATGCACAAGAGTCATTAGCTATTCTATACATCATAAGATTATCCAGTCAAAGTGTTCCTAGCTGCAGACGGATGGGTCAGCAACTCTCTTGTCAGAAAACATTTCTCACAAAAGGAAGCTGTTGGACATTCCAACTAATTTCAAACTCACAGAGGAGCATAAGAATCTTATGTCCCAGAAAAATCAGGCAGTCATATTTTTTGCAAATGCTGTTTTTCCCTCCTCTGATGGTTTGTCTGATGGACACGTGCTTGAACAGAGCATTCGAGACCTGCACACTTCCACATGAGGCCTGGAGCCATAGATGTCTGTGATGATCTGCAGTTTAACCCTTTCTTGAAGTTGAATTTTTCTGCCTTGACAAGTACCCAACTTGCAATTTCTTAAGTTGTACCAGGGACTTAGTTATGCTTACCCTAATGCACAAAATTTATGATCCTGGAGACCTCCATAAAACTGCTTCTGCTTTACAGGTACATGAGTGGAGTGAGGAGAGGGCAAACAGCACTGGCAGCCCCTGCTGAGGGGTTGCTGCTGACTGGGGTGAGGCTGATGAATAATAGGGAAGGTGTAGCTTGCCAATTCCCACTGCCATGCCCTAACCCCACTGGAACCTTGTTGTAGAAGCTTCTCTTGGCTCTGACCCCAAAAAGCTGGGTCTTCACTGTGTTTTATTCACATATTGATGATGCAATTTACATTACTGTTCCATAATGATGTTTTACCACTATCAGTTTAAATAAATGTATCTTCTTCCTCTCTTCACTAAATCAGCTAGCTGCCATGGTTTCAGGAACAACTACTCAGTTTCCTCTTTCCTTCTGCTTCTAGGTTATTTTCTTTGGCTAAACCAGATAGACAAATTCAGGGGAATGGGAAAAGGCACAGGGTACCCTTTCTGCTTCCGTCTGCAGAGAGCAGCAGGTGACTTCTCACAGCTGCCTCTGCACCTATTCTGCATCCATTGTTTGGGCTGAGATGTTACAGAGACCCTGAAGTGTCACCCAGGTTTCCCAATAGTGTGACATCCGAAAGACATCCAGGCAAATGCTGAGGATGAATTTCTTGGTTAGGATACCACTGCAGTGCAAACTACCCCAGGAAGAGCTACTAGGACAGTGGGAGCAGGACTTTAAACAAGCTCATCAGAGGCTACATCTGCACTACAGCTGGAGGTTCAACTGCAGAATACCGAATAATTTTAGTCACTGGTGAGAGGGGGATGATACTGCAGCAATAAGACACCAGGACTTTGCCTATTTAGTTGCTGTCAGCCATGTTCCACTGTTATCAAGACCTGAGATTAACTCTAGCTCCAATATACATATGTACTTCTGATTGCAATGTGGACAGTAAGTAAATGGCAGGACCGGAGAGTGGTTTAGCACTAGTCTACTGCTCTGAGCGTATCTCTGTAGGAAAAGAGAACCAGCAAGTTTTCTGTGGAGATTATGGTGGAAGCTAGTCAGATTTTCCACCTGCTAGACCTATGGAGAAGGATCTTTAGCCTAATTTAGCTGAAACTGTCAAATTTAACCCTTAAGATCCCACAGTATTTTACCTCTGCATGGAAGTCTTGCTAATAGCTAAAAATCAGAGCCTGGCAAGAAACACCACATGATCATTTTGTGCATAACTGGTGGTATAAGCAAAGCATTTTTAAAAGTGACAGAAATACCGATACGTATTTTTAAGATTTGGTGACTAAGCCGTAAGGATGTCAATATAATCCCTCTATCTGTGACTTCACACTTCAGTTGCTGCTTATCCAATACACATTTGTGGGACATAAACATGATTTGAAACATCTGCATCACACTTGTGGACTGTCAGCTGGACACTTACACTTTTCTGTATGCAGTTCATAAGTTTTCTCCTGCAGCCTCTTCCAGGGACCATCTCTAAGTCAAGAGGTGAGAAGAAGAATATGGTAGCTTCAGAAAGATTTAGGAATGGCTGCCTTTGTCCATAGCATAGCAAGAAGAAGTGTACCATACAATTCTTTAAAAACAGAAATATCCCTCTCTCAGATAAACACCCACATCCTGTCTGCAGGATGAATCAAAATTTCCTTTTGTTTTGTCCCAGATGCAAATTACTCATCTTTTTGACAAAAGAGATGTTATTATTAAAGTACAAGCATTCCCAACACAGTGACAGATTTTCTAAGAGGCTCTTTTTTCAGGTCAATGAAGCTGGGCAGAGCATTGCGTGGTGGTACTTCTCTGCCTCCACTGCACATTCCAGCTGTGGTTTCACATGCTAAGCTGGCATCACCTCCTGCTTGCTCTCCTTTGCTGTGCTCCTTCCACTGGCTGTCCCTCTGCCTCTCTCCTTCCTCATCTCTTGCTGTCCTCCCACACTTGCCTTGTGGCAGAGTCCATTAGCTGAGAGATTTGACTCGCCAAAACCAGAAGAGAATTTCCCATGCTTTTGCTCCCTTTCCCATCAGCGTGGGAAGCTGACCTGGCTCATGGAAGGAGGTGCCAAAATGAAGCAGTGGGAGACCATGGTGGGGAGCGGGCAAGCAGGGAGATTTGTGAAGGGGGAGCAGAACCTTCCTCCTTGGTAGTGGTGAGAAGTTTCACCTAAATCCATGCCTTCAGGTATGTCTCTGTCAGATCCAGCAACCACTATGGAATCACGTCCCTGCTGGATTTTACATACCTTACACTCCAGCTCATTAACCAAGACAAGATTTCAGTTTCAACAAGTAGCTGCTAACTATAGCTACTCTCTGAGTGCCCAGGCGGCAACAAAATTTCCTTTTTTCAGTTTTCCCTCTAGAGTTATTAGGTATTTCACAGTGGCTCCATGGAGTAATAATAGTATCTAGACAAAACATAATAGATTTTTAAGTGCACACCTGAGAGCAATTATGTCAACCTTCCATTCTAAGTTTCTTCAACATGCCCAGCCTTTCTAGCTGCTTTGCTGTTAGCTGCCAGTATCACAGGCAGCTAACAGAATCATAGGCATCACATAGCATGTGATGAACTTACCTTTACCGTCCATTTCTAACTCTGGAAATTTCACATGACCACCATCATTGTTCAACATCATTTGGGAAGGCAGTGTACAGTATCTTAAGGAATTAACCAAGTCTGTGGTAAAACAGCAAATCTAAACCTGTGCCATCTAAAATTTAACTGCACAAGTGCAGAGGGCAAAAGTGTAGATACCAGATTACAAGGCATATATTCATAAATTCCAAACCTAACCCTAAGACATAGTTACCCCTGCTCTTGCAAAATATAATACAAGAATAATTATCCTTTCTGTTATCTTCCTCGCAAGCTATAAGGCACTTTGAGAAAGAAAGTAGTGAACTAAATGAAATAATTTTCTTCCACTTGCAATGCACTATACAGTGCCACAGATACTTACTAGGAGAAAATCCCAAATGGAGAAAAATTAATTTCAAAATCTCTTCTAATGGGATTTCTTAGAGGAGTGTAAAAAGATTGCCATTTAACAACTCTCAGTTGTAAAAACATGATGGGTTAAAGTTTGATAGACAGCTGCAAAATGACTTCAGTCTTCTTTGGGTACCTCGGCAATCCATAAATAGGATGCATGTTTAGACACCCCAGGTATCCTCTGATTCTGTCTAAAGGACCCATTTCATGCAAGATTGCCTTTCCTACACTAGGCAAACTTACTGTCTTTCCACAGCTCAGAGTTCTGGTTTTCAAGGCCGTTGGATATTTGGAGTTCCTGTCGACATCTTCAGCTCTTCAGCTCGTCACCACACCTTACTCCCATTGTGGAGCTGTCAGAATGGCTCTGACCCGCTGTCGAGTAACTCAGAGGAACCACAGGCTAAGTGGGTAGCACTGACAGATACGCATTGATGTGGATCTCGCTGGCAAAGTTAAGAACTATTTTTGGCTTTTCATTTTTAATATCCACAAATCAGAAAGAAGTGAACTGGAAAGCAAACAGCCTTCTCCAGTAACATTAAGAGGTTGTACTCCTTAAAATGTTTTCTTTTTTGGAAATGTGAGTACATACAGTTCGATGACTTGTCTCATAATACCCCATACGTTAGCTCAAAGTTGAGAGCATCGGTAAAACCATTGTCCATTAAAACTAAATGCTTTCTTGCTCTCTTTTGGTATCTCTCCTTCAATAAAGTAGCTTACCTTGAAATAATTTCCCTTTTACTTCTGGGCACCACCACATTGGCTGGCAGGATGGAGTCACTCAGCAGGAGAGAAAGCAGTACCAAAGCCTATGGCCAGCTTAAGCATATTTGTATATTTGCATATTTAGACAGAGAAAGGAATGGAAAGCATTCCCCCACCCCCCCTTTTCGTTGGCTGTCATTTTGAGCATGGCTAGAGGTAGGATGAGGTTAAAAGTTCAGGAAAGAGAGAGAACACAGAACAACAACCTATGCACTCATTCTAACTGCAACAAGGGGCTTAAACCCCTTCCCACGTATTGCCACATACAGTACTCACCGCAAGCCGTCACCTATACTGTCTGGCCGTGATTACAGTTCATGTCTCAGCCAGGAGCGGAGTAGGACAGTCCCAACCCGGGCAGGCGACTGTGCTTTCAGCACGCTTTGCTGGATGGATGAGACCTGGCATTTCCAATTAGGGCACTCACACAATGCAGCAGCCAGGCCGTGGCATTGCCATGCAGCCCAGCTCCCCGGCGCAGGCTCCCTCCCGCAGCCCCGCTCCGCCGGCACGGCAGCTCCAAGGTAAGGATTGTGCTCCCTGCCCTATATTTGGCTGCAATCATAAGAAAATTTATTTATTTTCTGTACATGCTCTCCTCACAGGGAAGTGCAGATTGGGATTTTTGTACAGCACCATATTGAAAGGATGAGGAAGGACTGCTGGTTTCTCCCCAGCTTGTGAGCTGCCATCAGAAAGCAGCACTTCAAAATGGAAGGGGCAAGTAAGACCCCATCAGCCGACACCAAGCAGACTGCCCCACGGAGGCAGGGAGATGCCTGCTTGGAAAAGCAGCAGGTATTTGACAGTACTTCTAGTGGAAAAGGGATCCGCTTTTACTTTCTTTGCGGTAGACTCATCCCTTATTCTGATATGGCCAGAGCAGATTTAATAATGCTCACGAAAAATGACAAATGATGCATGCAGAAAATTTTGTTTGTGGCTGAATGACATTGAAACACAGGATTAGACAGATTAGCTTGCCCCAGATTTGCTAGCCTTGAGTTTTCTAAGGTTAGAAATAAAACAACTAGCATACATTGGCAGCAAGGCAGGCCAGAGCATAGCCTCTGTGTATTCTTGAGTTTCACCATTCCCATTTCCAACAGCACAAACAATAACCCCAGAGACCCTTGCCTTTTATTTCTGCTTAATCTGTATGGGAGGGAAAAATTTTTGACTCCAGTTGTTGTTGGGGATTTGTGTAGTATCTTAATTCGCTGGCTGAATCTAGTCCTTATCTCAAAACTTTCCACAGTAGTACGTAGCTACTGCCACTCAAAGCCTTCTTGCAGCTATCAAGAAAACTGCTCTGGGCTCACAAATATCACCAGCTTTGTGGATAACTGAGAGGAGTCTCATATTCTAGAGAAATCTTAAAAATGATTTGATCAGTTTCATCTCCAGCTCCCCATCTCCAACCCACCACATTTTAGTGGGCACTTTATCTGTTACGCTGCTCCCTGACTTCTTTACCACAGTAGGGAATCTGCCAGCATTTTTTGGGGGTCAATGTTATCAAGGTTTTTGTTCATTGATAAGAGGAGATTTGGTCTACTGAAGTAACAACAGAAAGCTTCTAACAGGTGCTGTGATAATTGTTCCTTCTAGCAAAGATCTAATTCATATGATAATCTGTCATCGTCTGGCATTTCATCCTAACTGATTTTTAATGCTATATTGATCTCAGCTTCTATAATTGGCCCCTTCAAATAGTTAATTTTCTTCTTCTCAGAGAATGGGGAATTGCAGGTTTTGTTTCTTTTAGCCTCTTTTATTAACTGATATACGGTGCCATGGAATTAAATTTTGTATAACTTTTTTTTTCTTTTTAAAGCAGAATCTACATTTCTGGAGCCTAAATAAAATATAGCCAACTTGCATTTGGTCTTGAAATCCTTATGTAAACCAAGATTTCTCACTTGAGAAAAGAAATTATAACTAACAAAATTCAATGGTCATAATTTGCCTATCTTTAAAAAAGCAATGATTTGATTACTTATACAAAGGGTGTCACTCCTCGTAATACCTCAGCTGGAAAAAAAAAAAGATGAAGAATTGTCAATAAAAAAAAAAAAGAAAAAGAGATGCTTGCAGGCTTTTGTGAATATCTTTCTGAACTGTTGTATTCTAACCTATATAAATCAGCAGCCACAGATGCAGTAGCTAAGCTAACAAAGACGTATGGTGCTCTGTGACCCTCATCATCCCTGTGCATCTGAAAACAGAACACAGAACTATAAGTTTACTGCAAATGTGGCAAATGGCAGGCAGTCAGCTCTTTCACCAGACTTAGCAAAATCGTAAGGATAATCAAAAAGAAAAGTAAAAACATGGAACCAGTTCTTTGCACGGGTATGGGGGAGAGGGGAGAATTTTAGGTCATCTAACAGCTAGTGTAAACTACAGCGTGGATTCCTTCCAGAGCTAAGCTTGTGATTACATTAATCATACGCACTAGAGCTAATGCTATACATTACACTTCCAGGATTTCAATAGCGGGTTAGAGCTATAAAGGAGGGAAACAGTCCCCAATATTGGGCACACCATTAATAGAAATAAAGAACAGGAAAATAATTGCTGAAACAGCTAGTCGGCTGAATGCTGAGGAAATAGTGAGTGAGCAATTATCAGTTTATAATCGATGTGACCATTACCCTCTTCTATAGTCTCTTTTTGAGCACATCTTTTGCACCTGGCACTTCAGCGAAACAGCAGCTGAAAGAGGACTCTGTAACATGTCCATAATAGACTGCTCCCCTGCCTTCAGGAGCAAGTGGCCATTTCAATGGCTGCAGATGTTAATGTAAGAATGGACACTGCTAGGTACCATTCTCTAGTCGGAATGCCGGAGTCCTTGTAGTCAACAGCTTGAGCTCTTTAATTCATGATACAGTCTTTATGCTAAGAGGTGTCAAGGAAACACCGATAGCTTCTGCTTCAGATGTTCTCAGCAGACTGTGTAAATGATGTGTTGGTTTAGAAGGCCACAGAGATGTCCTATATTTACTTACGGTAAAGGCCTTCATTGTATTTTTCTGATGCCGTCTGCCTAACTCGATATGCATGTCAGCTGTGTAGCTTACTGAATTCTGAACACAGAAAAAAACCCAACTATGTTATAACTGGTTCTCATTAAGCTGCTAAATGGAATACTAAAAGGTAGCTTAAAATCAGGTGCGTTTAATAAAGCTGTATTTGAATTGGCACACATACGGGTCCCATGTGTTTTTCAGTTTGCTAGTGTTGCAAGTTTATCATCTGTATTACCTATGCTTAAATGTTACTTCACTCCAATAAAAACAGGCATCATTTACAATTTCTATCAAACATTGCTAAGTAAGTCCATGACCAGATTCGTTAGCTAACCATTTGAGGCAGCATAACACACTGTTGAATTTACTGTATCTTGGAAAGTGAATTATGCCTTTAGATTAGATATGGGTTTGGAGGATTAAAAAAAAAAAAACCACCACCACCACAGGGGCATGAAGAGGGGATTTTCTGTATAAGATACATTTTTAGTTTGAACAGAACGATACAGAGCACTCATTCACCACAGTTCACTTTCCTTGTTAAATCTGCAGAAGTCCTGGGAAATAAACCACACGGAGGAGTTTCATCAGTGCAATTACATAAAAATTCCACATTGAAGAAAGCTGTGTGATGAGACCTGTTGTGGGAAAGAGTGTTTTGCTGTTTCTTCACCAAAATTTCTTTGGGGGTTGAGAGCACGGGGACCTCTGCAGCACGCTTCTCCTGAGGGCTCCCTTCCCAGCCCTGGAGGGGGGCTGACACCCTTCCAGGTCTGGCCACGTCTGTCTCTTCAGATCCGCTGTTATGACTCAGGCAAGGGCAAGTCCTGACTCCGACACAGATCCCAAAACAGTTCAGTATCCCAGCAAGACTGTGTAATACGCATTCATAGCCAGACTGCAAAAACTAACCTTGGCCATAGGAATTTGGTGTCCTTGCAACTCTGGAGACATTGCATTCCTCAGATATGATAGATTTGTTGAAATACGAATAGTAGTTTTACAGATTTGCCTCAAACCGCCTTTCACATTCACAGTCACAGTCACAAAAGCTACTCCTCTGATCTGGGATTCCACAATACCTCCACAGTACTTTGTTTGGTTGCTTACATGGAAACACAACAGTAGGAAACTATTTTATGTAATTTAGCAGTGAGAAAGAGAGCAAAGGAGCCAGCACTGTGTGATCATCCAGCTCTCCGGACCACCATCAGGCCTAGAATAAAAGTTGTTCATCTGCTTTACAGCAGCACCAAAGTGCAACAGGTTTCTACCTTTCCTTTTTCAGATTACAAAGCTGAAATAACTTATGAGAAAAAAGAATCTGAATTTTAATTAGTAATCATGCCCATGGTAAGATAAATTTATGCTTGCAAAAGCTTCAGCAGATGTTTTTCATTGTAATGGCTGAGATCCAGAATCTTTTTACATTCTTATTTTCTTTCCTCAAACTGAAATAAGACCAGAGGTCACTCCAATTTTTTTTTTTTTGTGTGTGTGTGTACAAAGAAAGTGGACACATGTAGAAAAAAAAGAGCCCTCTAAATAGGAAAAATAAATCAGAAGTACCACAAACCAGGATAAACTCAGATTTTCTGAGTGATGCAGACATTTGGAAATAAAAGCCATCTGAAAGAGTAATTTAAAAAACACCACAGCTTCTTTGAAGTGAGATTTCTCAATGAGGAAAGCAACTTCTTTGGCTCAAGGAAGGTGCAGTGGCACCACAAAGCTCATGCAACTTTCCCAAATATTTCAGAAACCCATATAAACTCATCCAAACCAAAAAGGAAAACATAAAACAAGATATTTGACTCACAAACTAGCCACTAAAATGTCAACTGGTTACAGAGTGCTCCACCTGCCAAGGCTGAAATCTAGGACAAAGATCCCAGAGGGGTCAAAATCCTGTAATCCCTACTCAGACCAAAGTCCTATTAACTCTAAAACTTCCCTAAAACCGAGAGAAAATACCTGTATTATACAATGAGACTAGAGTTAAATGTTTTTTATGAAAACAACATGCTTGTGGAACGTGCCAGGCTGCTAGTCCCAGAAAATAGAAGGCAGCTATAGCTGAGGCAGAAGCAGGACTTGCTTGTTCATCAACCTGCCATGACCTGAGGCCAGGACAAAGAGTTCAGTCTCCCTGCCTGCTTAAATCCTTGGCTTGGAAGCTTTCGTAGCCAGCAAGGGTGCTAATTAGAGTCAACTGTGGTGTTGACACACATGTACTGGGAACCGGGAGGAGACCAACCTCATTTTTACAAAAGCATCTCACAGAAAGAAGTTTTGGTTGGTTTGGTTTAATGACTTGATTAGAATTTGAGCCAGTAATTTACAAGGGATAGGTGCTGTACCCACTGCCGGTCCTCTAAACCAGCCAGCTTCCTACAGGATCAGATTTATATAACAGTCCAGACTCATCAGTGACATAAATAAGGGTATAAGTTTCATGCCAAGTGTAAATGAGTAATAAAGCAGTTACAAAGTAGTATGCCTCTATGCTGATTTGGCATTCCATGTGTGTGCAGAAGCAATTTGGTATGCTATGGGGACAAAATTCAGCCCTGGCATAAATCAATGGGACTCACATCTATTGAACACCAGAACTGAAATAGGACTCAAAAGCATTTTAGACGGTGTAGGAATTAGTGATGGGAGGGATATGTGAAGGGAGTGTGGATGCGGAACAGCACAGAGGGAGAAAAAAGCAGGAAAGAAGCAAGGAGAGAGGAGGGTAGAAGGCGAACAGGACCTTCTCTGTACTTTTTACTGTTCCTTTTCTTCAATTGGAACTTGATTTTTTTTTTTTTTTAATCCAAACTGTGCGATAAATTGGGGAACAGCTTGGAAACACTTAAAAGCCTTTTAATGATCAGTTACACCTGATGAGTAACAATCATTCAGGTCAGTTCTGAACGAGGTCCAGAGACCTCTGCGGAATTTCCATCTGCTTGCCACAAAGAGCTTCGGGGGAATTTGGCCGCCAAATATACTTGAATCCATAGCATTAAAGTTGAGGTGAACTGAGCCCAACGTATACAGTTTTCTAGACCTAGTTTCCCGCAGCAAACAGACCCCGAGTGATAAAACTACGGTAATACAAACACACAGACACATGGAATGAAGGATACTGCAAACCTGGGTGAAAACAGTGAACTACTAAGATGTAAGACTGGTAGCTGAAAGCAGGCATGGTTTTACCAGGTGGCTAAGGCAGTTCTGTTGTGACTCATTTTATCAGGCACACTTGCATCACAAAAAGCGAAGGAGAGCTGCACGTCTCTGCCGCTGCCCTGTATAAACTGAAGCATTCCTTGCCGTGTTTATTATTGCGCTGTGCAGGCCTAGAGGAGACCAGCAAACAATGGCATACGGTATTGCCTAACAGGTTCCAGATTATCCAAATAGTTTGTAAGTGGGCATGAGGGAGCAATGCAGAAGTTCTGCAAATTGTCACCATACATTTCAGACATTTATAAGCTCTCAGGTGTTGATCACAGTGGTTTATTTATATACTATGTGCGCAGTGCTAAGGTCCTCAGCACTAACAGGGAACAGAAGGCAGCTTTTTGTTATTTTTTTGTTAGATTTTTTTCAGACTGAGCACTTGCTACCAGTTTTAGACAGCAGGTTTTGATATTTTAGTAAAAACTTATACTAATGTCACTGTTGAACAAACTTCCACTCTGCAAAGATCTACAGACATTATAGGCATGGCCATTTATCTCATCATGTTGTATAAATGCACTTGGATTATTAAAATACTCTCTGATACATTTTCTGAGGCTTCCCAGAGCAGGAAACAATAAAATTCAGGATAAGGTATGGGTATGTGAAATCTCCACTGTCAGCAAGCTGTACGATTTCACTACATCGATTTTGTGCATATCACCTGCATTTTGTTACCAAACCCAGTAGAATCTACTTAGCTGTATTCAAATCACATTTAAATTAAGTGGCACAGTTTCTGAAAATATTTCTTCACAACATACTGAAAGGATGCTTATAGTTGATGTGGTAAGTGTAAATTTATTACAATTACTCGCCTATTTGATCAACATTCACCCACATACTGTCACTCCTTGCTGGAAGTTTCATCCATGTATACTTTGAGAAACACATTTAAAGCCACAAAATGGTCTCATGTTTTGCTCCAGTGCAAAAGATCTTTTCTTCCACACCACTGTAGCAAATAGTAGAATAAATAAAAATTGCTCTTGGGTTCTTAAAAATGCTCAGGCATAGACTTCCAAAGGCTATCAGAAACATAAACAAATACACTTCACAGCACATCACCATCACCCGTCAAAACATCGGTTGCTGAGAATTATGAATACTTCCATGGCAACGGGTAAAAATTAATAACAGAGAGTGAAATGACAATAAATACTTTCCCATTGGTATATAGGCCCTTAAGGATTTTTTTCAGATCCTTCCCTGAGAACAGAGAGGATGGAAACTTCAGGGGAAGCTCATCTCTCTTGTGGACTACATTTATCAGAATAAGGCTGATGAAGTTGCCTTTGATTAAACTCGGGACATTTCAAAGCCAGCTTCACATGACATCCAGTGTATCTAGCTCCTGGCTAGACTCCATCAGAGGGCAAAGGCTGGGTTAAACAGTAGGTTATCTAGCCACCTGCTGGAATTAGAAAGATCTGGGTTAAAACATGCGCTACAGTAATCACAAGCTTTTAGTTCATTAGAGTCTAGGGCAAGGCTTATGCACGAGTACACAGTAAAGCGCGTGGATTGTCAGAGCTGGGCTAGGAAATGTTGCAGGCCTGCCTTGTCTCCCAGAAGGCTTCATACATCCTTGACCTTTCTGCCGTCAAGCAATCTAAGCAGTCACACTGATTCACAGAGCCAGAGGTAATTGGGATGAAAGAAAGATCCCGCAGGATCCCTGACTGTCTCAGTTCTGCATAGCACAACTTCTCCTGTGCAAGAGCAGATGTGGCCCCCCCGTCAGTCTCACAGGTGGTATTAAAGTTTAGTCATAACGGGGAACAGGGTATAAGAAGAAATTGACTGGCATATAATTATATTAATCATGGCACCCGTGCACTTCATTCAAGATTGAAGCTCAGCAGAGGTATAAATTAGGCTTTTGAAAAGAGAAGAATTTGGTGACTAACCTTGAATCTACTGTCCTTAAGCAAACAGAGATTTACTTATCAAAGACACGCTATCATTTATTGGAGAATGTCATAAAAAGATGAGAATTCAATCTTTTAAAGCCCGTGTGCAACATCTTAATAAAATATTCTGCCAATCACACAGTGAAGTACAAGCATCCTCTTTAGATCAGACTGGATTTACCCAAGGCTAACAGTTGGTTCATTTTCCTTCACCAAACAAATTTATGTGCTACAGCTGTCTGGAAGCAACTTCCTGGGTCATCAACTTAGTCACCTGCTCACAGATCATGAATTCCTTCATACACACACTGTCCCTAAAATCAGAAATATTTTTCCTCTCAGCCTGTCTCTCTTCACCTTACTCCAATTAAAAATCTGTTCCAGAAGCTGACTGCTCAGGTTTATGCCAGACCTGTCTATACCTGGCAGAGAGCAGTGAAGAAGTGTATATGTAACAGAGATAGTTTGACTTTAGAGCACCTAAAGTTATGTCGCTGGCGATTGGGACCCATCAGATAAGACAGCCCAACTGTTGTGTGTGAGATAGCTGTGAAAATGGTGAAAATCCTTTTCATGCTACCATCTCACACAGTATCCTTGTGAAGATCACATGACAGATGAGATGCAGTATCCAGTTTTACATTACTACAGTAGGGCATAGTTTGTCGAAGTCTCCCAGGAATCCCTGACTTAGTTTCCCAGGAGCAATCAGTAGCATGTTCCAGAGAAAATCTTCTTATCTGCCCCTGGCTAGCTAGCCTCAAGCTGAGGAACAGATGGTATGATCCTTTAGGAAAATGGAGATAGATGGGCTGAGGCGAATTAGATCACTCGGATCTATTTATCTGATGAGAAATGAAGCCCTGAGCTGGCATCGCCTTTTCCTGAGGTGGGAGCGGCAGCAGCAGATGTGAAGATGAGCAGGTGAGACAACGAGATCAGAAGGCACCTGGTGCTTAGAAGTACGTCTCCTTTACAGCAAGCTTGTAAGATGCTGGCCAGCTGTCTAGCTGAAATTAGCACCTTCTCGAGGTTTAGCTATCAAAGCAGGAAGCTAGGTAAGACTGGGTGATGTTAACAGAAGAGGGAGAAGTCTTCTGTTAAAGTACCTTTCCAGGGATTATCCGCTAACAGGGTTGTGTTAATCTTTTTTGGATTCTTGCCTGTAGCCACAGCAACTGAGAAATCACCGCTTCCTCCTGTGACCAGGCAAAATGCTGTTCACTCTTTGTTAATAGAAGTCTGACAACAGCCTTTATGATTTGATTATTTCAGTTCCTACTGAAAAAGCTCTGGTGAAAAGCCTCCCTGAAAAAGCTCCGGTGAATAAAGAAGTAACAGCCTGGTTGAGGTGTTCTCATAACCATCTTCACCCTCTGAAGCACCTGTTCAAGAGGTCTTCAGACACCCTTGCAGAACTGGTCCTTAGGTCTCGTTGTAGGCATTTGTTATACAGAGAGGCTCCTCGAGCAGTTCCCATCTCTTTGTCCTGGTGAGGCAGAGAATGTGTGGGTATGGGATCAGACCTGGGAGGCTGCATGACAGCCATACGCCTTCAGAGCTGAGTAACTGTGTAGAGCATTGCACCGGCAAAGCTCCTGCCAGTCCATGAAGTGACATGTGCGTCTGGGCTTGGGACTGCTGTTTTGTCAGAAGCACCTTGCTTTTGCCTTCGTATAGATTTAGCTGTGCCCATGAGAAGGGTGTTTGGGGGGGCCCTCTGGATCAGGCCCTGGCCCCTTTGCTCTTGGAACTTTCCCTTTTTGCCCGGCCAGCTGGGTAAATAGGGATGGAAAATGCAGGGGCAGAGGCAGGTTTCTCCCAAATGTTCTTGCTCCTCTCCCCATTTGTATGGAGAACTAAAACAATTAAAGAAAAAAAAAAAGAGAGAGGGAGGAAAAAAAAAAAAAGAAGAAGAAGGAGAAAAAAAGCAGTTGTCTTCTCTCCACAGCAGGAATCACAGTGTGAACAGCCACTGAGTGACAGAGTGAGAGTAGGAGGTTGGGCTTAGCTGCCTTTATTCCTCGGTGCATGTGGCTCACAACAAAGGCCATATGCCCTGATCCTAGACATCTAGTCTTTTAAGCAGTCTTCAGCATGCAAGTAGCTCTATTAAGCATTATTAATTATTACTGCATATGGCTGTAAAGTTAAAAATGAGAAAAATCTTATCAGTTCCTTTAATTAAAATAGCTATACAGCTAACCTCTTAGACAATGTTTGTAGACAGAAAAAAAGATAAATTAATAGTCCTTTTTGGTGGGTGAGTTATTTGCAAGGCACTCCTCATTTCTGCATCAGCACTCATTCTTCATGGAGACTGAAAAAAAAAAGTTCAGAATAATACCTGTCAAACTATGAGGTTATCTGTGAATCGTTCATTTTGACCATTGACTATCAATGACATGCAATTTGTCCCATGAAATATTTTGTGCTATCTCAATGGGTGAGATAGTTTTATACAAGAAAAACAGCTGAAGAAGGCTAGGACAGGTTTGTGAATGCCACCAAGCAAACTGCTATTCAACAAAAGACGTGAGACAGATTCTGCTCCTATTACTCTCGTATTTCTAAGGGACCATTCAATGTAAGATTGATCAAGTTGTCAGTTACAAATGACATCAAACAAAAACCTGTGTCGCTTATTGATGAGTTTATTTGCAATGCTGTGTTTTCTGTTCTTTGCTTTTGCTGAAAACCAAAGCATATTGAATTTGCTTGACATAATGAAGCTGATTCTTTATCTGCCATATTCTGGTACTGAGAAATTTTATATACATTTACAAATAAAGCTCTAAGGTATAGTTCATTTCTCATTTTTCCTCCTTGAAAATGACAGAAGTCTGCATACTTAGAATTCAGTTATACCACAGAGCAACAGAAATGTCTGATGGGATCTTTTCTATTTAAAAAAAAAGACAGTGGCTCAAGAAACAAATCCTGGATGTAGAAAAGGCATTTTATTCCATATACATACATTTTGGCACAGGCAGCCCAGTCAATTAGCAAAAGCAATTGTTTAAAATATTAATCTTATTGGTAAAAGTAAAGGAAACTATTACTTCTTATCCTTGCATTTTAAGAAAATTGCTCACTTTAATACAAGAAGATAGAGGCCTGAGCGTTTCAGTAGAAGCAAACACTGAAAAAGCAAGCACTATTTTGAAATGTGCCTCAAATTTTGGAAAGAAAATACAGCTGGGCCCTCTTCAGTCTAGTCTGTTAACTAACCTCATCAGGTTGAAATCCAGCCCTTTCCTATAAGCACCAGGCTTTTGTAGTGTTTTCTCGACCCACAGTCAGCCCCAGCTCACTAAGTGCTTGCATATGCATAAACAGAACAAGGCATCCTTCCCCTGTCTGCCCCCTGAAAGCCTCAAATGCTGAAGTAAAGGGGAACCTTTTAAGCAGGGTTTTAATTAGCACCCATTGTTCCTTGGCTGGCAGGACAGGCAAAAAGGCCCAGTGATTTGAAAACTGCCATCACAGTGGGAATCTAACTTTGCAATTGAATCAATCTGCAAACTCCACAGGACTTGTATGCTGAAAATAATAAAAGAGGGAGTAGACCAGGGCATTAATTATAGCAGTGTACTCATACTACTACATTTAAGGATCTGTGAGCATTTCTCTCGTATATTTTTAAGAGGAGAATAGAATCATATAAATCCACTAGAGAGTGAGACCTGGTCATACAAGTCTAAACATAAAAGTGAAATTCAGCATTAAGTCTACCACTTGATCTTTAACTTGTAGCATCTGTACTACAGATGGTTATTTCTGAAGATGTCTGAAATGCCTAACTGGGGAAAAGGGCTTTCAGGAGGAAGATATGCTTTGGCTTTAGTAGGCTTGGTATATAATAAGCAGGGGTTTAGGTTTAACAGAAATTCCTCCGCCTTCAGTAGAGAGGTGCATGTGTGATGATGCATGACACGATGCAGCTGTTTCAGGAAAACCAGGCTGCAAACTTGAGTACCTCAGATAAGAACTTGTACTGGAGGCTATCTTTTCAGATTTGAACAGGTAAAACCTGACTGACTCTGTTGTGGTTCTGCACTAGCCCAGGCAGGGCTCACCCCCAGTCATTCTGGCTACCGTTGTGGCAGGCAGGCAATTCACCTCATCGTATGAGCTAGTTATTTCCGCAGAGGGCTTCTCCCTGCCTTTTCAGGGACCACACAGAAGTACATCTTTGACTCTTACTTAAAAAAAGATGGAAAACAAGCAAGACCAGTGAAAGTAAACTATACTCAAGCTCATTTATCAGTACCATCTATTTTATAACTACATGGAGCATGCAAAGATTTCTATCTAAATAGAATGTAGAAAAGAATGACATGAGATAACATCTCACCTTGTTATAGTTATGTTTTTGAAAGATTTATTCTGCATATTTGTTTTATTTCTTTGCTATGTTTCAGGAATGATAGGTCCTCTATTTCATGTGAGAGGATGCACCATGAACAGTACTGTTTTCAGGACAATGGTTGCTGTAACTCAGAGACAAGAGGACCCTCCAAGCAAAAACCTTTAAGTTAAACGTTGGAGTGAATAAAATAATTTTAAATACTGAAATAAAAAATAGTGGGGAATAAAAAAATGTTCTTCAAAAATGTATTTTATGTTAATTTAAGCAGTTAGTTCTATGAGGAATTGTATCTACTTTCAGTGCCAAAAAATACAATAAGGTTTTCTTATCATCACAGGTTTTCTTACTGACGGCAGCTGAGATTCCTTGACATCAAGACGGGGGAGCAGTGAAAAGCCCCGCTCTGAGGAACAGATATATTTATGGACCCTTTTCAGCTGCCTAGAATCTGATCTGAATCAAAACATGGATGTAGCCAGGAGCAATTTGGGAGCTACATGCAAAGCAAACCTCCTGCTGATTTGAAGAACGCTCTTTTAATTGCATGTTAAAATATAACTTAAAAGTCCACAAGAGCTGGCGAAGCAAGCTTTCAGAAGCTGAGAAGTATCAAGAGTAAAATTGTCTAAGTAAAAGCAAATATAAAAAGTAAAACCAGCTTTTTTCTCCATTCCTCTCTTCCCGTTCAATGCACAGGATGGGCAGAGTTCAAATAATGAGCAGCTACGCAATATTTGTGCCTGCAGGCCTTATTTACTATACACAATTCATATCCTGCTCTAAAGACAGAGTTATTAAATTCCCCATGAACTTTTGCATGGCTCTACTCACAATATTGTATCTAAGGGTTTTGTGAACAAAATGAATTTATTTTTACAGCATGTTTCTGAGGACAGGGACACATCGCAAGAGGCAAGTGTTATCATCATTTCATAGAGGGGGAACTTAAGGTCAAAAGTCCAAAAGTATTTTGGACATGTAATTTAAAAACCTGATATTTTTGAGAGTACTTCACATTAAGAAGAGCTTCTTCTATTCGAAGCATGAATAACTTTGTTTACTTCAGCTCTGAGAGTATTTTTTTTTCTCTACAAATCTGCTCACATCCCTCCAGAAAGGCATGCCAAAAATGAGTGACCATCTGAAAAAATTTGGCCTCATTGAATGGCCACAAATCACAGAGCAACCCAAAATTTAACAACAAGGTTCATTTTCCCCTTCTTGCCATTCCTACCTGATTTGCCCTTAGCAAACAGAGTTGTCCCACAAACAGCAGTGTCTTCGTTAAATAGCTTGGATTGTTTCTCAGAAAAGGTCTAGCTTTTCTATATAGTAAGGATGATGTCTTGTGGGATAACAGCAGAGTCAAGATCATCTGGATGTCTTCACAGTTAATCATCTACCTTACAGTTGGGAACCAAGCCCCTGCATAGTCAAGGAAGAGAGGTAACTGCCTCCAAAAAGCACTTCTGAACACCTCAGTGGGGTGGATGGCTAGTGTCAGTCAGTGTGACTCCCTCTGGATGCCCCTATGAGCCTATTGAATCAGAGGAGGATGGGGTTCTACAGGCCAGGTGCCAGGGTACGGTGCACAAGAGAAAGAAGTTTTGCAGGCAAATTACCTTCTGGCATTTTTCATCTTTCCTTGCTTAGATTTGCAACATTATTATATTCTTCCAAGCTGGTATTTAGAAAAGAAAATACCTTGGGAATTTCCTCACAAAACTTTTGATTGAAAATAGAAGGCTTCCCTTATGTTCTTATATCAAAACCTGTGCCGGACATCCCCACAGCTGGAAGGCTTAGTGCCAGTGCAATAACTTCTGATACTTGTGGGTATGGAAAACTGCTTGCTGCTAAGGGATCTGCACAAATTGGAGCATAACCAGCATGGGCAGCTGTGCTGTGGGGTGTAAGAGCTGTGTCCTGCCTGCAGATAAGTGAGACTCAGAAGCACTGTGATCGTTTCTTATCCTCTAGAAAAAGGTATGCTGGGGCATGCACAGACCTCTGTCTATTTAACATCTTTGTTGGTGACATGGATGTAGGGATTGAGTGCGCCCTCAGCAAGTTTGTCAATGACACCAGGCTGTGTAGAGCAGTTGACATACTGGAGGGAAGGGATGCCATCCAGAGGGACCTGGACAGCCTTGAGAGGTGGGTCCGTGCAAACCTCATGAAGTTCAATAAGGCCAAGTGCAAAGTCCTGCATGTGGGTCGGGGCAATCCCATGCACAAATACAGGCTGGGCGGAGAGTGGATCGAGAGCAGCCCTGAGGAGAGGCACTTGGGGGTGTTGGTTGATGAGAAACTCAACATGACCTGGCAATGTGCGCTTGTAGCCCAGAAGGCCAACCGCATCCTGGGCTGCATCAAAAAAAGGGTGGCCAGGAGGTCGAGGGAGGTGATTCTGCCCCTCTACTCCACTCTCGTGAGACCCCACCTGGAATATTGTGTCCAGGCCTGGAGCCCCCAGCATAAGAAGGACATGGACCTGTTGGAGCGGGTCCAGAGGAGGGCCACGAAGATGATCAGAGGGTTGGAGCACCTCTGCTATGAAGACAGGCTGAGAGAGTTGGGGTTTGTTCAGCCTGGAGAAGAGAAGGCTCCGGGAAGACCTTATAGCAGACTTCCAGTGTCTGAAAGGGGCCTACAAGAAATCTGGAGAG
The DNA here is from genome assembly GCA_008921705.1 of Burhinus oedicnemus. Lineage (NCBI taxonomy): Eukaryota > Metazoa > Chordata > Aves > Charadriiformes > Burhinidae > Burhinus > Burhinus oedicnemus. Next base: position 153,561 of record VFFE01005628.1, read on the forward strand.
GGACTTTTCACAAGGATATGTAGTGATAGGACGAGGAGTAATGGCTCCAAACTAGAGGAGGGTAGATTTAGGTTCGATCTCAGGAAGAAATTCTTTACTCTGAGGGTAGTGAGGCACTGGAACAGGTTGCCCAGGGAGGTTGTGGAGGCCCCATCCCTGGAAGTGTTCAAGGCCAGGTTGGATGGGGCTTTGAGTAACCTGGTCTAGTGGGAGGTGTCCTTGCCCATGGCAGGGGGGTTGGAACTAGATGATCTTTAAGATCCCTTCCAACCTAAACCATTCTATAATTCTATGATTTTATTCCCCACCTTCTTATCCACCCTGCATCCCAGTCAGGCCCAGTACCTTAGGTCCAAATCTCCTTCCCACCCCAATTCCTCTTGTAGTATTATTTTCCAACCAATTTCTCTCCCTCTTTAATTCCTATTGCCATCTCTTTCTGGTTTTCCCGTTGCTGCTCACTATACAAGTCTTGTTTCTTTTTCATTCAAATACAACACCTTCTTTTTCCATGTTGCCAGGACCTGGCAGGAAATCCTTAAGGACATGGTTCAATGGATTTGATAGCCTGAACAGCCCAAAACAGTGTATTTCAATTACACATCCAACTCAAACATAAAAATATTCTTTGGAGACAGAGTTGCCAAAAATTTATGAAGTTTCAACTGAGGGTGTTCAAACTACAATTTAAAAAGGCTTAAAAATGGGACAGATTTGGGTAACAGAATAGCAGAGCCCTTTTCTGACGCAAGGCTCACCTGAGTCACTCTCACTTTGTGTCAGAAATGCATGTTCTTTTGTTTTATACAGGATGGGATCATTTCATACGGACAACTGAGGGGTGTTTACTCCAGAATACCCTATATGAGCAGCGTAATTGTTTTAGCAAAGTAGAAAATTTTTAGCTGAAGAATTTCCCATCTCTAATGTTTGATGGCTGGGACATTGCTTTAGAAAATGGGACATATGTGTTAAAATCCTCTGGAGGATCAGAAAATTGATTCCAGCTTTCCAGTAGGCTGTCTGGGAAAAAATGGAAATTTACCAACCTTAACTTTCTTAAAATTCCCCTTCATTAACTTTAATTTTCTTGAAAGCTTTCCCCAATTAAATGCTAAGAAAAAAAAAAAAGGGAAAATAAAAAAAAGGCATTTTTGGGTTACCTTCAGTCCAATCCCTAAAGGTCTTTCCTTTCCTTTTTCCCTCTTCCCAGGCAATTTGAATCTTGGGGGTCCCTATGATTGCTCACAGGAGGTGACATCAGGCTGCAAACCTGGTTCATATGGGACACAAGAGACTTGAACAGCAGTTCCAGTGAATCTGATTTGGAAAATGGATTCTAACTCAATACTACAGAACCTTAAAAAAGAGGGGTGGAGAGAATTTTATAAAAAGCAAATACCTCAGGCACAAAAAATTTGTTAAAAACCTATTTTCCATAGAAAAACAGTATCAATGGAAAGTGTGTGAACAATCTTAATAACTACCTAGTAAAATACACCTGAACATTGACTTTGACTTTTTATGCCTTAAACACAAATGCACCTCTTTTCTTTCTGTCTTATTTTTAATTAAATAGAATTTTCCTACCACATTGTCCAAAGGCAGAGGAAATCACATAATACCCCTACCTTTCCTTTGGGAGAAAAAATGCTAAGGAGTTTTTCATCTTTAGCTCTCTTTTACTACGGATAGCAACACACAGTTTTACAAGTCAAGGTCACATTTAGCTAGTTGTCATGGTGAATGAAAACACAGGGGAAATCAGGCATATAGCATTTAGTTTGGCTTTCTGGGAGAAGTAACATACAAGAAACCCTGTCATGAAGAGACTGTGTTTAGCCAACCTCTGGTACCTTTAACAGTCATCTCTTTGGCACTCACGTTTAAACAGAGTAATGAACCTGTTCCTCTCCTCAGCTGTAAATCAATACCACCAATGTGTGCCTCAAGAAAATCATTAACAAATTGTATAAACGCCTGATCAGTCAATAGAAGGATTTCCATTTCAGTTGTCCACAGAAAGAAAAGAAACTCTTTTTGCAGCATATTCAGAGCAAGTTGTGGTTGTGCACTGCAATCATTTTCAAGATAAATATTTCAAAAGACATAATTGACTCAGTGCTAAATGTTTTCCGGGAAAAATAACAATAATATATCTATCTATGAGCTCTTAATGACTATTTTCTCCAAAGCAGGCATTGAAAGAAGCTGAAAAAATTATGGAAAATGCAGTTTCAAAACAAATCTTTCTTTTTTCTAAGTATCTTGAAAGGGTACCTGAAAAAAGCTTTCTTAGCCAAGTACCTGAACTACTGTAGATGAGGTTCCCCTAGAGAAACTCTTCTGGTAACTGCCTGCTCTAAGTACAAATTAAAAAGCTGGCCCGGAGAGCACAGGAGTACCACTATGAGGAAAGGGCAGTGATAGGCATCAGCTGAGGAAAGACCAACACACAGTTGCTGTTTGAGCTTTCTCTAGAGGCTAAAAACCATTTGAAGACATCTTCAATCGGAAAGCAAGACAGTTTGACTTTTGACTAGTAAAGTGGAGAAAAAGAACAAGTTGCTGAAAAAAAAGAAGAGTGCAATTTTTATAGAGCTGTGCTGCAGTTCACAATAAAATCCTTTAAAATCATGATATTTGGGGTGGAAATGATGTAATCTATCACTTTTGATTGCCAGTGGAAGCTCCTAATACCTTCTCTAAATCTAACTTGGAATCACACCAGGCACTTGGATGTGCTTTGACCTGGATAAGAATACTGCCAGCTCTTCCCTCTGTCCTAGCCCATCCCTGTGGCAACGATTACATACATTCCCACAGAAGTCTGGGCCCAGCAGTTCGAAACTTTCCATCAAAAACCTGGCTGTATTTATTGAAAAACTGAGCAGTGATGTCACCTCCATGGCTTGCCCTTTTTGTAAAGGCAGAGTAGTCCTAGGAAAGAAAGATTAACATTTATTTGCTGTTAGGTAATGGGAGAAAAATAGAATCAGAAAAAAAAGAATCACCCATAAAACTAACACTTGAATAGCTACTTCAGGTGACATGTCCGTTTTGCCCAACCACTCTGAGTCAGAAGGGTTCCCCTTCACTCCCATATCCTCTTCCCATATCTTGCCCCTGTCCCCAAGAAGGAGTACATTCCAGCTATGTGAGTAGGACGTCTCCTTCCAACTCCCTTTTGCACTTCGGTTTGTCCCCTGCTGTTTAAAGAATACTGATTTAAGGGATAATCTGACATATTATCTATGTAGGGACATGGTAGGGATAAAGGGACTCTGGTTACTGTGAGCACTTCCTAAAAAAATAAATCTCGGTGTTCCTTGATGAAGCAAAATAAGGAATAACGAGAGGAAGTGGAATAGAAAAGCAAATACCAAGCTGCACTTTATGGTAAGATTGATTCAGAAAATACTGCTTTCTAATGCAGGCTTACAATTATGTATCTAGCTTAGTACTTTTATGTAGAAGTGGCCAAACCCATGTTTGCTCCTGGTTGCAAGGAGTGCCATGGTTGACCCGTGACTGTGCAAGAGAAATAGCAAAGCTGGTGTTCACCTGAATTCCCTGAGCATGCAGAGGGACGGTGCAAAGAATGAGTGGGTTTAAGTGATAACATTTAGTGATCCCAGAGCTCCCTAAGCAGAAAAAGAATGAGAACAAGGATTTCTAAGAGTAGTGGCAAATTCCTTATTAATGTGTGCAGACAGCCTCATGTGCAGTTTTGACTTTGGTGCACTGCTTTCTGACAGCTCATGCCAGAGCCGTTTTGTAATGTTAAAAGGCTAAGTAGTGAAAAGTAGGGAGAAGGGAGCCAAGCAGGCTATTATAATAATTCATATTAGCCTTGTAATACTTTCTATCATGTGCTGTTCATAAATCACAAAGGAAGAAAGTTTGTTACATTGTCCTGTGTTATACGATCACTCGGAGAGAAACTCTTATCAGGTATCTAAGTACAAAGGAAAGCCCAATGGCGGCTGCCAGAAACAACTACATATGCCTTCTGCTTTGGGGATACTGGACATATCAAAAGTCAGGGTCAGAATGTCTCAGGATGGTTTATTTCGTGCCCAATACATGTAACATTGCATAGCAACCTAGTTATTTCATTATTACGGAAAGCGTAGGAAAAAAATCCTGTACGCAAAGACAAAAAGAACAATTAATTTCTTCTAAACTGTAAAAATCCCGTCTCTCTCCATATTTTTATTATGCTGAAATAATGACAGAGCAGAGACAGAGAAATCATTACAACTCTGCCCACGTGGTGTTCAGGCAAAGGCCCGGATTCTCCAAGGACAATGTGCTTCAGGTGTTTAAGTGTGACAAGAGGACATAGCCCTGATATTAATTGCACCTCAGAAGTGACTACTTCTTCCAGCAGCTGCAAAAGGAGATAGTTAAGCCTCATTAGCTAAATCCCAACTCTACTTTTGGTGCTAATAAAGGAACCGGTATAGCTGTCAGGCAGTAATTCTTCCTTCTTGGAATCAATATGTCATAAATTGCCCAGCACTGGGGCTCTGGGCTGAGAGGGAAGTATTTATAGGTGAAGCGTGAGATCAGTGCACAACTTTTCATCTTTCACCCCAGCAATACTATTTCTACACTGTCATTTGAACTACAGGTCAGGGAAGGTATCTGAAAACACCATCATGAGAAAAAAGTAAGAGAATTTGTGTTAAAAATGCAGCTGATATGAAGAGTTTGTGGAGGAGACAAGAACATGAGGATAATATGAGCAATGAATCAGAGAGCCTGGGATAGGGAACACATCTCACAGAGGTACAAGAAACATTGGGAAAAAAGATGCAGAAACAGCAGCACAAGTACTGGGATTAAATAAATGTGTAAAGAAATCAAAGTATGTAACTTCCTATTCCTAAAGTGGAAATAATTGTCAAATACAAAGTATTGCAGATAAAATTTGCACATAACACAAATGTTGGCATATGTTAATGAAGACAGAGCACGTGTACAAAGTGATCGCAACTGCTGGATAAGAAAATTTTTTCAAAAGACAAAATCGATACATGTTTTGGCTATTGCAGACTTAGAAACCTAGGGCATACATTAAAATGGCATTTTGAAATTTTTTTTGAGTAGTATTTTGAAAAGCAACCTTTCTGAAATGATTTAGGGTCAAAGTAGGCAAGCAATAGAACATAAGCTTCCAGTACAATGCTGTGGCCAAAGGGCTAATATAATCCGTGGACATATAAATGCAGGAAAAATGGATGACGACTTCATTTTTCTCTACAGCAAAGATGAATTCATTAGGAGAGTAGATATATTGGAAAAATTTGAGCTCTTAAAAGCAGAGGCACAGACTTGTTCAAGAGCCACAGAAAATACCCTACCAGGAGAGACTTAAATACTTCAACTGATTTAGTCCATTAAAAAGAAAATTGAGAGTCACTTGACTAAAGTGAATAAGTACATTTATGAGAAGAAAATAGAGGGCCCTTTAACAGTCAAGAAGGTATGATAACGGTTGAAACCTGAAGCTGGAAGTATTTATATGAGAAACTTTGGGTTTTCATAGAGAATGGGTAATCAACTTCTGAAATGAGAAGTCTTAGAAACTTTTGTTGTTTGAAATCTTCATGTCAAAACTGGGTGGTTTTCTGAGGGATATGATTTTGCTCTGTGTGTGTGTTATGGACTAAGTCTAGAACAAAGAAAACAGATGTGCCATTTTCACAGATAAACCGAAATACAGTACACTTAGCCAAAGCTGAAAAACTGGGGAAAATGGCACTTCAATTTTAGTTGTTCTCTCTATTTTTAAAACTTAAGGATTTGACCCAAAGCTATAAAGCTTCTGTCAAGCTGAATTGCATCTTTTGTTTCATGTACTGCTTTACCAACATGTTTTGTCTAGCTCTATTCAGCTCAGAGCTAATACTGTGAGATTTAATGGCTTTGATTTACAGGTTTGATGAGACAATCAAATGATCTTGCCAGAATTTAAAGTCTATAAATCTATCAACTTATTCTTATTAACAAAAGAACTTTGCATGCTGATGTTTATCTACTGCAGTTTAGTATTTTCTTTTCCAAACAATAATCAATGAATATGTTGTCTCGTATATTTCACTTCATTAAAAAAAATACTACCCTTATCTGCTAATCTGAACTGCTGAAAAAGCACATCCATTCGTGCATAAACTATTCAATGAATTTGAAAATAAAGCTTTAAATCGGCATCCCATAGTCTGCTCCTGATGATTCCCCGTCTTCCCCAAAAGTGACATCAATTGTGATACTGGGTAGTGTGCACTAGTCTTTCAATGACACTGCATCCTTTGAAGCAAAAGTAGTTGACAAAAGCATCATCAGAGTTGTGGGTACCCTGGCAGCAAATACTGATGATTCTCATGAGAAATTTTCTTAGGAACCTGAAAAGCAACAGGAAGAATTTGAAAGTTGGGGGAAGCAATGTTAAGCACTTGGCAAAGTTCTCTTTTTATCCTTAAATTCTGCTCTTCCAGATACCCCTCTGCGAGACAATGCAGGCGTCAGACTTCACTGTCTGTTATTGGAAAACAGGGCTGCCTAATCTCTATAGGCAGAAGACAGAACAGAGTCGCGGAGTTTCTATGGAGATGGGAATTGGTGAGGAAGTGCATTTTCTCCCGATTCATCCAGTCTTCCTGATCTTATAAGGGGCCATTATAGCCATTTATTTCTCTCTCAAGAAATGATCACATCTTTGGGAGCAATTGCAAAAGCAAGGTTAAATTTGGCCTCAAATGAGGGTATCCGATATATTTTCACCAGGTCCAGCATTTCAAAGCGTAATTCACAACGCTTTTTCGTTCTTAGACCTGACAGTATTTGCCAAATATAAATAAGCTAGTAGGCTGGGTTTGACACTCAGTAAGGGGTAATAGAGAATAAGAAGTATTTCTCAAGTAACAGTAATCTCATTAACACTAACCATGCTATCAATTGTACACTACTCAAACTCTCCACAAAGCAAGCCTGTCAAACACCACTGGCTGTTTGACAAGCACCCATAGATGCCAAAACTGTCTGAGTTACTGACTTGGCCATGTAACCAGGCACAGTAAAGGTCCTTTACACGATCATTTGTACACCTGAGAGAGATACCTGGAAAATTTGAGTTAAATTTCTCCACTTTCAGAACACATCGGGTTACTCAAACTCTGTTTATCTCCCTGTCTCCTCTGCTTCTTCCAGGGAAGTTTTTTTAGGAGGTGACATTTATAACTGGAGAAGGAAATTGTTTGCAGGAAGAGAGAGCTACAAAGCTGGATTTTTCTTTTCAAAGCCACTTGTTTGGCTGCTGTTACTCTGCATGCATTTGAGGCTGCTCCCTTATCTACACATGGATCTTTTGAGAGGCTAAAGGAATGGAGAAAGGAGTTAAAATGTACCTTGATGGAGTCATCAAAGAGAAATATATGTCTGGCTTCAATTTAGCTCGGTTCAGGGACATAATATATGTGGTGGGTGACACTCATTTTCAAGGGCTTATAAAGAAATATGTTTCCCAATTTGTATTCTTAGGTAAAAGAGAAGTTTTTCTTTTCAAATGTGTAAAGACCAGATGTTTTTACTGGATTTGTAGCACGAGCTGGAGAGGTTGGAGGGAGCCCTTTGACTTTCTCCCCCCGTGCTCTCCCTCAGCGGTGGTGGTGCATCATGGTGGTACGTGAGGCTGACCAGTTACCTGTCCTCCCCCAAAGAGCACTGTCACTGCCCTGGGCACCCGCAGACTCTTTTATTAGCGCTCTCAGTTTTGCGAGCACGTTTTGATATACATTTGAATCTAAGCTTGATTTATTTAATAAAATAGTCTTTCTACAAGAAAATGTGAAAGTCCCAGGGGGAAGGAGGGAATTGAGGGGAGAAAGCCCACAGAATTGCAAATTCTGGTCCATCGCGCTGAAAACTCACACGGGAGCTCGGGGAAGGTAAAGGGCCTTCACATAAAACAAGTTCCTCAAAAACCAGAAGGAGCGAGGGGCAGGAATTTCGCTAAAGCCATGTAAATCTTGAGGATAGGAATATATATGTGTGTGTATGTGTGTGTGTATATATCTCACAATGACAGATAACCCTGATCACAGTAGTTTCTTCTGAGCTTATTCTTAACTTGCAGATCCCCTTGGGTTTTAACCTTTTGCAGTTTTTGTTTCATTTCCAATAGAAGCAGGGTTGTAAAATTAGTGTTTAGATAATACAAAATGATCCACATATATTTCAAGGAATATAATTTTGTAATTTGCTTCAGTGTTCAGAAAAAATAAAATTATGGGACATTCAGCTCACACCAGTTGCAACTAATACTTCGTTACTATTTTCAGTAAAACAAATTCTTTTGTTAATGTAGAGAAACATGTGTGTACTGAGGCATTTTCAAAACCAGAAGAGAAACAAAGAATATGAACTAGTGATCTTACTATTAGCTCACAACTTCAGAAGATATTATTTACAGTGTAATATTCTGTGGGTTTTGTAACATACATAATGAATCACCTATTATTTACTTATTAAAAGATTTTTCTTTTTGGATCTATTTACCTCAGATTTTTAGAATTACTCAAAAAGATTTTGAAGTTTTTCTAAATCAGATTGCTACCTTCCTCTTCTTTTTAGTAAAACAGAGATATTTAAACTGTGGTAGATACATAGTGATTCATTTGCCAGATGCATTCTCCCTTCCTCCCCTTTCCCCACAAGCCAATTCCTCAGTTTGCTTGCCAGGATAATTCAGGAGCTACGTTTTCCTTGTGCGATGCGTAGCCCCTCAGCATTTTGTGGTTATACACACTTTACAAGTTAAAAGATGCCAAGTGAAAATACTGAGCCACCACTAGAAGTTTGTTTTTTGTGAAACAGGGACAGCAGGCCTAAACTCATTAAAAGTTATACAAAAATTAGCAGGTCAGCAGGAGAAAAAAAAGTAGGCAGGAAAACGTGGCCTCTTGTAGATACAGACTGTAATATTTGCCCCTGACTACAAGAAAGACATTGAGGTGCTGGAGCATGTCTAAAGAAGGGCAACAAAGCTGGTGAAGGGTTTAGAGAACAAGTCTTATGAGGAGCAGCTGAGGGAGCTGGGGTTGTTTAGCCTGGAGAAAAGGAGACTCAGGGGAGACCTTATTGCTCTCTACAAAGGAGGTTGTAGTGAGGTGGGGTCAATCTCTTCTCCCAAGTAACAAGTGATAGGATGAAAGGAAATGGCCTCAAGTTGCACCAGGGGAGGTTTAGATGGGATATTAGGAAAAATTTCTTGACTGAAAGGATTATCAAGCATTGGATCAGGCTGCCCAGGGAAGTGGAGGTATTTAAAAAACACGTAGACATGGTGCTTAGGGGACATGGTTTAGTGGTGGATTTCGCAGTGTTAGGTTTACAGTTGGACTCGATGATCTTAAAAGTCTTTTCCAACCTAAATGTTTCTATGATTCTTTGATTCGAATATTTTCCAACACAGATATTGAGAGTAATATCACAACACCTTTAAGGAACAGCACAAGGGGTTTCCTTTAAACAAAACAAGGTATTAGTGTGATCTTCAAAAGTTGCTTTTGCAACCCACATCCCTGACATTTATGGCAGCTCTCATTTGCTACAGTGCACCCGGGGGAAGGCTGAGGGAAGAGCATGGTCCATTTCCAGACCTGCTCTCCACTCCTTCCCAGGAGCTGCAGCTGTGGAGCAATATGACCCCAAGTCGGGGACAGAACGTAGCGGGAGAAGGTAAGGGAAGAGAAGCCCAGAACAGGGCAGAAGATTGATATTGCAGGTGACAGAGCTGTATGATGGTGCCTAGTAATCTTGATATTAGATGATACCATACCCATTTAGAATCACCTTACTTATTATAATAGTTTCAGTATATAGTTTCAGTATACAGATGCATACACATTGCTGCCTTCTAGTTTTCACATGAAATACTGAAAAAAAACTCATGCTGGATCTTGACACAGCAGCCAAAACACATGTCACTAATCCAAACTTTTATAATCAGGTTGAAGGAGCTGGAGGGTGTAATAATAATTATTACTGCCAATAATTTTTTCATGGTGTGACACTAGATAAGTCAAAGCACTAACAATTCTTCTAATCTACATGCAGAAACCATCACTGAAAAAAAATTAAACCAGTCCATACTCCAGTCTGATTAAAGATGTATGACGTGAAAACATACTGTAAATAAGCCAAACTCTGCTATGCATGACTGAGTGCAGTAAATTTGACACGTCTTAACTATACGTGTAAAGATTTGTAACGAGAGCTAAATGTCATCAAGTTCTGCATTTCTGCTAAGGTGTCAGTTTTAGAAGACAGAGAGGCTCATCCTTTTGTGACAAGCAAACTCTTCAGGCAGCTGGTGTCCTTTATGCCTTCCTCACCTCCACCAGATTAGAGCAGGGTTTGTAAGAACCAGCAAAGACCAGTAAGAAGAGCAGATTAAATGAGGGACTACAGCTCTGGATGTGGCAGGGGCTGGTTCCTGAGGCTCAGCGAGGTACTTCTGCTACCCATGAGCAAGGGGAGTGCCCTCTGGGTTCTCTTCCAGGATGGTATCAGGGGAAACCCAGAGAGGAGAAGCTGAAAAGCTGCAGCCAAATGCAGAGAGAAGCAAAAGCAGCCCAAGCAGGGGATATGGACTGTACAGCAGCTTTCCACAGTTATGCCCAGGATTTCCAGTTCCCTTCTGATTGTCTCTTTCTTCCCTCTCTTCTTTCTAAGCCAGATCTTTCAACAGCTTCCCCATCCAGCTCCCTTTTCTTATTTCTCCTTGCTTTTCTGTGCCCTCACCCTCCCTTGCCTTTCTATGTGCGTCTTCTCCTTACAATCTTTCACTCCTTCTTTGCTGCCCTTCCAAAAATGAGCAATGAGTTTTGCTGTAGTCTTTCTGTCCCCTTCACTTTTCCATTCAACCTCTTCTCTGACAGCTCTTTTGTCCGTGCAGGTAGCAAGCTCTTCAGGAGAGAACCACTGGATCTTCTGAGACCATGTTGCTGTGAAAACTAACACTAGGTCTGTGAGCAGCAAAGATTTGACCTAGAAGAGGTCATGAAACTGCCCTTCGGGAGCGCCTGATCTTGGTTTTATGCTGACTCTGCACCAGTGAAGAGAAAACAGGCCGCAGTTGGTTTGGTACAACGTTGGATGGCTAAGGGAAGATGATACTGAAGCTAGCATAAAACCAACCAATATAAAGCTAAATTACCAACATTTAAAAATACAGTTGAATTTGCAGAATTATTTCATATAGCATCAGCATTTTGGCTCATGTGGCTTTGGTGCTTTTGATCCAGTAGTGGGAGCCCTGAAGCAGGATTTATTGTATTCTTGAATGACAGCCCAAAGTTGCAGAGCACCTAGCAAGATGAAGCTTACCATAGCTTGCTCCTCAGGCGCTTTTGGAAGAAGCACTATTTTATTATTAAGAGTAATAGTAGTAATAATACTAATAATTACTCTGTGCATTAAGCCAACAGCCATTCAGGTGGTACCTAAGTTACTGAAAATAACCTGGAAACCTAATCAGCTTGAACCACTGTCTCTGCTTCCTGGAGGGGAAGGCTTCTACCTCCAGCATAGTCCTAGAGAAGGTGGAGAAATCTCTGTGCCTGAGCTGCCTTTACCTACCAAGCACTTTTGAGGAGAGCAGGGCCACTTTCATGTGGAAACCACCCAGGCCACATATTTTTCCCAACATGCCTGGAAATTGTCAGGAAAATGAAGGTAGAAGGTTGCTCACTGTTTGGAGCTGCTTCACTACCCAGCAGTCTGTTGATCAAAATTTCAGCATCATGTCTCTGCAACAAATACTGAAAGCCTATAGAACACTCCAAACGTTGCTTAACAGGAATAAACTTGAACTGGGAGCCCTGAAAGATTAGCTGGACTGATGCTGTGCTTGGAAATCCAGCTTTTGACTAGGTGACAGAGCATTCTGTGGTTTCAGCTTGTTGGGATTTGATATTTTGTTGTCTGAACACACAGCTGACCATGTAGCTTACTGCTTTCAGCACGCCTCCTTTCCTCTAGACTTCTGTACCTCTGCCCAGGGTCACCCAACAGAGCTGTACCTGCATGTGCCCTGCAAGGTCTGCAATGTACCTGTGAGACGCCTGGCATGTGGTCCTTGCAATCTACAGCTGGTCCGTGATAAGCAATGGTGTTAGCTAAGAGACCTCGACAGAGGGCCAAAGTCTCCTTGTTCCATTCAGACAATATTTCTGCATGGGGTGGGGTGGGGGGAAAAAGATTGTACATGGGGTATCTCTAATTCTACAAGTCTAATCTGTTGCTGTGTCAAAGATATCACATCGTGTTGAAGGCAAATGGACTTAACTGTGCTTAGCACGTAAAAATCAGGCCTTCCCTATGACTCAGAAGTGAGTTGCTTAACCACAGACCTCAGAATCTGTGACAGTTCAAGCACAGTCAGTTTTTATACGTCTGAGTTCTTAGACGACAGGGACTTGGCTGGGCTGCACTGTGGGTAAAATTAATTGTAGTCCCTCATCATCTTAACTTTGCTGAGGGATAACCTCCTCTTCAGACGGCAAAACAGCTGACTTGAGAGAATGAGCTGTGGCATAGCTCAGAGCCACAACAAATTCTTACTAACCATGGAGCTTTTTCTAGCAGATACCTGCATCTGGACCGTGGTGTTGAGTACAATGGGATTTAATAAGCGCCATTAAAACTGGCAGACAGCCCTGCTCCTAGAGAGGGGCCATACATTTAAGAACTATGCAAAATATTATGCAGTATGCATGTGACCAAATTCTTTGTAGAGGAAAATCCCTAGGACTGTGTTAAATTAAATAGGATTATGGCTTTCACTAATCTGTATCCAGTGTGACCATACAAGGGTATTAGTTTGATAATATTTAAGGACTTAGCTTTACAGCAGCAGCGATCAGCTGTCTAAGCTCAGCAACCGTGTTGTCAGTGAAAATGTTAACTATTAAAGAGATTGCTATTTACATCGCCCAAATTAAACATGTGACACTCACCAGCTGGCAAATTAAGGACAAGAAAGTTATGCATAGGTCAAGGCATTTTTTCCTTTTGGAATAAGTAGAAGGAGCGAATTGTAGGATGTAACTTCTGCAAGCATCACTGCTGAGCCCTGCTCTTCTGAAGTCGTGAGTAATGCTCCCATCAGCTTCAGTGTGAGTTGAGGCAAACCGGTGTGATGCTATCAAAAACCTCACCCTTGTGCCTGAAGCCTTTTCCCCAAGTGGCAGAAATGGACTGTTAGACAGTTTAGCAATATGGCATGATACCTAAGCTGGGAGCATTCCTTGTTAACCCAGCATTTGTTTACCAAGAGTTACTCAGGTAGTGGTATTATGATGCTACAACTGTCTATAGTTGCTGAAATCAGAGGTAACTGTGGCATACGCTGGCAAACACTGACCTTTTACTGGCTCTCTGAAAAAGCAAACAGATAACTCTCTTTGAGCCTGTTTCTGCACAGACACACATGCATGTGTATAAATACATATATAATCAACTGGAAAAATTTAGGAGTCTTAAATGTAAATCCGAGTAATGCAATATGAAAAACATTCAAAGCAGAAAAAGGATGTAAGCCACAGCTCAGTTTAAAAGTCATAGAAATTTTCCCACTGATTTCAGTGAAACAAAGATTTTTGTTACCTGTATTGAAAGTAGTATTATTTCAGTAAATGGATGACATAATCAGAGTAATTTTCTATTAATTTTTACCATATCTTTTTGTTTTAAAGCCATAAAAAGCCTAATCTTGTATGCATCTTGTATGCATAGAATTTTTACAAAACATAAAATAAAACTGATGACCAGCTTTCTTGAAGAAAGCTTTTAGTCCAAGAATGGTTTCTATGAAAATCACACATTTTCCATTATCACTCTGCTCTTAAGGTATTCAAATTTGTATGTTTAATGGGAGGGAAAAACATTTTTAATACTTCAATTACATATTCTACAGTCACCACGGCTAAAATAAAGCCATAGGTTTAGCATCTTCTCACATCCCTAGCATTGGAAGAAGACTCTACCTGAAAGCCACATTTTTTACGGAGACATCTATATAAATCCTGTGGAGGTTAACTGTGTTGTGCAAGTGTGGCAGAGCATAACGATCTGAAAATAAAGTATGATTATAGTGTAGGCTGCAGAATGATCACTCATAAGAATACGGAGCATGAGATGTAGTGGGTTGATTCTTAGCTCCCAGACAAGACTTGCAGGGCTGCTAGGACAAAATATCCTTTGTGTTTAAATGGAACAGCCATGCACCAGAGGTCAGCCAGGGACACAAGCGTAGGAGCAGCCTAGCACAACCTTCCAGTCCCTCAGACTGGGACTGTTCTTTGCATAGTCCCATCAAGGCAGACCTAATCTGTCCCGTCATACTAAAATCCCCATACACAAGCAGCTGGCTATGTCATATCAACAGGAAAGACTCAATGCCCAAAGCAGCCTTACTCACTTGGGCACTGCAGGCGACTTCTTCAAGATAAAGATTCCCTGCAGTGGAGGGTGATTTTTGGTCACCTCACTGCAATATCACCTCACTTCTAACAGTTAGAAGATCTTTCATGTGCAAATATCACATGATCGACCACCGACTCTCCACATGCTTCATAAGTTTACAGTGAACTTTTTATGATTAAAACCCAATTTTATTATTTAACCCACTTTTACCTCCTTGACTGAGTTCATTGGTTTGCTATGTGATTGAGCGACCCAGATTAAATATCTAGGAAATCTCTTACAATACCCCCGCTGATTTTTTCTGGCTTAGTCAGCCAGTCAGCATTTTAAACAAAAGGGGTTAAAGAAATACAAACATGAGTTGGAATCTCACCAAATTTCCTTAGACAGTTTCTCCCAGAATCATCAAGAACACTGCGTATGCTTCCTTAAGCTTTCAGTATGCTTTCCAGATGGATGTTTTGGGATCCCAGCTTTGTAAGCAAAACCATCCAACTGAAATAAATGTGTGCCTGGACAGGTTCTTCATCGTACCCTGGAGCCGCCTGAACTCATGGCAATTCCCAGGGATTCACACAGCTATGCCAACGCTAGGGCTCTTCTCCAGAAGACATGCAATCTGTGTCTGCTCTTGTCTTATTTTTTATATTAAAAGCCAGGGAAAATTCTAGTGTAGACAGCACAATTTTAAGCTAGAAATACTTTATTACCACATTTACAATAACAATATCAATTATTGATATATTGATTCTATGTTAAGGTTCTGCTAAATCAGCACATGTATAGCTAAAAATTATCATATTTTAATTCTACCATTTGAATTATGCAACCAAATTGTTTAAAGAAATCACTCTAAACCAAAATTTAATAGTTTAAGATAGGGAGGAAAACTAATTTCTAAATGGTTCCCAGAATTTTTTCTTCTAAAAAAGCCTAGTAGGGTTAACTAGAGTAGTCAGGAGTATCAACATGCTTCCTTTTTTCTGCCAGGTGTCTTTTTCCTCCTTTACATGCAGCATTTTTTTTCTTATAAGCCCAAAACAGGCTTGCATCTAGACCTACCCTTTACTCAGAATTTGCACCCGAGGCATGTGTTTTCACACTTTAGAACCTCCTTGAAGGCTACAAGGAAGAACTTCATGCACTGCAGACAGAACCCCGTCACTCTGACTTACTGCTGCTGGACATCTGGATTTGAATTGGATTGAGACCCCTGCTGCCTGTGGTCCCCATCAACACCACACATGCCAAGCGAGTGGAGAACTGGCCGGCTAACACTACTCACCCAGGAAATTGGCCACGTGTCTGTGGTGGTGCTCAAGGAATCTGCTCTGGTTTGTGCATCGATGTTTTTTTCACCCATGACAGAAGAAAAACAACCAAATGCTGCAAGAGGCAAAGACCCAGACAAACTCTAGCAGGCTGGTCACAACCGACCAACACATACTTTAATGCAGCCCAAGGTAGCTCTATGTGAATGAGCCAGGAGTGTAACATAGATCTTCCAGATGGGAGGAGAGCCTGAAGTGGGGAACACATAGGAAGAAAGAACACAGGATCATAGTGATAGGACAAGTGGTAATGGCTTCAAATTGGAAGACGGAAGATTTAGAATAGATATTAGGAAGAAATTTTTCACTCTAAGGGTGGTGAGGCACTGGAACAGGTTGTCCAAGGAAGTTGTGGAGGCCCCATCCCTGGAAGTGTTCAAGACCAGGCTGGATGGGGCTTTGACTAACCAGGTCTAATGGGAGGTGTCCTTGCCCATAGCTGGAGGGCTGGAACAAGATGATCCTTAAGGTCCCTTCCAACTTAAACCATTCTATGATTCTATGATACTATGATTTCATTTAAAATAGGAATCAGCAAGCTATTTCAAAACCCATTAAAGTTCATTTCACTGCATTTTTAAACACAAAAAGATGTTTTCCAAAGGCCTGATCCTTACTTGCACCACAAACGCGTCTGTCTTCTAAGTAAATTACTACACTATTGCAATGGCATGACAGTAACAGTAATATTAATGAGGGCTGCTTCGAGAGCTCTGTGCTGTAGATGTGGGAAGGGGCTATGGCCAGGAGTGTCTCTCCTGGTGAGGAGAGATTCCTAGATACTGCAAAATCTTCATGTAGTCCTTGAATCACTGCAGTGGTGTCAAGTGTACAGTGGGTCGTAGGGCAAACAAATGCCACTGATACATAAAATATTTTCTCAAGTGTCAGTCTTTCTTAAGTTCACTGAATTCAAAGGAGAGAATTCGGATAACTCCAGTTGGTGTTGAGCATTGATGTATAACCTCTAGCAATTACTATATCGGGGGAAAGACAACTTCCATTTTACTAAGAGAAGTAGAAAATCCTCTGCCTCCATGCCTGAGAACCCAAACAGAAATAAAACAGCCTATTTACATTAAAAAAATATTATCCTTCTATCAGTATTGTCACTTACCTGAACAGGAGTACAGTACAGGTTATCACTGCACACCTCTTTGTAATTGTTTTTATACATTGAGCATGTTACCAAGGAACACCTGTGTGTTTTGGCTTTATTTTTTCTCTTTAGGAGTTTTTTTTAAATACCAAGGGAACAAAAAAAAAAAAAAGAGAGACCTGGAGATGTATCTGTAATCACCCATCCAATGTGTCAAAGCAAATCCTAAAGACATGGTGCTAGCTCATAACTCATTTTGAACATGGGAAAAATGGCATACGGTGTTATGCACAAACTTATACTGCTAAATTGTAAGAACAGTCCCTGCAGTGTTTTCAGCCTAGGCCAGCTTGAATCCTCCCATCAGTTATTGGGCAGAGTCTGGGAGCTGGCACAGTGCAGAGACAGGCAGTTTGCAGGTGGTCACTGTTCAGAAAACAAGGTAATTGGGTAGATGTGGGATGCTCCATGCCAGCCTTTTCAGTGCCAGAGAGCATTCGCTGGCACTTTTAAATTTACTAGCATAACTGTAAGCCATGTGTTCTCTTTTCTCTTTTTCAAGGCAATAGGAGGCAGAAAGTTAAAAACAACTATACATGCCAATATATCAACTATATATAAGTTGAGTTTTAAGCTGCAAGGGAAAAATAGGCTGGTAATCATATTGTCATAGATGCAGTTTAAAGGCTAAATTCATCCTTGTTCTAAATTCACTGACCTTTATTTGTATGTCAGATCAATAATAATAAAATATTGGCAAGTAATATAAAATAAGTTTCTCACAACCTTTCAGCAATGCTTTGTCATCCAAAAAGTTAGGTTAAAATGAAAGAGGTTTGAGAAGAATGAGTCTTCTTAAGATGGATAGGTATGTCAGGATCCAGCTCCTACAGTATAATATAGTTGTTTACTTCATTTATAAAAATGCTACCATAAACTTTCCTGGTGAAAATTAATTCTCAAGACATTAAAAAAATCAATTACCAAGCATAGAGCTTTCTTTCTAACGATGTTACATACTGAAAATTCAATCTGGATCATGGAATTATGGTGTGGGCTTCTTCTAGATTTATGTGTGTACCATTTAAAGGTTTTGCAGGTAACCATCTGCTCAGTCCCACTGAAAATGATGGTACAGAACAGAATCTGTCTCTGTAAGCACCACTTGGGTGTGAAAAAGAAAATGGAGCCCACTTCACTTTTCAATCATTATATTCCTTCCCCACTGTTACATCTATCATTCACCTTGCCAGTGGTAACTACACACAATGGTAAAAACCTCTCTGTTACAAAACATCATTTTTCGGACTTCAACAACATTTTTCTGTATAAGATCCTTACTCTAGCTATGAATTCCCAGCTATCCGAATATAGTTTTACACCAAGTCGAATGCCATGTATTACTTAAAGAATTTGTTAAATATTTGAAAGACCAAACCTGACCAGCAGTGATTTACAGGCACAATATTTATCACGCAAAATTACACAAAGAAACCACAGAATGAAACATGTTATTGAAACCTCATTCTTTTGCAGTGTGACTTTGGCTTTCTGGAGGTGCAGATAGAAAGTAATTCTTCACAGGAATTCCATCACAGCAAAAACTGAAAGGATTTCAAAAGTTGTGTCAATTGCAAGTCACTGTAAGTCATTTTTACTTACACCATGAAGCATGGTTTTGCTGAGTTATCTCCACTGGTAGGACCTCTAAACCACGGCTTTTTCCCCAGTGAAACTAAACAAAGTACACCCTGTTCCAGTGTGAACATGATTCAAGCAGTCGTCTGGACATAAGGACTCACTATCAAATCGACACACCAGGAAAACGTGAAAAGTTATCAGAGATCACAGCAAACAGTGGTTTTTGTGAAACAAAAAATTCCTCTTAGACAATGTTTATAAACAACACATTGTTGATCTGAATACTTCAGCAGTGACCTAACATTTACAGAACAGAGATATAAATACTAACTCATCTCTATGCTACAAAGTACATCTTTTACCTATTGATCTTACTGAAATGAACCCCTTGGCTCTTCTACTCCCTCAAAAGACTACAGATTTAGAAGGATATGGGATAATAAGGACGAGTGATTAAACACAGAAGTAAAAGCCAGAAGTTTTAGATAAAGAACTCAGCAATTTTGAAATTTGGGGGGGATAAAAAAGATAGGTTAAGCTAAAAACAAAATCACTGCCTGAAACCCAAGCCAATTATTAGAAACACAAAGTAATCTTACTATGTCTCTGTACCACAAGACTGTAATAGTTCTACTAAAAGTCAACTTAAATACACTGTAGAGGAGTCTTAGTTGAGACTAAGAGGAAGAATAATGTAGGACCATTACATTATCAAATTCTATTAGAATAGTTAATTGCCCACATTTACAGTGATTTCATTATCTCCCATTATGGCAGCTGCAGGGAGGAGAAGGAGTAGGGGGACATGTGAATTCTTGGCGCTGAAATCACAGCATCAATGTTAAAGGCTTATTAAGACGATTTAATCCCTCTCCCTGCTGATTCTGCATTGTCCCACATTGTACCCTTCCTAGTGTTTTGTCTAACCCAGTTTTAAATATCCCAAGCAATGGGAATGTCTTCAGTTCCCTTAGGAGATTACTTCAAGGCTAATGGATTTCACTGGCAGAGACGCGTTTTGATATCCTGCCTACATTTGCCCTTACTTTCTTCCTTTTGATTAAGAAAGTTTCTTGCCTTCTCTTTTTCGTGTAAAAGATATGAGATACCCCATGAATATTAGAAGTTCCACTCCCTGCCCCGTTGTTACAGTTGTAGGCAGTTTTCAAGTAGGAATGTAGAGGATTTACATCCAGATAAAGCCAGTAGCAAGCCGCCAGCAGCATTAACCATCAATATAGTCATACTTTCTTCTCTGGCTGCTGCTGTGCCACTAGAAGTGGTTTCCATATGCAGCCCTCGGCCAGCTACTTGTCACCACCCTCTTCCTAGAGGTTATACACACCCTCCCACTCCTGATTTTCTGGCTGAGCTATTGCTAGAATTGCTGCTTAGAATGAGCCAGCTTAGTTAAAGCCTGTTTAAACAGTGAATTATTGCTTATCCATCTCTTTCTGGCTGATGTGGGCTAGACAACCCTCCCAGACACATCTCATCTAGCTGGCGGGAGAGAGGGTAACCCCCAGCAAGTTGGTGGTAACGTTTGATGCCGCAGAAGGGGAAATGCAAATGCAAACATTCACATTTGCCTCCCTGCTCCTGACGTTCTGTGGAAACTGAGAACAACTGGTGATAAGAGACAGCTACAGACTGCAAGGAGACAGGCTGAACTTTTTCCAGACTGAAGGTGCCCAATTAAACCAGGCCTACCTGAGCTTTGCACAAACATCACCGTGCTTGTGTTGCAAAAACAGTTTGCTACTTCGCTTACTTTGGTAAGATTACTTGAAGTAAAAAATATTTCTTTTGAAAATAATCCTATTTTTGGTTCACTACAGGTGCTGACTGTAACTCTGTAAAGGAGGACTCACGCACAATTAGGTTGTACGGTCCCAGGAACCATGGTTGTACATGCCGTCCTTCCAGCCTAGCCCGACTGAGGATGGGAGAGCTGGATTCCAGCCCAACAGAAGATGCAGTCAGTCACTTGAAGTGTTATGCTTCTGTAGAGCAGTCAAACTGTATTTGGTCATTTACATCTTTTATAAATGCTGTCATCAAAGCACCTTAGTGATAGAAATTGATAAGAATTAGGAAGCAGTGCATTTTTAATTAACATAAGACACTATTCCTCTTACTGAAATCAGAATCTCTCTCTGTAAAGTATAACCATTATCAGAAAGTTAAGTATTTAGGACTCTTTAATGCTTTACAAATGACTGAGAATGGGCTGATAAATGCATTTTTTTTTCTAGGCCTGTTCTAAATTATAATGTTTTGCCAACATAGCTATGTCAGTTCCTGGTGCGAAAAATTCACGTCCCCAGCAGATATTGCTATGTTTGCAGAACTCCTGGTGCGGATGCAGCTTTGCCAGAAGGGGAGAGCTTATATTGGCTCAACTTACATCACTTAGGGAGGTGGTGTAACTATGCCAGAAAAACTCCTTCTGTCAGTTTGAACAGTATGTGCTCTGGGGTGCTCTGCCAGCTACAGCGATGGTGGAGCTGTGGGGTAGATGAGACCGCGATCACTGTTGCTCCGTACATTCACTTTTAATTAGCATATTAATCAACATGCCACATTTGAGAAATGCATCTCATGAAAGACTGCTGCATTTACTGACATCCTCAGTCTGCATGTCTGCTAATATATCAGAACTGTTACTTTGATGCCTGTCTTGAAAAAGAAACCATGTGCTACTCAAATGTGTATTCTTGGAAGCCAGACAGCTAAATTATGACCTCCCTAGGTGTGTTGGCACCTTTGCTGCAGTCATATAATTTTATGTTTTCTTGTTTCCCTGCTTGACATCTACGAGCCTCCAGACCTGTACTTTGGAAGTATAGCTCATCCAATCTCTTCTGACTCTGTCAAAGATATTTTTGGACTTATTGTGATCTAATTTTAACTGATAAATCTTTTTATAAAAAAAGAAACTAAATTGTTACAGTAAATTCTCTGAAGTGTCCTTAATTTGTCCTTGATGCCCTTTTCTCCAAAATATCACATCAACTGCTTTCACATGACTCTGAATGCTACTCATGCCTGAAATGTGTATAGATGGATTCTGATTTCAGCAGTTGTTTCCAGTATCAGCTGGTTCCTTCCTCTGGCTAGAGCCGTGTCTGCCAGTTCTTTCCGGTGCTGTGTGACCTCCGTGTTTATGTATAATATCCTGTCTCCATTTACCACAGAGCTCTAATATCATGTACTCTTGGTAACATTTATGAAATGTGTATGTTGTGCTCTATGCTAAGAAAATTGAAGATAACATATCCTTAAATGTGGTTTGGTTTTTTTTTTTAAATGAGTAGATACATATTTTATATGAATTTTCCTAAAAAGTGCAAACTAAAATTCAGTAAAGCCAGTGAGATATTTCCCATGCAATATAAGCAATAGAAGTATTGCTTAAGGAACAACAGAAAGGACAACCTTCAAAGTACCGCCATGGGAGTGTTCACTTTAAGCTCATTTGTATTAGCTCTCTCTTCCATAATTAATTATTTTGGCTTTATCTTCCATAACTGTGACAAAATGAGTTGCAGTAATTCAACCTGAAGAGAAATACATCTCTGTCTAGAAAATGGCAGTGGTGCCTGGCCTTTAGAACAGGAGAGACAGCTATCATCGTTATTATTATTAGTGAATCTGAAAGTCCAACACAAATCTGGACACCTTCTTAGGAGCAGGAAAGCTGATACCTAAACAGGAGCTAGAACCGGCACCTAGCAAATTCCTGACAGTTCATTTCTCTATAGATAATATCATACAAGTGGTTTTGAGTTAGCAGCTTTTCCATTCCCCATGCTTATCTCTTTCTAGCTGCAGTGTCATCTGTGTGACACCGCTGGCTGTTTGCTGAAAAAAATATAAAGGAGGACATCATCTACCCCGAAAGCATCACTGAATCCAATGTGTGTCAGCAACATGTGTACCAACAGGTGAGGACTTAGAACAAGTGGAGCAGAATTTAGTTGGAGGAAGGAAAACATGAAGATAAATGGCTATCATGGTTCTGACATGTCTGTCTCTGGCAAACAAGCAGGAAAAGCAATACTACGTTAGATACATATGGCATTAGCAGTAGCTATTAACATGTAAAAAGATGTTCCACCAGCAGTGGACGCACTCAGAATGAACAGAAAATACTATCATATTTGTGATCAGCTGTCCAGAAAAGTTAGATGAGAGGTTTTTTTTGAGTCTGTAAATAACTCAGTGATCTACTGAATAGCACACTTAAACCAGTATAGAATCATAGAATCATTTAGGTTGGAAAAGACCTTTAAGATCATCCAGTCTAATCATTGACCCTTCTCTACCAGGTCTGCCACTAAACCATGTCTCTAAGCACCACATCTACATGACTTCTAAACACATCTAGGGATGGTGACTCAACCACCCCCCTGGGCAGCCTGTTCCAATCTTTGATAACTCTTTCAGTGAAAATTTTTTTCCTAATGTCCAGCCTAAACCTCCCTTGGTGCAACTTGAACCCATTTCCTCTTGTCCTATTGCTGGTTACTTGACAGAAGAGATCAGCGCCCATCTCACTACAACCTCCTTTCAGGTAATAGTAGCTAATTTCAAAACAAATTGTACAAATATTATGCTGAAATTAATGAAGACAGCAATTCTGGGTTAGAATTAATCTTTTCCACACTGAAAGCAAACCGGGATGAAACTTCCCAGTTTCACTGTGCGTGAACATCCGTGAAAGGAACCTGTAATTTCTTTGAATTGTGGAAAGAAACAAGATCACTCTCCTGCTATTCTTTTACAGCCATTTCATTTCCTGAGTGTACAGCTTACTTTAAAAGTTTGCTAATAACTTAATTAATTAACAAGCTTAGACTCTGAGGCGCTTACTCTTGCCAGTCTCTGCTTTACACGGATATGGCTGTATTAAATTGGCTTTGTCACAGAACTGTTCCCTCTTCCCCTTTTCCTGTGGTGTCACTCAATCTTAGTTTATGGGCAAACTTGGAAAGGTCATTTAAAACTTGGTGATGAGATGCCCCTCTATGCCTTAATTATTATGAGCCAAAATGCAAAAAGACATGAAAGGAGTTTAAGGATGAAGAAATCTTTTAACCTACATAAAGGCTTCTAATATAGAAAATGAAGCAAATGCTAAAACATTTTTACACACAGAAGAGGTGACAGTGCAGGCAGGCCACCATCTTACTGAGCTATTCTCACTGAGCAGGACTTTTACATCTCAGAGTACAAGGATATTTGGAAAGAATAGCTGGGATCAGCCAATTTATTAACCTCTCTGGCTAATACTGCCAATTGTGGTGTTTGTAATGTGGGCACCTGTTCAAAAAAGAGCAGAACAGAGACAACTCCCTTTACACAAATTTTTCCACTTTGTGAATCACATCTTAAAGAAGACCACATCCCTCCCATACAGACTGTGAGCCACCTCCCATCCCACCAGTGACCAGCTAATATTTCTGTAATAGCTACAGTAACTGAGTTTATGAAGTCAGCTGAGAAGTGACAAAAAAAACCCCAAACAAATAAAAAACGTAGACAGGAATGGGAGTTTTCAACTTCTTTTTAATTCTATTTACCATCTAGAAATGAGACGGCTATGGCTCTCTCTGGCTGACTGGTGTCTTCTCTCTGACAGCTGTCAGACAAGGAGATACTCAGTGCACCTGCAATAACCACTGTCCGTAGTGGACACTAAGTCACAAAAGCCAGGGTGGATGTCACCTGAGTGAGGACATCAAACTGCAGTGGCTGTGTTAGGATGCCAGTTCCCTATATAACCATCAGAGAGAGCGAGCCACCTCCAGAACTAGATCTGGAGGGAAAGAGTTACATTTGGATTTGTCTGTTGTTTGCATCGATGGTCAAGGAACCCAGCCAAGCACCTTTTACTCACCTCCCGTGTTTGGCACAGGTCAGGTGCCTAAAATCTGGTCTGCTTTACGTATCAGCCAGTACTGCAATCTATATGTCATAGGGAGAATACAATGAACCATAAAAGGCGCCTTGCAAAAGCCGAAGATGTTCTGGGGAACTGTCCCAAGGTGAACTTGCTGTGGGGACTGAACTTGCTGCAACTCCAGGGATTCCTGCTCCGACACACAAACATGTGATTTACTGTAACTGTTGCAGTTCTAAGTTTACGAAGTTTACTGCACTCCTAATGTTTTATCTGCTCCGAAACTAAAATATTTTCCAACAGAGTGTTGAGCTGTGGCTAACTTCATAAAATATCCCTTGGTGACTTACTGGGAAAAGAACAAATAAACAAAACAAAAAAAAATCCAGAAACATTTAATTTCCTCCACAATGAAGATGAATTCATCCAATTCTTTAAAACTCCCTCAGTGCTCCCTCTCCTTCCCATCCCCTCTATTTTAAGCATTATTTTAAGCTCGTCCCCACAATAAGCATTATTTAAAGCTCATTTTCAGTTGGGCAATTAATAACGACAACCTAACAACCTTGGGGTTTGGGCTTGGGGTTTTTTTTGTCTTTTTTTTTTTTTTGTTTGTGTGGTGTTGTTTATGGGTTTTGGCTGGGAATTTCCTTAAGAAACGTATGCCAGCTGCATGCTGGAACAGGCCCAATTCGGTTCACAAGCACACGACGTCCCCAGGAGGGACCGCTGCTGCTGCGGCTGCTGCTTCTGCTGCTGCCGGGGACGCTGCTGCGGATGCTGCGGAAGAGAGACGCATCCTGCGGGATTCCTCCGAAACCGCGAGGGATGCTGAGGAAGGAGCCGGCGGACTCACCTGGTGGCGGGCATGCGGGGCAGGGAGGCGGAAGCCGGGCCGTGGAGGGCAGCGGGGAGCTGGGGGGACGATCGCGGCGGGGCCTGTGGGGGCAGCAGCGGAGCTGAAGCGCAGCCCTGACCATCAAGCTCCGAGCAGGCAAACTTCTGCTGGGGCGTCTGCCACTCTCCACGGCACTTTCTGGCCCTCACTGCAAGCCGTGTCGCCCCCCACCCCGGGGGTCCCCCCCGCCCCCGGTGGAGGCAGGGCAGGGAGGAGGGTGCATTGCGATACCCCCCAGCGCTGCCGCCACTGTCATCTCCCGGGGCAGAGGCGAGGTGGGCTGCGGGGCAGGCGAGGCGGCCGGCTGGGCCTGCTGAGGAAGCCCAGGCTGCCCAGGGAAGTGGTGGAATCGCCATCCCTGGAGGTATTTAGAAGACACGTAGACATGGTGCCAAGGGCCATGGTTTAGCAGTGGCTTTGGCAGCGCTAGGTTAGTGGTTGGACTCGATGATCTTAAAGGTCTCTTCCAACCTCGGCAATTCTAAGCCCAAAACAAGAAGCTTCTCGCAAAGCAGCAAAGCCAGGCCGGGGAGGGCTCTGGTTGTCCCTGCCAGGTTATGGAAAGGATTCACAGGGCCGTGTTCTCCCCTGGCTGCTGCCCTGCCCAAAGCAGCTCTTCCCCACCCATGTCCTGCCCACCACCTGCACACCTGCGGAGTGGGACAGTCACGCTGTAATACTGTTTGCTCTTTTATTTCTAAGGCACCATGGTGGACCTTGCTGAAATTTTGCAGAAATATGATAGCTTGCCTGAAATTATATAATTTCAGATGAGTTTGTTTAGTCTAAGCGAAATTTTCAATGATTAAACCACATTTATTTCATAAAGCTGTTTTGTCCTCATCACCTTCATATCAACTTTGGGGAAATCCTTCCATAAACTACAAGCCCTACCACCCCCTAATGCATCTTTTAAAAAACATCAGCGTGGTTGATATTGTTTGGTTCAGCTTTATAGAAAATACAAAGACATTCTCCAGCTTCAGAAGAAAGAACTCTAATCTTCACCAAGTAAACTGCACGTACGGTACTTCTGGGAGGTTATACCAGTGATGAGGATAGATGTTTTACTAAGAAATTCAGTGTACAGCTGCACTATAGAAGCCAGAAACGTTTAGCAGATATGGTTTTACAGTTGATTTGCTTTTATAAATAGCTTATATAGCTTTTCCAATTGCAAATCTCCACCAGTCTTGACATTTTGTTTCAACCATTGGAAGACAATATTCATTAAATGAACCACAGCTGCTCTGCAGGCAGTCTCAACTCATTATTTATAATTAATATCCTTCTATATGCAGACATATAAAAAATCTTTTCTCTTTGTCCTAGTGATTATGGCAGTGATGTGCCAGACTGCCCGTAAATTTGAAACCTGAGGAGTTTGTTTTTAGAGTCTCCAGTGGAGATCAAAGTTACAATAGTCACCCTCTCAGTTAAAAATTTTGCCTGTATCAAGCTTATTGGTAGAGTTGTTGCTATAAGTACTGAGCAATATCTTTTTCACGAAGGCTGGACTTTTATAGCAGCAAAATAAATTAATGCTGTCCAAAAATAAGACAGAAAAATTTCCCCATAGTGGGGACCAATATCCTTCAGCAAACACTGGCTGTAAAACAAAGGAATATTCTCTTTCCCCAGCTCCCACAGACATGGTTTTCCTCTGATACTTTCGGAGGGAAGCTCAACTATAGCTATTTCCTGACTTTGGAGGGATCATTGTCCCTCAGTAAGCTAAACCTTTCTGAAGAAGACTTATTCATGTATGCAACTTACACATAGTCATTAGCACAATATTTATACATGACATTGCCTTGACTATCAATATCACCCTTACACGGCTAGGAGTTTGATTTTCCACCTTCACCATTCTAATGCTGTTATACTTCAGTGGACCCCTTAGTTTTGTGGAGAGCATGCAGAAAAAAGCTAGAGAAGTTTAAAATATATCCAGTATGAACCACCATCCCCATTGTGAAAGTGTGGTCACAGCAATGCTTTGTAAAATGTTCAGCATGGTTAAAAAGGCACCCGTTTGAAGAGATCCAAGCACCCCTAGACTTTCTAATCTTTCCTGCTTCATGAAAATAGTTCTAAACCATCCTCACTTTCTAAAGCTAAAGGATAAACATCTTTTGAAACTCTTTCAGTCATATTTATATGTTTTTTCCAATAAACATAATATAATGCTGATTAAAGCATAATGAAGTACCATGCATGTGTGCAAAGCATCTGTGGTCTGTGAAACTCTTCCCTTCTGAAGATGTATATACTTTCATCTTTAATTTTTTATGTGGTATTTTTTGGCTAGAAGTTAATCAGATATTTGTGACAGTTTTATATGAATTTTGACCTGTTCCAAAAACACTCCAGAGGACATCCCACACTGTTGGGTGAAAATAGCTCATATGACTTTTTTTTTTTTTCCACCTTAACATTGACAGGCTGCTGATGAATAACAGTAAATCTCCAATTCCGATTTGGCTTACATGTGCAAAGCTTCTTGTCTGTCACGCCTGCCTCCCAGCCACAGCACCTGCTGTAGTACAGTCCTGTGAGCTTCACCAAATACTTCCCAGTATCATACCAGGTCGTCCCGTGACTCTGAAAGACATATCTGATGTTGGCAGGAGGCCACGTTGCTTTTAAAACCCTCTCGCTTCTCCCAACTCTGGAAAAAATGTGTTTGAAAAAATGTTAAGAGCTGCAGAGTTTTCAATTTTCATTTCAATCAACTCTGAGTCCCTGCCCTCAATCTCTATTTCAGGGAGTGTAAAATACCCCCAAGTCAATGTCCCCCACAGTTGACTCTTCTTGGATTTCAGTTATGTCATTGGAGACTGTAAGGCTGGGCACAAGGAGGAGCTGAGGAATGACTGAATGAAACAGACCCGCTGGTGCTCTTCCAAGGCTGGTGGGAAAGATGCTAAATATCTTGACACACTTTATCCTCTCCTACTAGTCAAAGGACACGTAGAGTTCCCTGCTGGTGTCAGCCTTTCCTTCCATAAATCTTATAAAGCCTTTCTTAAGACTTTATTTTTCAGTACCAGCCTGGTCATCTTCTAACACTCATGCTGCCAAATAATCCTATGCAATTGCTGGATTTATGTGGTGCTAAAAGAGCCTATAAGCAAGGTTATCAAATAAAAAGCACTGCTCGGATATTTTTCAGAGGAACTAGTCAAAAAAGTAACTATTTATTACTAAATGTAAAGAATTTACTTATTTGCTGTGAGCAGTCTGCTGAATATGACAGAGCACATGGTGTATGGACAGAAGTTTAAGACAACGTTTTACAATCCCTGCTTATTCCGTTCCTAAGAGAGACAGGCAGTCTGTGAAGGCCTCCCCAGCCTGGTGGTTGAGAAACTGCTCTTCAACTTGCTTTCGCTACCTACCTGCCACAAAATGGGTTCAGGGGATTAAAAAGAGTTTTAGTTATTTCTAACTTTTAGGTGTAATTATGGAGTATTTGACAGGGAAAAAGGCTGGTGGAAATACTGAATCTGTTTTTTCTAAGTGGGTTTACGGTATGCAGCTATAACAAAATGAAAGACAAAATTCTTTATAAGAATGAAACAAAGTTTGACATATGTTTGGGGCTGGGTGAGTTTGCACTAATTTATAACTGGAAAATGATCTGTTCCTTCATTGTAATCCTCTCTTGTGTCAATTTTGCAGATTACAGATATGACACAGTGAAATTTATAAAGAAGATTAACTGATTTTATAGCTTCACCTTGTCATTCTTCCACAGAAATATCATCTAGTAGAAACCAACTATAGATGGCCAAGTTTCCAGCTTGTAACAGGAGGCTTTTCATTATTAGGCCTGCAATGTTATTGAAATGACCACATGTGAGACTAAGGAAAAAAAGCAATGTGTGTCCACATGTATGTGTGTGTGTATGCTGCCATTATCCATGTGTGCATATATAGGAATCTGTACATTGCTACTGTAATTTCTCTGGCCTTGGAGCTTTCCTTCAGCTGTTGTAAGGTAGCCAGAAGTTAACAGTAACTACTACTTTGCCTGTTGCTTGCTGCTCCAAAATATTTTCCCTTGATTTCATCTATTAGTTCTCTCTACCTGTCAATCAAATGAGAGTTTCTCCAAGCAGTCTTCTTGATGTGGCCCTTATGAAGGCCTGAGCATTTTTGTGTTCTGATATCTGAACCTGTTCCTTCTGTCAATAACTGTTCCATGCCCTATCCTATGCCACTGCTGAAGCTGGAATACAATCCCCTTTAGGCTCCTTCCTCTAAATCCCTACTTGTCCTGAGACATTGCTACAAACAACAGGCCATATTGCCATAAGCATTAAGAGTTCACCTTTTTTTTTTTTTTTTTTAAGTCTTAATGATTATTCTCCTTTTACATGGCTATAGAATATGGTTAAATGTTACCAGATCCAATTGGTACTTTACCATCATACCTCCCTGGGAGCATACCTGGTCCTTTAGTG
This sequence comes from Burhinus oedicnemus, assembly GCA_008921705.1. Lineage (NCBI taxonomy): Eukaryota > Metazoa > Chordata > Aves > Charadriiformes > Burhinidae > Burhinus > Burhinus oedicnemus. Next base: position 183,397 of record VFFE01005628.1, read on the forward strand.
ATTACCTAAGCTTTGCCTCAAAACTGTTAGAGGTGCCTTTTTGGTTCAACTTGGAATACAATCAAATGTAAAAATTTTGCATTGAGGAAAAGAAACTGGCCAGTTTTGTGCTTGATTATGTAGATATTTGCTTTTTTAAGCTGGCAGTTGCAATACTTAAGAATAACTATAGGCTCAATAAAATGCATAAGAAATTGATCACAAGCCCTTACACCAAGAAAATATTCATGTAGAGTAAGTATTCTTTTGCTTTGTCCTAAGATATTTCGGCTCAAATCTAAAGCACACTTTTGATTTATCTCTTAAAGAAATGCACATCCAAAATTAAGGGAGAATGTACTGTTTAATCATCTTTGAATACCTTGTTACATTACAATGACCAGGCAACTTTCCATCTGTAGTTTTGCAAAGAGGTTCCTGGCTGACCCAAAAGCTATATGTTTTATCTTTGTTGGTCTCCAAGAGCTTAGCCAGGTAAAGTAGTGCAGCTTGAGTTACTTCATCCACAAAACTCTTTTTGAAGTCTTGCCAGCTGCCTCCTTTTGTTTTGAATGATTTGGCAGAGATTAGGGAAAAAATAAAATCTTGGCTATGCCACGGAACATGTCCACCTCTTCTTTGCTACAAGAATGCTGTCCCTGTCACTCTCATTGAAGAAGATTGCTAGCTGTATACTTCTTACAAACTTGCTGTGTTGAGATTTTCTGGGTGGTATTCACTTAGCATTGCTGACTGGATCCATGAGGTACCAGGTCAAAAGAAAATCTGCTTGGTATTTTAGAAAAACTTAGACTCGAGGAATCAAGGAAGTACATTGCTCATTGCAGCGGTGTGGATTATATCTGTATTAAATTGTAACCTCCATTTTGTCTTGTAAACTCCCCTGCGGTTTAGGACTTCCATTTTGGATTGTGTACTGAGATTATGTCTAACCTCTGTGACAGAATTTCTTCTGTTGATCTTGTATGATCTTGATAAAATAAGCAGTGACATATTAAAGCCTGATCATAACAGCATTTCTTTTAATGTGTTCATGAGCAGCACTAATGCCGGTAACAGGGTGAAAGAAAACTGAAATAGGGTACGATGGGGACAGCAGACCATACACCTCCTCTTTGGAAATGCCGTGCTCCAGCAGTAACCTACTGACTACATCCCCTGCCGAGCACAGAGCTGGTAGTGGTAGGAAAGAAGTAGCAGCAATGACTGTACAGACCTCCCAGGAAATCTTTGCGGTGGAGAGCAACAAAACGCCAATGTCACCTATTAAACACTGATGTTGCTATGGCAGTTATGAAATAGAATAGGGAAGAGAAAATTCATCCCTTGAGACTGGTTTTATCCTGGTAGCTTCTGCCCAAAGGTGGACTGTGCATGGGAATGGAGACAGTGATGGCTGTCAGATACAGAAGGAAAAAAGCAAAAAAGGCAATGAAGTGTGAGCAAACAACACAGTCTGCACACAGGTTTGTAAATAAATATTTGAGCAAGTTGGGATTCTTTTTTGCCTCATTTTACAAGCAAGAACCCAGACACAAAGTTTAGTTCTAGTTTAAATTTCCACTTCCCTAATTTTCTATTAATAGAAGTGCCTGATAAGAGACGTCAGAGGTGCAGAGAAACTTCCATATGAAGAGTGATTGATACAGCCTGGGACTTCTTTATTTAGAAAGGAGAGAAATAGGAGAGGCTCAGTTGGAGAGATTCAAAATAGTGAATGGCTAAATGGAGTCAGATAGAGCAGGGAGAGTTCCCATTTCCATGGAAGAAGAGGACATCCTCTGAATGTAAATAAAAGAAAACCCAAAACCAGTAAAAACAATTACATTTCCACAAGTCAAATTGTCTACCACTAGAGCTTGTCACTACAAGGTACCATTAAGGTAAAAAACTTGGGAGAATTCAAAAGAGAAGTATGGATGAAAGACTTCCTGACTTAAATGCAAAAGAATGGGAAAAAAACAAACCTACTTACTAGGAAATTAAACTTCTGCTTGAAAACAGGCACTAAACTTTAGCCTAATGTCTACAGGAAGATTATTTTCCTAAAGCTATGTTATGTGGTAGCTATCTGTCTACCACAAGGTTCTTTGTTACAGACAGCATTTGACGTTAGCTACAGTTAGAAACAAGTGTCTTGCTCAACAGACAACTGCATAACCTTGTTTGTGTTGCGCCTCCCAGGAAGATGAATTAGGTTTTGCAATTCAGAAAACACTTCTAAATTTTTTTTTTCTGGAAACCAGTCATCCCATCTTTGCCCTGTGCTGGGAAAGGGATGGACAGTTACGTAATGTGGGAACAGTTTTGCTGATGGCTGTTCTGGCCAGCTGTTATTTCATCCCAGTAAGTCCACTGTCTTTTAAATGTGCCCATCTTCTTTACAGTCTTTCTATTGCGCACAGGTAATTCTTTGCTCCTAGCTGACTGCTTCTGGATTCCTCCTTCCTAATCACAGCACAAAAGAACCATTTCTGGCATGCCTCAGTCTAAAGGATTAATATTGCACTAAACATTGTTTGATCTGTATTTCATCCCATATTTTAAAAACAAAGTTTCCTGCTCTTTTACTCACTCACCCACTCAGCTGCAGCAAGCAACTTGTCATGCAATCTCAGAATGTCAACTGATCACCAAATAAAACAAATTACATCTCATTAATAAGTTGGGGGGGTGGGGGTGCTTTTAACTATTGTTTTTTGCTGAAGTCCAAAGAAGAAATTAAAACTGGCTTGGGATATCTACAAACCACCAGAATGAAAAGAAAGCACTATTCCTAAGCTTTCTTCTTCACATGAGAAATAACAGATGGAAGGAGATAAAAAAGAGGAGCAGGTTCCTACTCTGTATGGGGAGTTTTCTGTGTGTGTACAACTCTATGAAATGCAGAGTCACACAAGCCCACGCTAATCACAGATAAATAAAATTACCGCCCAAAATTATGCATAAGAAACGGCTCACAACTTCAAATGAAATGCAGACTTTGAATTCTTATTTATTATTTGTACTCTGTGACTAATTGTACAATAATAATGACCTCTTAATCTTCATGAACATGAAAAATTATGTTTATCATCTGAAAATTACTGTCTGAACCTCAGGAAACTTTTTGTAAAATTAGAGCATAGAAGATGAAAAAATATTTTCAAGCTGAATGGAAAATATTGAGATAATAGTGTTTTGCAGTAATATTTCACAAGGTTTCTTTCAGCTGATCACGAGATGCAATAGTGGGTAGAACCAAAGAAAGCGAGGTTCAGGAAGTGTTCCAATCAAGGAGCAAGATCTTAGATATTTATGAATCTATATAACTTCCTGTTTCTCATACATAGCCACTTAATAAATCCTTGTCTCTCACTGCATAACATCGCTTTGTATAACTCCATTCTGTTTGGTGTCAGTGAGACAGCAATAAAAGGGTATGAACAGTCCACCCTCTGCAAGAGAAAGACTTTTTGATTGACTTATAAAATATACAGAAAGTTCAACAATTTACCATTCAGAGAATAAGTTATGCTCATAGAGATTTGTTCCTTTTTATGTTCATGCTATGTGGAAGTAAACATACATACTCAGCAAAATATAAGTAGTAAAAGATTTATAAAAGCACAATTTAAGCTTTTCTGAAATACCTTCTGCATTACCCCATGAAAGCTGGATCTACTGAACTCTGGAATTGTGAGCTGGCCACGGAATGATGTTTGGATGGTTTTGAAAACACGTCTTTCCCTCAGGGGAAAATTATAATTGACATATCTACCATTTATATAGAAATGAATTACTATTTCCTTTTTTTTTTTTTGCTGGCTTCAGCTGGTAGTTATGATTGGGAAGAAAAGGAAAAAATTAAAACATTATCTGGAAGTGTAAATCCAAGGTTAAAGCACAAAAGGTTGTTAAGTGTTGTAAAGCAACAAAAAAACATAAAACACTCACACAGAAAAGCACACAAGAAAAGAAAGTCGTATTTATCAAGACCCATCTCTCCAAAGAAACTTCTAAAATGTATCCAGTAAAAGTTACTCATACAGATCACCCAGTCTTCCTAAATACCAATATTATGTTCATGAAAGTGACTGTCACCCAACAGAATAGTGTTCTCCAGGACAGTTTGGAATGTCTCCAGAGTCAGAGACTCCACCACCTCTGTGGGCAGCCTGTTCCAGTGCTCTGCCACCCTCAAAGGAAAGAAGTTCCTCCCCATGTTTAGATGGAATTTCCTATGGTCAAGTTTGTGCCCTTTATCTCTTGTCCTATCACTGGGCACCACTGCAAAAAGACTGGTCCCATCCTCCTGGCACTCTCCCTTTAAGGTTTTATACGCATTGAGGAGATCCCCTTCGAGTCTTCTCTTCTGAAGACTAAAAAGACCCAAGTCCCTCGGCCTTTGGCCTTTCCTCAAAAGAAAGATGTTCCAGCCCCCTAATCATCTTTGTAGCCCTCTGCTGTACCCTCTCCAGCAGTTCCCTGTCCTTCTTGAACCGGGGAGCCCAGAACTGGACACAGTACTCCAGGTGCAGCCTCACCAGGGCAGAGTAGAGGGGGAGGATAACCTCCCACAGCCTGCTTGCCACACTCCTCTTGATGCGCCCCAGGATGCCATTGGCCTTCTTGGCCACAGGGGCACATTGCTGGCTCATGGTCATCCTGTTGTCCACCAGGACTCCCAGGTCCCTTTCCACAGAGCTGCTTTCCAGCAGGTCAGCCCCTAACCTGTACTGGTGCATGGGGTGATTCCTCCCCAAGTGCAGTACTTTACACTTGCCCTTGTTGAACTTCATTAGGTTTCTCTCTGCTCAAGTCCCAGCCTGTCCAGGTCACACTGAATGGTAGCACAGCCTTGCGGTGTGTCAGCCACCCCTCCCAGTTTTGTGTCATCAGCAAAATTGCTGAGGGTACACTCTATCCCTTCATCCAGGTCATTGATGAATATGTTGAACAGGACTGGAGCCAGTACTGACCCCTGGGGAACACCACTTGTCACAGACCTCCAACTAGACTCTGTGCCACTAATCACAACCCTCGTAGCTCTATCTGCCAGCCAGTTTTCAATCCACCCCACTGTCCATTCATCCAACCCACACTTCCTAAGCTTCCCTATGAGGATGCTGTGGGAGACAGTGTCAAAAGCCTTGCTGAAGTCAAGGTAGACAACATCTACTGCCCTTCCCTCATCTATTCATCCAGTCATGCCATCGTAGAAGGCTATCAGATTAGTCAGACATGACTTCCCCTTGGTGAATCCATGTTGGCTACTTCTGATAACCTTCTGTTCCTCCAGATGCTTTGAGATGATGCCCAGAATGAGCTGTTCCATCGTCTTTCTAGGGATGGAAGTGAGGCTGACTGGCCTGTAGATTCCCGGGTCTTCCTTCTTGCCCTTTTTGACAACTGGAGTGACATTGGCTTTCCTCCAGTCTTCAGGCACCTCACCTGTTCTCCAGGACCTTTCAGAGATGTTGGAGAGTGGCCCAGCAATGACTTCTGCCAGCTCCCTCAGCACTCACGGGTGCATCCCATCAATACCCATGGACTTGCGGATATCCAGTTTACTTAACTGATGTCTAACTTGATCCTCCTCAACCAGGGAAAGTCCTCCTTCCTCTAGACTTTCTCTGTTACCTGTAAAGTCTGGGACTTCTGAGGGCTGGCCTGAGCAGTAAAGGCTGAAGCAAAGAAGGCATTCAGTAATTCTGCCTTCTCTGCATCTTCTGTCACCATGGCCCCTGTCTATTCAACAGTGGGCCCACATTTTCTCTAGTTTTCCTTTTGCCTCTGATGTACTTGAAGAAATACTTCCTGTTGACCTTGACATCCCTTGCCAGATTTAATTCCAAGGAGGCCTTGGCTTTCCTCGTTTCGTCCTTGTATACTCTGGCAGCATTCTTGTAAGATTCCCAAGTGGTCAGTCCCTTCTTCCACTTACTGTAAACTTCCTTCTTCCACTTGAGCTTTTTCAGAAGCTCCCTGCTCAGCCATGCAGGTCTCCTGCTTCCTTTGCCTGATTTCTTGCTCTTTGGGATGCACCGATCCTGAGTTTGGAGGAAGTGATACTTGAATATCAACCAGCTCTCTTGAGCTCCCCTACCCTCTAGAGCCCTAATCCATGGGATTTCTCCAAGCAGTTTTTTGAAGAGATCACAGTTAGCCCTCCTGAAGTCCAAGGTTGCAACCCTACTTGTCATTTTATGCCTACTATGTAGCTGAATCAATGGTTAGTTGAAATCAATGGGTAAAAAGGACATTTTGACATTGTACCATTTATAATGCTGCCAACATAATTAAACTAATCTTAGAAGTTACAAAAATATGGGTCTAATAGATCATGGTAGACTCAGTGGGCATCTTACACAAGGAAAACAGGAGTACACTGAATGCAGTACACATGGGCCCATAAGGGAAAATCAAGACTATTGCGAGAAGAGGGTGTTGATACGGGAGGCATAGGCAGCTGGGCAATTATTGAACTGAAGACGGTGGAGAAGACTTGTGTCTGAAATAACCTGACCCTTCTACCTTATCTGGACTTCAGTGTTGCCCTTGGAGGCTGTCAGAATTAAGTTGAATTTCTGCATTTGGCTTCAGGACATCCTGAGCCTCCAGTCCTGCAAGTGGATTTAATTAAGACAATAATGCATTTCTTAACCTTATCTCCTATGCAAATGAACTTCTGCCTGACACAGCTTCCCTTTCATTATGTAAAGATATTTTTTAGTATCCTACCCAACTGGGTGGACACCTTTCAGTACATTGCTTTGTTGACTGTAAATAAATTGATATATGCTATGCAAACATGCCTTTTCCTGGCAGACATAATGGTGGTGCCAATTTGCACTGCCTCTGAAACCTAAGTATGTAACTCTGCACAACACAGCTTCTGAAATGTCATCATAAAACATAAATGAGAGCAATGAACATGACTCATTAGTATGTTTAAAAGAAATTATGTAAAAAAGATTGCTGCAACTGGGCATATTATTCTGGGAATATCGGACACAAATCAAATACCTTTAGTTTTGCTGACTTCAAAGGAATGTGCTTGTAAAAGCAAGTAAATAAAGCTTCTCTTAGGTACACTAAACTCTCATGTCAAGATAATTTAAGAAAATACAGTATTTGCTTATTTGCCTTGCTAGATCTTTTTGTTCTGCTTATATAGCAAAAACACTTAGGTCCAATAAAATGCATTTCACCCATAGATTAATGCACACCTTGTCTTTCCATGCTTGAAAACTAGCCAGTGTGAAGGGTGGTTTGTGTAGTCCAGTAGGAAAGAAAGGAGACAGACACTCATAATCCCAGAAAATCTACTTCAGCTCTACTCTTCATGGTAAGGATCGATCAGATGCAGCTGGAATAGCCCCTTAAAGATCATGCCAAGTTTTTGAACAAGGCAGCAGGTTTGTTAAAGTGGTTAGCAATCTCCCCTCTGGGGAAAAAAAAACAAAACAAAACAAAACAAAAAAACCCAAAACAAAACAAAGCAAAACCTTTTGCCTCCTGTCATCCTCTGGAGCGGAGCCCATTATAAGCAACAATAATCATCCATTTCTTTTAGCACCTCCCTGAGCAATACAAACATAGGTGTCATCTCATGCGAAGACTTTCACATGATATTTAGATTCAATATTTTCATTTAAGAGTTGCTGCTAGATTAGAACAGTCAGCATGTACTAAAATAAAGATAAATATAAACCAATTAAGAAAAATAGGGATGATGAAATATATATCATTTAGACATGAGGTCTCCTTGAGAGAAGGAAGAGATACTATATACAAAGGACATTATACTGTGTTTTTCCACTGTAACTGATGTTTATATTTTTTTATAACTCTCCCATGCCTGCGTGAAATTTGGTCAGACATAGTGCTTTCACCGTTAAACTATCACAAAATGCATTACAAAAAGGACAGAATGAACTGTGGTTCCTGTAACATCTGAGAGTAACAGAGCAACTATTATATGACCTCATTAACAGCTTATGCATAACCTTGGCCATTACAACTTATTTTAATAAAAGAGCGAGTGTCGGCAGAGCCACTGGACTTCATCCATAAACTTTTAGCAAATGTGCAGTAGAAATTCCCAGCTTATTCCCTGCTGGACAGCCATCAAGGATAAGCAGAAGAGATCATAACTTCAATCTTTATGCCAACGACAGACCCTTTAATAGAGACCGCTACTCTGTGTGAGTATGCACAAGAAAAATCTTCACTTACAAAAGCTACAGGAAGTTTTCATTCAATTTATTTGTTTGTTTTAAACTGTCTGCAAACAATAGCAAGCAGCTGGTTGGTATTGTTTTATTTGTATCACATTATCTGACAAAAATGTTGATGAGATCAAGTTTTGGGACACTTTACTGTGAGTTATGCTCAGTCTGGATTTAAGGACAATATATATTTATATTCCCTTTCATATGCACTTATGAATAATACTTTAGGATTCCATGATGAATTATGTAAGTCCTGAATGTGAGCAGTGATCATTAAGAAATTACCACATTACATAAAAAACCCACCACATTTTCCTGGCTTTGTCCTGCAGAGCTAGCTGCATCTATGTTCAGCTGGTTAGGTGAACCATTAGCTAAGCCATTTACCAGGAAGGCAGATTTATCGCGCAGCCCTCAATCATATGCAATAGTCTGTTAGATGAAGAGACCATCAGCTACATGCTGGAAAACACTACAGTGGCAATTAAAAGCGAACATGGACCCAGTCCTAACGAAGTAAGACTGATGACAGGCTAACACAGACAGCTTGATACTGTGTTCTAACACTTAGAAATCAAATGATTAAAATGTGTCAAGGAGCTGGTAGAGCACTAGGTCTGAGTCTTACTGACATATAAAGCCCACTTTCCCTAGATATTCAGCAGTTGCCCATTTTAAGCATGTGAACAGATCCACTAAGATCAGCCACTTCAAAGCTTGACAGAGGAAGAATAGACACGACATAGTCCAGTCAAATAAGAGGAAAATGACAGTGACTGTCTCAGGAGAAGCACCTTTGGGGATAGCATCACTATTCACCTCATTGTTTTTATCTAAAGGAGTACCTGGGTTTTTTTGATGACCTGGAGAAGGATCAGTGTGTACGAATTTTAATTACAAGATGATTATGAGCCATTTATTGTACCTACAGAAAGCAAGTGCAGTCAAAGGTGTACTAGAAACATAGTAGCAGTGCAAAGGGTTTAATAAGCTTTGCACGATGGGTCATTGTACCTCCTTTCTTCCAGATGCAGACACTGCAACAGCAACCTGTTGCAGGACATAGTTAGTGAGCAGTACATGGATCAGCAGCTTCTATGGGGGCAAAATTTGGTGGCCATGTTGTTAAACTGTCTCTTCACTCATTAGCCAGGTCCACTTGTCTTTTATGAACCTGCCTGCTACTTTCTAGTTTTATGCCATAAAAAACTCATTTCAGTCTTCAGAGTTGAAGGAAGGGTGATGTAGAAGTGCAGTGTTTATTCTACTAGTGTGAAGAATTAATTTCTCTGGGTTTATGTTTCTGCTGGGGCAGTGTTATCAATGGGTAATTGCTGAGGACTGCTTACTTTATGATTACAGCTGATTAGAGCGTGGAAAGAAAGTTCTTTTAAGATAGTGTGATAATAATTTCATAATTAAATATGTATTTTTTTAGCAAGTAATCTTTTTTTTTTCTCCTGGGAGTATTTCAGTTCTCCTTTTGAATACATTCAGCCATGGGTTTACATTGGCTTAGTGAATTCCCTGTAAATTTGTCCCTCCATACACCATAGTGATCTGAAATCAGGCAACTCGTTGAATTAGTATTTAATTTTTCTTTGGAATTTTCTTATAGACTAAATCCTTAACACCAGAAAAAAAAATGTACACTTGTCTTAAAATTATTTGATTTGATTAGTGAGTTGGAATGCATCTTAAAAGATACTACTTTTTAAAATAACCTAAGAAAAGAAAAGCTACAGAGTAGTAAAATATAATCAAATTATCCAGAATGCCAGAAACTCTCCTTCATGATCAGAGGAGATAACTCTCTCCATTCAGCTCTTCTATGAGAAGAAATCTGAGTAAATAAATGGCCTTTGTAACCTGACCAAAAGTCAACAACGTTCAAGCTCTCTCTCAAACCCACCAATGTTTGTGCCTAGGAGGGCATCTTTAGGGCAATTACTTGATTAAACAGCCAGTCCATTTTGTTTATTTGTTACACTCCTCAAAGGAGCACAGTTCACTCTCACGGGAGCACTTGTGTATCCAGTAAATAGAAGCAGGTTAATTACATGCCTTAAAATCACAAGGCAGAAAACGCTATCCCTTTGTCTTCTGCTAACCCACAAGCAGGAGCAGAGCTGGAGAAAGGCAAGATAGGTCTTGCGTGCCTGGTTGCAGGCCCTGCGCAGCTCTAAAGCTGTGTAGCTCTGCTGAGGGTGTCGCTCTCTTTTCTTGCACAGCTGTGGACAGATTTGCACCATATGTAGACTGTAAGACAGGTATAGGTTTTATTTATGACAGTTAAACATTATTATTGCTTACTGCTTTTGAGAGATGGCAGGAAGAAGTGTTTATTGTATCTCAAAATATCTGCCACTCTTACTGGTATTTACGCACCGTTTTTTTCCCCCGGCTTCAGATTAATTTGTCTTAAAAGAAGATTTACTTTCATTTCAGATTATTTTGTCCATCTATTTTAACTTTTAAAATCCCTTATCATTGAAACCAAATCTCTGGCAATCAGCACCCAACACAAATACTTTCTCTAGATGGGGTTTGGAGGGGTTTTTTTCAGGATCATGTTACCAGACTCTTTGGCTTTGCCAATATCAGTCTTAAAGAGGAGTCTCCAAGAAGGCAGAAGCATGGCATATTTCCAGGTCTGCTTGCCTCCAGTTTATACAGGCAGCTCCTAGGCAGGAGGTATAATGATTGCAGAAATGCTTGCAGGCAGCCTACAGCTACGGTATGCAGGTGTGCCTGAGAGCATCCAAACCGCCTAATGCTGAGCTAATAGCATGTCAACAGTACCACTAACTATGCTTAAGAGATGGTTTCTCATTTTGTTACAGAAGCAATACCTGGAGCCATGTTTCCATGTTCACTATCTGGGCATCTCTCAAACACAATGTAAAAATACCTACTGCGGTTTGGGGATTTTTTTTCTGTCTCGTTTCTTTCATGTCTCTTGTTCTTGTCTTCCTCCTCTCTTACATCCCTGGAGCATCAGCCAGAAAAGGCCTCTGCCCAACTACTTTTCCCTCCTGAGCCGACTCACAGTATGCCTGTATTTCTGGGTTATAACCTGACTTGAGATTTTGACAGGAGTATCACTTCTTACATATAACTGAAATGATGGTAGCTGTCTGACTTCAACTATAGCAGTACTTAGACTACTGTTTTATATATGTCTATATGAATAACGTGTTTCTAGTCTAAAGTCTTAGAAAAATGAAGTCCTTGTTACTCCATTCTCCCTAGATCTTACATTAGTGACCTGTATCAAAACTGTTAACAGACAGTGGTAGTAAAATATTAGTATTTATTCAAAATTACATATCCCAAAGTCTAAATGGGTGTGATTAGTATAAATCCATAAAACACTGAAATATTTGGAAGAAAAGAAGATTTTTAAACAATTTTGTATGTGGCTGTGATAAATTTCTATTTCAGTGTTCAAAGTTATATTTTCAGAGATGTAGAAAAAAGAAACACATAATTCCTTTCTGTAGTGTAGAAGCAATAACCTCTTCTCCGAGTGAGAAAACAGTAGATCTAGGTGACTCACAGTTTTGATCAGACACCTGTTACGATGCTGGAGTGATTCTGTATGATGTGCGTATTAAGGTATATCACACAGTCTCACAGTGTACTCTGCCCGTGCTAAGCAAATCTGATGCTTCTGCTGTATTTTTCATATATAGAGTGAGGGGTACATGTATAATATATAAGGTGTGATCCACCTGTCTTTTGACTGTGGAGGTTTTTTTCTAAACAGCGTTCACACTGCAGACAGAACAGTGTTTAGCCTTCCTACTCAACTTGACTGCAAGATAAGAAGTAAGGAGGGAAGCAGAGGTGATACAGGAGCATGTATTCATTTAGATAAATGCTCCCTACTTTCAGGGGGCTGGAATTTTACTTTTGGTAAACTTAGACCAACAGGGAGAGAATTAGGTGTGCACTGTCTGCTTATGTTTTGCTACTTTGCTGGGAACTGCGTCTCTTAGATTAACGTACATTTTCTCATCAACACTTTTTCTTTCCTTTTTTTGTTAGGAAATTGCTCAGCTTTCATTAACTGAAAGGTGACTCTAATGTCTTTCTATCCCAACATTTTTCCACAGTTGTGGTACTTTGGATCCAATAACAATACCTGCTCTGTTGTTTCACTCTGAATTTTAGTGATTCATTAATTCTTCAACATAACTATACATTGTCTTAATAGCATATGATATCAATCTTTACTGATTGCATCTTTACTGATTTTCATGCTGAAAGTGAATCCTCTACTTTATTAATGTAGAACCATAAGTAAACTAGTAGAAGTGAGCTAGTGCAAAAAGCAGGACCAATATGATTGTATTTATTCAGTTATCTATTTCATCCTATGTTCATCTTTATCTTTTTAGAACCTTGAAACTCTTTCCTTCCCTTGTCCTTTCAGCCTTTTCAGTTTAGGAGGTCCATTTTCCTCCTGGAAAAGAGTAAAGAGAAAACTGAAATGAATGTCAAGTTGTAAAACAACAAAAAAGTACTGTGAGCTCTGCAGGACAGCCCTGAATAGTTGTAAAATCTCACCACATCACTGTGTATCCAGTTCTTCAGATGCTTTGATCAAAAGGAGAAAATCCTCACAGAATGTCTTCTGTTAAAAAAAAGAAATAAATTGTTGATCATTAACTGAAGAACAAGAATGAAATAAATCAGTAAATTGAAAGTTGCTGGGACTTACTAAACAGGTATATTCCCATTTCAGTTGTTGGCAAACCCTCAATTGCAATACAACTTTTTACCCCAAGGGTAAGAGTCTTTGCAGGAGACAAGAGGTTTTCAGCTCTGGTGCCAGGCAGTGAAATGAACTCCCACAGGAACTAGTAGCCGTCATTTCTTTGACCTTGCTCTATTTAACGTAGGCATATGCAGCATGTACATATGATGAAGTAAAATCTATCAGACAAAACAATTTTTCTTTACAAACGATTTCCACTTAGGGGAGATGATAAGAAGAAAAACCCCCATGTGGCAGATGCCACTCATGTCTCCCAGGGTATTACTGGCAGGCAATGAGAAACCATGCTAACAGAAGCACAATTGTAGCCCATATACAAAGGTCTAGACAAGAAATACCTGTCTAATAATGAAAGCTACTAGACACCAAAGCAGCTGATTGCCAATGTCTTAAAAACAGAGTTCTCTCATTAGAGCTTGAAATGATCATGTCTCACTGTTTTCTGGTCTTTAAAAGAAGGCACAGTGTGAGTAAAACCTGCTCAACCTCCCCTTCTTGCCCTTTTTGATAGAACTGCCAGATTGTTAGACTTTGGCTAATGCTGTTCTGTATTTTAGAGTATCTGTCAAACAGATCTCTTGGATGAAGTAGCTTCTGTTGTTTAGTTTAAAGACTTGTTTTTGTGAACTTCTGTTTCCCATAGAGAAGCTGTTGGCCAGGCCCAAAGACCTTGAAGATATTTTGGAGCTGGTTCTTGGGCTGCGCAGCTTCCCTGAAGATCAGGAATCTGAAACATTCCCAATGTTTAACAGCAAAAACTAGACTCTACTTGACTGTGCCTGCCTCTGGTGCTTTGATACTGTGTAAGAAAGTGTTGGTAAATCTCCCAGTTTCTTTAAAATCCATAGTATTTAGGAGAGTGCTATAAGAGGTGGGAGCAGGTGTACCTGCACCCTGCTGCCTAGCAGGCATTTGTTTCTTTCCCTACAGTTGTGATATCTGAGCCTGTGTGTTCACTGTTGACACTCTGGCTTCTCCCAGCTGGGGAGGCGTAGGAGGTCCTTAAACCAGAAAAGACCAAGGTGGCAGAAAAGGAGTTAACTTGTGTGCCCAGTTTCTGCAGTATTCCCTGTTGCTGTTGGGCTCTGCACTCCAGGTCATGTTTGCATTGTGGCATGACAAGCATTCCTGACTCTGCCTTTTTTCCCTTCCCATTCAGTACGCTGGTATTAATGACCATCCTCCTGTCCCTTGGCATCTTCATGGAAATATTTCATGTCTTTCTAGTGGACAGTAAAGTCTTTAAACACAGAAAAAAACCTCCATCTGCGAGTGGTCTTTGACACTTGCAAACATGGCAGTAAGTAATGTTAAATACTTTTCAATCTCCATGTTTTCCTTATTACTCCAGAGCACATCTCTCTCCAGTTTTACTTCACTTCAAACTGAAGAAAGCTTCTTTTGAATTAGTGCTAGCCATGTGGTATTTCATGTGGTATTCTAAGGAAGGTTGAGGGATAGAATAGGGACATGTACTACATTTATGACACACACACATAAAATAAACAAATTCTGGGAATTTGAGAGAAATCATGCAAAGATGACATTTCCATTCCACAGCTGTGAGAAGGACCCTCTAGCTGTGAGAAAATTGTGCATTTTGGATTTTCCAAACAGAAAGATCATCCCAAATCTTCGTAAAATCACATTTGTTTTCAGAATGAGCTATTAGATATTTTAAGTGTTACAATCCTCAGTACTGGCAGCAAAAAAGAGTAAAAAGAGTTTCACATATACATATGTTATCTTTTTCATGTCTCTTGTAGTGTTTTTTTCTTATCCTTGAGAGCTATCAAATGGACAAGTGCTCTCTTACCCACGCAGCCCTACAAGAGTGTACGACTGTATAGAGTTATGACATTGTGAGGTGCTTCACAATGTGAAGACTGTCTGGGTTGTATTTTGTTCCTGTAAGCCTGGCAGAAGGCATTGTGCATGCAAAATTATTTGCTTTTATAGACTTACATACATGTGTACACAATATATACACATACACCCAGTATTGATCATTCGTAAGTTTAAACACAGATGTTCATTAGATTTCTAAAAAGAAGGAAACACCATCTCAGATAGCACTGTTAAAATATGCTGATTTGACAATGATTCCTTCAAAGCCTGACTGTTGACTATCTTCTAAATCTCTTCTTTGAAAAATACTTTCAGGAATAAATCAAGTGCAGTAAAACTGACTGAAATTAAGGTTTTGGCAACAGCTGCTACTAAGCCTTCAACAGTCTGTGGAAAACTTCACAAATATGAAATTCATTTTATCCAAGCATTTTTTAGGAAAGCTTTATAAGTGTTCTGAATTTTCTTTACCCTCATCACTGATTTCTAAGGAATATGTGTATAAAATTAAACAAATCTGTTTCTTCTCTTGCTTTAGCTATTTCCTGGTGCTGCACTGGCTCTGTTTCATGATGAGCTGTTGACACTGCAAAATCTGGTTTGTGGTGTGCAAAATAATTCAGTTAAAGAAGCTAAATGATTCAAATATCCCAATACTCAGCAAAGTGGAGGAAACTAAGAGACCTGTTTAAAATAACTTGCTGAAGTTTCAGAAAGTTAGTACTTTTTAAAGTTCTCTGAACTTTTTTTTTCTGAAGGTGTTCAGTTATTGAGAAGAATTGGTAATACTTCAGCTTTAAGAAAACAATTCTTTTTTTCTTCAGTTTTTGGAAGTCTTTCAGGTTTTGATGTAGTTATAGAATACTGATATTTTAAAAAGAAAGTGTTTATTTTTCTTAATTACCTTTCGCTAGGAATATGTTCTCGATGGGAATGAAAGGGTACACTTTTCAGATCATCAGGAGGTGTAATACACCAAGAAAGAGAGCCCTAGAAAAAGCATAGTGTTCTCCTTGGAGGTTCTATTTAGTAGCATTGTAACATTCCAATTGTTGGGATTCATTCTGATGGAGTCAAAATGAAAACAAAATCCATGTGACTATCTCTGTTTAGACATTTGTATGAAAAACGCTGCTGTGGTAATGGGGAGAATTGCCATCTAGAAAGTTGGTTGTATTAGGAAAAAGAAAGTAAAGCCTTGCCACAGAGCATCAACTAAGCTATGTTACCTGATCTCCATTTGAAGAGCATGAAGAAGACTTCACACTCAATTGTCTGGAGAAGCTAGAGGCTGGGAAACGAAGTCAAAGCCATGCTACATTGCAGCTGGAATTTCATGACAAGGAAGAAGCTAACACATTGGCCAGTTAGGAGTATAATTACTGTTATACCATGATATATAAGTACTATTTAACTATAGTACATGCCTTTAATAATTCATTTCTTGGAAATGACATGTGATTCTTTGTTTTATCTTTCCAAAGTGATTATGGATTTCTGCATAACTAAAACACTGCAATATTTTAGATGTATTTGAATTAGAGTGTCCAAGTGACACTGTGCAAATCTATTCTTTTTGGCCTGGTGAGACAAAATGTAAGAGTTAAAGCTTGGTAAAATTAGCTGATAGTTAACTTCATTGTCCCCGATTTTATTATAAAACAAGTCTTCCAAGATAAAATACATTCAAAACTGTGCTGTGTAGAACTTGATGTGATAAAGTTAATCAATTCCTTTTTTATTGGTACTTGGAGAATAATTTTCATCTGTCTGGAATACACAGCTGCCCAAAGAGAGCAGGGATGCAGCTACCTCGGTTAGTGCTACTGTCATCCTGAAAAAATCTACAGCAACGTAATCTAAGAAAACCCTTTTACATCATCAGTGGTCTATCAGCTGCACAAACATTTACTTAACACGAACACTGTACTCACCACCTTGTGCAGGTAATATCTGTGTACAAATCTAATAATGAATAAAAGTGGAGCTAAGGGAGAGATTGGTAGAAGACACTGTTCCTTCAGGATTGCAACATGTGTCTAATAGGACTGTCTTTGTCATGCCTGTATTCACGCTTCTTAGGTCTAAAGTTATTATTGTACCTCAGAAATATTTCTTCTACTTAGGATAAAATATGACCACTTAAAAAACATCAACAGTATAGATTTTGCATATGTTCCTTTTCTCAGCCTGAGTTGTGTGCACACTGGCAACATGCAATTTCCATTAGCCTTTGAAATTTGTCATTTCTAGGATAAATCATTTGCTTTTGTTGACTTTGTCCATGATTTATGCTGCACCTTAATTATAATTAGTGTGATATCTAGAATGACAGAACAACTTAGGTCCACAAATATTTATGTTTAAAGTGGTCAAGAAGTTTGAGATAGTCAGAACTAGCTCTCAAACTGTGAAGAACGCTCTGAGGAAAATTTCAGTCCAGAGTAAGAATTAATTTTGTTCTTTATTTTCTGCTCTTTCACTTAAAAATCAAATAATCTGTTGTTTTGGAACCCTTTTGAGCAAAAAATTCCTTAGGATGCTCTTTAGTAACTTACCAAAAGAGATGATGTGTAATTAAATTTCCAACTAGAACAGTATGTCCATTGGAAATGCTGTCGCTTTGTGTAAGAGAGCTCGTCTTTTGTTACGAAGCACAAATGACATCTGTTTATCACTGACATAGTTAGAATTAGCGGTAGATAGATCTATACTAAAGACTAACCCAAGTGGATTGTCACAAGAAGTAACAGAGTATCAGAGGTTGATCAATTCTATCCTCAAGTGGACAACAACGAGAGTATGCAGGGAACATACTATGGCAAGGATGTAGTTTGCGTGACTTAAACAGGCCTATAAAGAATATGATAACTATTTGCATCACCTTTATGTAAAGAGTGTGCTCTACTTTCCCCTATTCACTTCTACATGGTTACCTAACTGGATTAAAGATATTCTTTTTTATCTTTCAGTGTAGAGGGATAAAGCAATACAAAGAATGAGCAGTAATCACACAGGTAGGCCAGTCTTATAGCTGTCCCTATGTGAATAAAGAGCCATCAACTGAACTTCATAGCTTTAAGTGTTGATGGACTAACACCATTTTCCTCTCTACATCAGAAGGAACAGCTCATGTTAATTTAATATGACTTCAAATGAAGACAAGGAACCTCTTTGAATAGACCTTGATGCAGCAGTAGGTGGGACTGAGAACAACTGAGCAAAACAAGGAGCTTTTTGAGACAAGCCCTAAGCCAGCCTCCCAAAAGGAAGATGTAGGGTGACTGCTTTGTGAAAAAGCAGAAGACAGCAAGTGTCAGGTGACAAATATGCACATTGGATTTGTTGTTTACTCTACTTTAAGGACTAGAAATATGAAGCATTACAGTTTAAATCAAGTGCTGTCTTGCAAAGGCAGCCCTGTGTGATTGTGAACATTAATTGGCCTTAAAGGTCTCAAGAAAGTAACCTCATGAGGATATAGGCTCATGTGGTCTTGTTGCAGAAGCTATCATGAGCACTACACATCATAGCCAAACAGACAGACTTCATTGCACTCTGCCACCAAGATGCAGAAAAGATCACAGATATCCTTAGCTGGTGGTTGAAAGACAAAGCCTTTGTCTTTGAGCAACCTAGTCTAGTGGGTGGTGTCCCTGCCCATGGCATGGGGGTTGGAACTAGGTGATCTTTGAGGTCCTTTCCAACCTAAACCGTTCTATGATTCTAAAGTTTTTGATACTTTCCTTGGAAATGACATTGGAATGGAACTGTAAGTCAAGTCCTTCTCTCTTTCTTTACAGTAAAACAGGCTGGAGTGACAATTCTTTGCACTGCAGTGAGACTGAAGGTCTTGCCCAAAATGCAAACAAGGTGGTTAGATAGAAAAAAAAGCGTCATTCCCACATTTTTACTTCCCTACCTTCCAGCAACTGTAGTACAAAGGAAGAGCTGTAAGTTCAGGTTTCTTCATGTCTCTAAGTGGTCAGAGGAATCTGGCAGGAGCCATAAAACACCTGAAGCTTAGTTATGTGCTCAAGGAAGTCCCTTTGCCTCCTGTGTAGAATAAGAGCATAGTTTATAGTTGCTGTGGCCTTAGGGCCCAGCCAAGAGGAAAGGCTGAAGTCCCTTCAGATGAAGGCAGCTGAATCCCAAGGGACTGTAAACCAGCCTCTGAGATGGAAAGTGGAAATTATGCTTATGTGATCAGATGTAAAAGCATGTTAGAGAAGTTAAAACTGCCTGTTTGATCTATCTTGTGGGGCCATCCTGCCGCTAGTAAAAGCTGTGATATCCTCAGAGTTGCTTGGCTTCGTGCTCTGTTCCTTTACAAGCAAAGGCCAGTCTGTCCACATGCCAATGTGGCCATTATCTGCTGCCATGCTACATGTTGGGTGTCAGTCTTGATGCTGACTCTCAGTTCTGCCATGACTGAGACAGCCCACTGTATAAGGGAAAATTGTGAGGGGTACTTTCACATGCCTTCAGGCATCTTTCTCTTACCAAAGTGACTTAAAAAGTAAACCACTTTAAGAGTAAGTGAAGATGAGACCCACACCCTTTAATTTATGCTTCCTCATGTATTCTTAATCTTTCTTTTTGGGGTTAAGACACCATAGGCAATTTAACAAAGTGTAGTTTACACCAGCTGACAGTGTCTCTGAATTTGGCCCCAGATGTGATGCTTGTTTTGCACTTAATCTCCACAGTATTTACTCCTTTCTGGGAAACAATTTGCCACAGGAACAGCTCCATTTCTTGGTGTCTGGTCACATGGTAATATGCTTGGTTAATTAAACAAAACAACCTAAATAAATACTGGAAAAGTTCCATTTTGTCCTCAACAAAATAAAGTTAAAATAAAAAATAAACTTGTGAAGATAGATAATCTTCTAGGATGCTCACTTTGGATGCCTTCTGTCGACTTCTTGTGAAACAACAGGTTCTTGTTGCTGCTGTCCAGTACAGGAGTGTGTGTGAGAATCAGGAGCTGGAGAAAAGGTGTGAGTAAGATTCAATTTCTTCTTTCTCATGAATGACCAGGTGCATCCTTATGTAAGCATGTCTGTTCGGCATATAACTCAGCAAAGGGGACAGTGAACTGGATGTGTCCCATTCTCTGTTAGGTGAAACCTAAACAACCTAGATTTCACATCCTGTGTTTCCCACAGAAGTATTTGTTACCTTCATGAGCTCTTCTAAACACCCCAGCATTGAATTCAATTACATGCATTATTTACTAAGCAGATTTGTAATTACTACCATTATTCAGTAAAATGAAACAAGGTCTCTAAAAATGATCAGTAAAATTTTTTATGGAAAATACCACTCTGCTCAGAAAACAAAGTAAATATACAGCTATAGGGAAATGGAAAAACATAGTTTAGTTTCATGCAAAATGTCCTTCTCAACTATGTATTTTTCTTCCTTATCCCTTTTTTCAAGAGTGAACCTATGTACTATTTAAAGATTTTTTTAACAGAGCTTTGTTTTTTAGCTAGAACAATTTTAGAAAAAGAACAACTTAGTTTTGAGAAATGTCGTGCCATGATGCATTTCTGTCAAAGAAGAACAATTGTACTACTTAGAGGTAACACACTGGATGTAATAATTAAATGACTGTGGTCTGGAAATATGATTGTTAACATAAAACATTTTTAAATAGCTCTCAGTTTTAAGTACTTTATCTCCAACTGAATTCAGTGATACATGTCAGACTCCTGTGCTGCCTGAATTGTACTATCAGATTTTTTTCACTTATAAGTCTTAATAAAAACCAATAATACTTGTTTTGTTTAAAGGAAAAATAAAAAGAGTAAAGGTAAATATCCAATAGCTGCATTACACATTCCCATTTGACCTGTCAAGGAGGAAATGAATGAAAGCCACAACGTGTAAAGTTTACTGAAGTGTGAAGAGCTTTTAATAAATCTATTTAACAACCAGTGCTTCAAATTAAGTTCTCAAAATCCTTCTCCACTTAGTCATATCATAGTAGGTTAAACTTTTGTATTGCACTGTAAAACACATTTATTTCTTTACTGATTCTTATGGGGAATATTACATGATGAAGACATTCTGAATAAACTATGTTCATTTTGATTTTGCTGAAATTAAGTTATAAAAAAGCCCACATCTAAATAGATACAGTTATTTTTCTCTAAAACCCATTAAATAATGGTATTCCTCAATCAATTATGCACACTAGAAATACTTCTCCTGCCCTGCCATCTGCCAAAATAGAGTTGAATGTGCTTTCCCTAGCTACAGTGGAATAAGATAAGTATCAGAGAAATAAAAGAAATTGTCATAAATTGAGCTATATCATCCATTATTGATCACAGATTTGCAGCTATACCTGTTAAAGCAGTTTCTGTGCTCTCCAGTAATAGCTATAGCCCATTGAATATTAGATCAGTATTCTTGTCATACGGCCTGAAAAAAACCCCAATCTTTAGCTGGGGTACTGAGATCCAAATAGCAGACCTAATTCATGTATCCTAGTCATATTCATGTGCACTGAGGAAAAGAGCCCTTTGTACATTTCATCATTAATCTCTGTAGAGAATGTTGTGTCTAATGTATCTCTAAAATATCTGTAATATGACTCAGGTAATGGCAATCCATGCCTTGTTTCCTCTTGTCAAGAATACTGAAGTACATTAATTTTGTACTGTCTGGGTTATCCAGAGGCACTGTGTGGGAATAATAAAGGCCTACCAAGCAGTGCTTCACACATTCGGCATTATTTACCTCTGCTGAAGTCTCTGCGCTGGTCACTTCTGAACTCAATTCCTAATTAGAAAATAGTCAGAGAAAAGAGTTACCAGGCAGTATCCCATGTAATGCTAAAGAATGGCTGGAGGAGCTTTCCTATTGTTCCTTAGGACTGGACTGGTTTTGATCCCTAGCTCAGAAATCCACAACATTTCCTACATTTCTAGATCTTCAGATGCACATTTCAGTTGCCTGTTGGGGCATTTCAGGGCCCTGATCTTCCCCTCTATGTTTTGCATGAAATTCAGGTCCCATGTATGCCACCAAAAGCATGTGCAAAAGCAAATAAGCTTATCAGAAATTCTAGTTATACCGGACAGAATAAAAATATGATTAAGTTAAACGCTTTCTCCCTGGACTGGTTTTACTTGTGGAAGTCTAATATTATACCCCAAATCAGTAGGATTCTGTGCAGATAGTCTTAGTTCCTCAGAATCTACAGATCAGATCATACAGTCTTTTGATATTAGTATTTTCCTGTTCCTGTAATGTAATTTCATGATGAGACAAATCTACATCTGCACAGTAACTGCTGCCTCTGAAATAACAAATGCTTTAAGTAAAAAAATGTAAAAAATGGTTTTAATTATCACTTCTTATGTTTGACCTTCAAAAATAAGTACTTAATCAGATTTTAAAAATATGTATTTGTTCTTAGGGATCCTAAATTGCATTTTACAATCCAATACTAGAAGCCAGCCACATTTGTCCACATAAATCCCAATCATCTTGTCTATTTTCATGCTACATGCTAAGGAAAAAGCGAAGTCATATTTATCTTTCCATTAGAGCGTGCAGGCAAACCAAGTGAGATTTTAACTTGTTGAAAGAACAGGTTTTTCAGAAGTATAGAAAATGGCAGTATCAGTAAAGAGAAGGCTGCCAGAGGGGGTCAAAAGGCTCATCTCCCTGTGTTTTTGTAGCAAACAACCTAGAGTTTTTTGTATGAGAGCTTTCTTTCCCCTTTTTCCTAGGGAATGTAGTACAGACCACAGGAAATGAAAAAAATGTGTATTAAGCTGTCTCCAACAGCAACTAGATGCTTTCAAGCAAGATATAAAACCCCATATTCACTAAGGGAGGAGAAGAAAGGTAATACTTTTCTATCCTCAGGCAAAGTACAAAAACAATGAGAGAAGAGTCCATCTTAAGCTATTCCTGATGCAGTGAAGTGATGCAGTGACACCAAAACTGAGTGTGGGAACTTGTCACACTAGGATTGTCACTACATTTAGTTCTAGCTAAATTTTGCACAAAACTGAGTACCTTGGTGATGTGCCATGGGTTCAAGAACAAATGTCAGCAATGCCTGTGAATCCAGACACAAACCAGTGCTCGGTTTCTGCCATGATAGGCTATTTCTGACTCCAGTTCGGAACTTTACTTCTTTCTGTTATGTGCTGGACTTCTGTCCATTTGAAGACAAAGTAGGGTGCTGTGAAATATTTCAGATAGCTTTTCTGCCCAGGAAGAACGCTTTAGAGCTACAGGGAATGACAAAGCCACACAGAAAGACTGGGAATTAACCATTTGCATTTAATTGCTGAATCAGACAGTATAGCTTGTATACCTACAGGTCCTCAGTCTGGATATATGAAAACAGAAGATGGAGAAGTGAGACCACGTTTAGAAGGTGCTACTTTAAGCATGCCATTGCTTAATAAGAATTTGCTGGGGGAGTCAAAGGAAGAGGAACTTTGCCTAGCCTGAAATGCTAGTTACGGAAAGATGGAGAATAGGTCAAGCAGGCTCTGCCTCAGGGCTGTATGTTTTTCCAGAGCCCTCTGACTCATTTGTGCCTTTTTAAGAGCAAAGTGACTATGGTTAAGAAATTATTTGGCTAAGGTTATATTCTTTGCTTGCTTGCCAAATTATGCTTGAAGATGTTAAGCCAGAGGCCAGAGTTCCTAGAGTTGGATGGAAATCAGAGGAAAACATCTGAGCCACTGCAAGACCTGAGAAACCTGAGGCCCAGGTCTGAGCACTCTGGAGTCCCGTGTCTCAAGGAAAGATTGAAAACTACTGCTCTGCTTAGTACCCTACAGATCTTGCACTAGAATGAGCCCACCTCCATTGGTATATGGGACTAGGCAACTGGGCATGCTTACAGAAGACCAACATCCCTACTGAAAAAAGGTGGTAGGCTATCACACTTTCTTTTTTACTGAAAGAGGTATTCTCTGTCTTTACTGAGGAAATACCATCAGCACATCAGGCTGCTCCGACAAGAAACAAGTGTTGTAGCTCTGTGTTTATTCCCTCATCCTACACCCTGTTTCAGTCATTTTCCATCTTCCTACAGTGCGGTGGGAGGCCCAAGAAGCAGAAACCAAAGACAGCACTGTCTTTGGAAACACAACCTGTGCAGCTACATCTGCACAGGTGATTTGGAAGTACTCATTCCCCTTTACAGAGGTCTAGTGGAGAGACATCATTTAGTTGTTTCCTTCCGTGGCAGATCTGCATTGCAGGGCCCTGTGCTTCTGGAAAGAGCAGGCTTGATAGGTCTCTGCTCACAGCCTTTTAGCCCCAGCTGGAATGAGCAGAGCAGCATCATTCAAAAGCAGCGTACAGCTTGCCAGGGACCTTGACATCTCCATCTCTCCACCACACTGAGTGACATTTATTTGAGTCCAAGTCAAGGACGCGTACTCAGGTCCCAGAAACTGCGGCGTGTACTGATTCTTCCCAACTGGTCTGTTTGTAACCATTCCACACCAGTGATCCCACAACGTGTTCTTCCAGCCATTGGCATGCATGATTTTGTCATTTGTAACTGCTAAATTCATTGCATAAATATTAATAAGCAGGAGTGTTACAAGACATCAAAGTGATATGTGATTCGCTAAATCATTTTCCTACGAAGTACTTCATAAATGATGCATTAATTCCATCAGGATGCAGTCCTTCAGCATGGCTCATTAAGTCTGGCAGTTGCCTACTTTTCTTTTGATCTTCTGCATAGAGAAAGGAAATAAAAGCCATTTTTATCTCCTCAAGAGCATCCCCTACCACCTGCCTTGAAATAGAACAAACAACATTTTCCATTTGAAGGGGACTTTTTTCCCTATCACCTGAGAAGTTCTCACATCCGAGAGTTTACATGATGTTTATAAATTTACAGGCTTTTGGCATTACTCTTTCTCTACATCAAACTACACTCTGGGCCATAGTGGCAATCTGTGGGCCTGATGGACATTTAAAATAATCCCAAACAGGTAGCTGGGATTTTTTCCAAAAGAGTGTCTGGTTAATGTACAGCTCAGTCTCCACCTGAGAAGTCTTTCACAGCAGGTGAGGACCTGTACTGTCTAATTAGAGCCGCATTTTGCACTCTTCACAAGAAGAGCAAACGCTGGTAAGAGGATATGAATAAGTGCAGCTAGTTACTTTTACACAATAGATCAGTTGTAACTGCCATTGTACAGGAACTATTTAAGGTCATATGCATTATAATTTAAAAATTTTAAGCTTGGTCAAATGAGTTTTCCTTATAGAACATGCTATAACTCTAGTGACGGTTCTATTGTTTTTCAACACTACACTTTGATAAGAGCTTAGCAAGTGGTGCTCCAAATGACAGCAGCCAAAAGCTACTCTGACTTCTGGTTACGTGTGGTCAGGCTGAGACCAGTCAAGCGAAGCGTTCCTCTGCTGATGACTAGCGGATGCAGGTGTCAGAAATGCATCAGCATCTCCGAGTGCTTCCCCAGTGGGCTGGTTGTGTTTCCTACAACTGTCTCCGCGTTGTCTCGTCAAATCCCCTTTCCAAGTGATAGACCAAAGAGCAAGGCCAGAAAATGACAGCAAGGTTTATAAGCATCTCTCTGTTGTATGGGTGTAATGCTGCATGGCAGTTTGAGTGCCACTCTGGGGGGAGGTCCTTTTTCAGTTACACAAACCCAAGTGATGGTACATTTGGCTCTGGCGAAGCAGGGCTAGGTACACTACATGCTGCAGTGCAATAACTATCACATCAAGGATGATGGCATAGGGAGGCAGGTCAAATGTCAGGTTTTAGACTCCCAAAATTGTAAAAGGAAGCTTGGTGACACCCTGAGAGTTTCAAAAAAGCCACAGAAAAGGAAAAATGATGAAAGTAGCTTACAAATGACCAGGTAATGAACACAAACAGCTATGCCCAGAGCAAGCTAAGTAGAGCCAATTCTAGAATGAATTCTCAAAATGCTGTGTATAGTCATTGTAGTATACTATGATTTGTATGATTGTTATAAATACTTATTAAGGGGGTGTAAAAAGAGCCATGGTATTGACAAATGTCAGTCTAAATTACATCAGTTTCATGCTAAATGGCATGTTTTCAGTATTACTAATACTGTCCTCAAATTTCCATGAGATTTTCGCTCTCATTTTTGCCTTTTTTTGGCGTTATTTCTCACATATAAGTACATCCATTTGTATAGGTATAGAAAAAATTATAGATTAATCTAAATGAAGGGCTGCCTGTAAAACAGATCTAAGAAGAATCAGGAATATTAGATATTAGTCATGTTGCAAATTATTCTTACACTGGTCAGTTTGAAGCAGAGTGCTGTTGACTCTCACTTAAGATTCATTACAGAATATGCAATCAGCCACAATTGCTGAGTTTCAGCTACAGGCAGCTGTGGATTATGGACAATGAATAATTAAGATATAATTATCTAATTAAGATGTCAGCAAATAGTACACTTAGATAATTTGATGGGTTATTTAAAAATGTGATCCTGAACAAGTGTTTTTTAACAAAAATTTGAAGGGCCTATTATTAATATTGCCCCATCCTATCCATTACTTTTTTTGCTACGTGCCAGCAACAGTGGGTAATGAGGTTTTGAGCCGGCTCTTTTTTTTTATTGGACCACCAGCTATTGGTTCCACTAGCTAACCAGTACAGAAAATGATGATCCTTATATTTGGCTGAAAAACTGTGCATGCAGTTTCGTTGTTCCTGTTTTCTTTTTCTAAAAGCTCTTTATATCTTACACCAGCTCTATTTTAGGATCTTTTTAACAGATGTTGTCTATCCTACACTGTGATGAAAAGAGGAGAATATTTTCTAACAGCTATAACACAGTCATTATGTGATGAATAATCATGCCTAAGAAGCAATGCCTATGCCGCATATATGCAACTGCGGTACCCAAATATGCCTCCAGCACAGTTATCCCCAGTGTTCAATACATTTACACTGCAATGCACTGTTCACACCACAAGTATTTTCCACCACGGACAACCACAGCTGCTCCTCCATAGGTGAAGTGAGGTATTGTGTAGCTCTCACTGAATGGCTTTCTCTTTGTAGTACACCAGCACGAGCAATAACCATAAAATATGTTCTAATTTTTCCGTAGCTTAATAGATAAAAACATTCATTAATACAAGTCATCATGTAGGCTGTGCAATCACAGAATTTTTATAAAACCTATACAACACTGTGTTAATATGGAAAACACCTATGTCAATCATAGAATACTATCTTGGGAGAAATTTATAGCTGCCTGTTAAAACAAACTAACATTTTGCAAAATAACAGCTAAATGGGATTAGAACAATCTCTCAATGTAGTTGAATGCTTTTTTTCCCCCAGGGTGAGCAAAAACACTTTTCCTTGTCATGAAAAAGACAAATCACGATCAGTCTGTCACATATAATTTGACAATTTGCAATGCTTGAACAGCAGGAGGCCAAGGCACATTATTTCAAACATTGCTATTGATAGAAGAGTTTTACAGTAGCTCCCAATTTCTATGCTGGATAAATATCCCGGTTGAAAACAGTTGTATAACAGCTAGCCATGAAGGCCTGGTGCACTGGAACCAAAAGGGTTGCCTGATTAGTTTTGGTCTTCAACCTGATGATTTTTTAATCATGCATGGGAAATCGAGTTCTATGCTCCAAGGATCAAGCAAACTAACAGGTGTACATCTTGGCAACTGCAAAAGTTATGACAAAAAAAGGGAACCTTTCTGCATAAATTGCCAGCTATGGCTTTAAGTAAATGGATGGCAATCTGTGTCTGGTATTTGAACACTAAAATAAGGATTTAAAGCTTGCATCTTCTTTTGAAATTTCTCAAAGGCACTTAACAAAGTGTCCTGTCTCCACTTCTTGGAGATAATGGCCATCTTCAAAGTCAAAACTGTCAGATACTATTGAAACTGCATTTATTGAACCTATGGGAAGATATGTCATAAATAAACATCTTTCCACTGAGTCACCATTTTATATTGCTTGATAGACAGAAAAGATGAAAAGAAAAAGGAGATAAAGAAGATCAAACTCTTCCTACTTACATAATGCCAAAAAAAACCCAAAACAAAACCTGAGTGCATCATAAATCCTACAGCTTAAAAATACTGAGAAAACAGCAAGAATGTTGTCGTTAAAGAGAATAAGACAAAGGTACAGTCAGCTTTCTCCTAATTAATTTAAATTGTCATTTTATTCTGAAAACCGTGGTATGGGATTTCACACTGATTATCTCCCCATAATTTCCACACAGACTATGTTCAGCTTGCAAGTAAACAGTTCATTTTTTTTCTCTTCCTACAAAGCCCTGGAAGCACAGCCTGCCCTCTGAAATGCAAGCCAAGTCTTCTGTTTCTTGTGAATAATCACCAGTTAAAGGCTCAACCTGCTCGGTCACACGTATTCACCAGCATTGCATGTGAGAAGCTGACTGGAACAATTCTATTTGCAATGAAATAGGAGGACGAATTAAATCTCCTTCATTTCCTTCCAATTAGCTGCAGTGCAGCTCCCTCCTAACTTGGTTTTGTGGGGCTTGAGGGGCAGGAAAAGCAAGAATGAGAACTGATTTTGCCAGTGAAGGAAGCAGCTGAGACAGTACACCGGTGAGCACACTTGTAAAGGATGCCACTTTTACAAAGAATGGCAGCATATTGGAGATAGGAAGAAACCTTGGTTAGTCATTGCTCCAGACCCTGTTGAAATGCCCTGCAATATTCTCTAGACCGATTTCTGAATTTATCAAAAGGATTTTGAAAAGAGACTGTGTTGCTGGTTTTGTGCTGCATCTTCAGGCATCTTCAGCTGGCTGCCTGTGGGGCAGTCAGAAAGGAAATAATCCTTGTTTGTCTTGATGCATAGGTTGCAGAAGACCTGTGGTCACATCAGTACACAACTTGCTGTGGATCAGAATAATAATAAGAGAGAAGTATTGGCTCAAGACAAAATTCCACCTCACCCAACTGATACTGGTGGTAGCAAAGACTGGAAAAGTGTAAGATCAGGTCAAGCTTTAACAAACCTTCTCCAGGATACTCGGCTCATCTCCAACAGCAGACAGCTCAGAGATTTTCTGAGCCAGGCCTGGGAGCATCCCGAGGCAAGGACTTGCACAGCTTGACTGCACGATACTGGTAAACCAGCCTCCCTCGCTTCTGTGTAGAACCTGTCACATTCTAGCTTCATTTAACATCCTTTTTCTTTTCTTTTTACTGGAAGAAGCAGTAAGCAATTGATCCATACTCACCTTCCCCATATTTCATGCATATCTATGATATCCTTCCTTAGTCATCTCTTGTCAGCCTGAAGATACCTATCCTAATTCATTGCACCTTGCATGGATGAATGCCTTTCCAAATCCCAGAGCATCCTTCTCCAGATATTTACTTGTTGCTACATTATCCTTCTTGACATGGAGGAGGGGGAAACAGGATGACACACAAGTGTTCAAAATGTGTGCACATCAGGGATTTGTGGAGAGGCATAAAAAAAGCTCTCTGTTAGCTGTCTACTCCTTGTCATCAGAAGGTCTCAGGGGAGAACTTCCTGACTGAAGCCTCTTAGCTCTTCTGACCATGTAGAATTGGCTGGGTTTTGGGGTTTTATTATAAGTCAGATTTCTAATTCTTAGACTGTTGCTGAAGTACTGCTATTATTTGAGAAATAATAATTTTATCCAAAAATAAAGGATTGCAGGCCTCAAACTTTGGAAGACATGTCTGAGAACAAAATAGATCTGGAAAGCAGAAAGAAAAATAGAAGTCATTACATTTTTTTGTTAAGTTGAAAGGCTTATGATTTAGCCAGTTTTTGAGGAAATACAGGACTGATGGGTGAATAGTGGATTCCATTTTCCAGGCAGTACATACAGACATAATATATACATAATCACATATTATTCTCCTTAATACATTTACCAAGTTCCATCTTGAAACCACAGAGGTGTTTTTAATACCTATTAATAATATATGAAGACTGAGCTAGAAATCTTCTGATCATTAACAACTTTCCATCTTACATGAATTACTAGCCATTTTGCACCCAAGTATTTTGATACCAGCTGCATCCTTCGGTTTACATAGCTTTTCTCTCTTTATTGATAGAGAAAAATATGCTTTCTCATCAGTCTCATTTCCCTGCGCTAAAACCCAAGCCAAGCTTTTTTGCCTTCTCTTACACACTTGACTCTTCATTACTTTGATCTGCTGGTAGTTTTCCTCTGCTCCCATTCCAGCTTGAATTAATATGAAGATAGATAAGCAGAATAGTGCACAGCTATGCCAGACTGGGAGGCTCTTCTGAAATTCCCCTTCCCAAAACAGCTCACCGATAATGACATTACTGTGTCAGATCTACTGGAAATATTTCACAAGATAACACCTAAGATTACGGCTGTTTTTTAACATTTCCTAGCTTCATGACACTTCATGATACAGGCACATTTTCATCTTATGTTCAACTAGTTCTCAAAGTTTACTCACCTTTTCATTTCTTTCAGTCAGTTCATCTTAGCAGAAATTCCTTGTAGTTCATCAGTGCTCAATTTTTCACTATTGTACTATTACATTCATTACATAGACATTTTTGTGTACTCAGGATTATTCAGTCCTTCATGAGATATTCCTGTCCTTCCCTGTATTAACAACATTTTCTAACTTTGTTAGTAAAAATCATTGCATACTCCTACTTTTTGTGTCAAAATCACTAGTGGAACAACTCAATGAATTTTTGAATATAGACATTTTTAAGTAAAGAGTGTCAGTAAAGTCTGACAATTCTTGAATGAATTTAATTGGCTCTATCTTAACTAATTAAACTCTTTACATGAAGTCACATAAAATTCTTTACTGGAGTTCTAAGAAATTACACTGATTTTAATCTCCTTGTCTTAGAAAATCTGTCATCTAAAAAAGACATTGTATTGTTTTCGTAAAATGCAAGATGGGTAAATCCATGCTGCATTCTGTTTTCATTTACGTCTACCTTTTTAATCATTCTTGAAGTGTTCTAAAGCCTTGCACATTACTAACGTACCATGTAGTTTTGTAGACCATTCTTTCTTTTCTGTTTTGTAAAATATGTCCTCTGTTGATGGTTTTCCAGTTATACCTTCCCTGATTTAACAGACTTATTAAAAAGTTCACTGCTGGATACGCAACTTCATGTGTGTGTTCATGCAGTATTGCAAGGAGATTATCTAATTCCCCTAAATTAAGTAAATTAAGTTGTTTGACTTTTGATTTCCACTTCAGTTGTTGTAATTTCCTTTTTCACACTTCCACAGCTATTGTGCCTCTGTTCCATCTTCAGTATCACCATTCTTATTGAAAATTGATCAAAAGCTTTTAGAGACACAGCTAGTGACTCACACTTGGCCCACTGGGATCATCAAGTCCAGACTCTTCTAATCACAAGCAGAAGCCTAATCCAGAAAAGTCTGTAAGATATCTGTGCAAAATACTGCTTCTCAGTATCTGATAACTTAAGACTTATAGTATAGAAGATGAAAAAAATTCCAAAGCTGTAATATGCCATGGAGAAACAGTAGGAGAAAACAAAACCATTGACAAGGTCAAAGGACCCTGCAGTGGGAAAGAATGTAGTTTTGGTGGTGCCACTGAATTCCAGGAGATTTTTCATATTATTAAGGAATGATCTTGCCTCATGCAACATGAACGAAGTATGGCAAGTTTCTGACTCTGTAAAAGAAGGTCATTAGCCACTACTTCTTCCATTTGTTCTCTCTCCCTTATAAAGCAAGAGGATAATATCTTGTTCCTGCTGCAGACCAAGAAAACTCTGAAGTCTTGGATTAATAAAAAAAGCAAATAATAAGTAATAAACATATTCAATAGAGAGAAACTATCTTTCCGTTTCCTTTTAGGAGGCTTTTAAAATCTTTGTCTTAGGCACAATGTACAACAAAACCCATGCATTCTTGTTTGGGGTTTTTTTTTATTTATTTATCTGCTGAACACTCAGATCTAATTATGAGAAGCCTGAAAACTGTCCTTATTATATTCTAACAGATCTTTATACCAGCAGAACACCACCATAAAATATTTACATTGTCCAAATTTACCTCAGATAACCTCTTTATCTCTGAAAAGATTTGGGACCCCAACCGTGTGAGAGGTGTTCTCCTCTGCAGAGACAGAATAAATCCTGGCTTAGATAACTATTCATGTTGATTTTAGTTCTTAATAATATAAACTGGGTGTAGCCTGAGGAAGCGAACTAGCCCTAAGATAGAGCTAAAAGAATATCAAATCCATCCAATAATGTTTGTGATTTTTCATATGGTCACCTTTGTCACTCTATTTTTCTAGATTGACACACTTCTTAATTGAGGGATAATTTAAGTCAATTTTAATTTAAATAGCCAATGATTAATTTTTTGGGGGGTTATTTACACATATGATTTTCTATACTCCTCTGACTCTATATTAGATACCTTCACAACATTTTACTGGTCCTGTATTGACATTTGATTGTATATACCAGAAGCTGTCATGCTCTCAGAATTAATTCTGACACAAGTTGAATACATTGTTAAAATCTGAGGGGCCTGTGAACGGAAGACATGTCAGAAGAATGACTCCTTGTGAACCGGGAGAAAAGTAAAAAACCACAAGATTTTTTTCAATGTCATTATCCGTATATTATACTAGGAGTTTGTCTTGCAGCAGCTTTGGTATTTGCTCTCACTCCTTTTTCTTGGTGTTTAGAACATCACCTTCATCACTGAATTAAGCTGATCTAATTGGAATTTTATCTCACTTACATTCTCACTCCTGTCATGAACACTTGGTGCTGGCGCTTATGGCAACGCATGGGAGGAAAGGCTTATTTTAACAACCTCACTGACTTTTCAGCCTGTTACCACAGTCCTCAAATTCTAATTTGCTCTTCTGGGGGCCCTCATCATTCCACAGTCCAAGGTGGACAAAAAGAAAAATAATTTGGTCACTTAACAGTGAGAAAGTCTATACTCCCAAAACAAAACCAGTCAGACAGCTATCTCAAAATTAACAGGCTCTGTTGACTGACTCCTTACCTTTCTTCCCTGACTCTGCTCTTCCCACTGCCTCCCCTTTCTCCCCCGGTTGCCACCCACCATCCTACCCTTCTCTGGGGGGTTTTCAACAGTCCAGTGACAGAATATTGTGAATCCAGATAAATGAGAGGTCAAACAACCCTCTTTCTTTTAGGATTATTTTGCCCACAGATCAAGAACTAAATATGGGAGTTAATATTTGAGACCAGCCCATAAGAAAACAAAAGGAAGATAAGAGCAATAAAAGCTCATTCTCACAGTCCCTCCCTTCTAAAAGGTTAATGCTGTCCCTTAACCTACATATTTTGTCTACTGAATACAAGTACAAAACCAAAGAAATTATCTGGCAACCAAAATTATTAATTCAAATACTAACAGATTGTTAAGTCATAAAGTTGACCTGCCATGCTTTACAGTGATCTTAGGTCATAGGCGCATAGTTAATTTCTGTAAAGATTTTTAAAGGGCATAAAAATGCAAATGAAACAACAGCTTTTGCTAGGGCTGTCATGCAACAGTTGTTAGGGAAGAAATAAACCCACTCTTTAAAAAGATTTGTTTCTGACATGGTCTTTTTTCAGCCAAGCCTGGACACTCACAGGTAAATTCATTCCCAACGTTTGTGTCTTCATAAACAAGCTTCTCCTTCAGTTTGCCTTTATTCTCTTCTGCTTTTTTGTAAGTGGGAGAAAAATGCACTACATTTCATTTTTTTCTGCCACTGGACATTACTAAATAGCCCTACATAGATTTTCTTTTCTTTTATTAACTATAACAAATACATGGTAGAAAAGTCTATTTAAAAATTAATAGTATTCATGCTTCAACAGAAAAAAAAATCTTAACATTCAAATTTAATTTTGAACTTTCATAATCTGTGTTCTTGTACTTTAATACCTCATAGGCCTTTGCCAATTTAGGATATTTAAAAATCTTATGTGTTACAAGACCTAGGTACAAAACCTTCCTAAGAAAGAAATTCCACTCATTAATTTTAATAAATTCCCAATTTTGTCTATGTAAACCATCCCTATGTAAGCCATCCCTCAACTTTACTTTCATTTAACAAAATTATTTTAAAAAAAGCCCCACTGATCAAGAAAAAAGTCTGATTTTTGAAGCTAAAAGCAGTTGACACATCTTGGTGGCTTTTTCTATAACATATGATTTCTTTCTATGATGAAAATGCACCTTTTAAAAACATTTAAAACATATGCATGATAAATTGGTGAGCTAAAATCTCTCAAAGACATATTTTGGCTTTATATCATCCTGTCCCATATTAAGCAATTATGGAAAAGAACACTGACTACACCACAGATGTTTCCTAATTAAATGGATCAAGGAAAACACAGACGCTAATGACTGTATTTTTGTTTTATGTGTGTGCTATTTATAATCTGCTGTGCTATATATATACTAAGACAGTAAAGTACAAACCCAAATTCAACTCCCCAAAGAAACAGTTTATAAAAAATTGCTTGAAACCCTATGTTTCAGAACCATAATTTAACATAGACTAGATGTGTGCTTTTAAAAGTCAACTCCTGGTCCTCAGTTCTATGTTCCTTCTCTAATGTTTTGCTTTTTTCTAATTAATATCTAATGTTTTGGGGTTTTTTTCTGGACTCTTCCTTTCTCACTGGTTTGATTTCAGTGTCCTATCTTCTACTTTGTAATGGTGCTTCAATACAGGAGTAGTTGTTCACTTGTGCCATTCAGGTAAACAGTACAACCTTTTGCTTATTTTCAGTGTTGTCTGCGTTCATCTCTTGACAATATTTGCCAAACATTCTTACAAAATTTCTTCTGTTATCCTCAGACCTTTTCCTGACCCAGATAATGAAGTTATGGGTGCATTTTAGTTTGAACCAGAGTGCACTTTGAAATTGATGTTCCAATTGTCCCCTCTTACCATCACTGACTCATCTTGGAGTACACAAATTGAATTCCTTTGGATGAAACTAGGCTGGAAGACCAGGAGTACATTTAATTTCCTCCAGCCACAAATGGCCACTCAATCCACAAGACCAGACTAGCACTAGCCCAAAATGAAGTCTCCAAATCTTATACAGTGGCACCTTTAGGTCCTCAGCCTTATTTCATTCCATTAACCCACTCTTCTGGGCCTCCCTGCCTGCCAATGTAAAGCTGAACTATGTCACGCAACAAATGCTACGATGGAGTTGTCTTTCATTCCAGTACGACCTTCTGGTTATGAGTAAATGTTCATGGTGAGTGTTACATAAAGCAAGTGCCGTTGTTTGGATGACAGTATTATAGGAAAACCCTGAAACAGCTGTAGGTGAACCATTTAACCAGTGCAAAAAGGAGGGAAAACGCTAGTTGGGATTTTGAAAACTTCATCTGATGGAGCATATGTATAGATGAAAGGCAGGTGAATGAGAGCTGTAAAGAGGAGTTCCAAAGAGAACCAATGATTCCACAGGGAGAATGAAAGGACCCCTACTGAATAAACAGACTACCTAAATATGACCAGGGATGTCCTTGAGGACAATGGAGGATGGACATGTCGCAGAAAAAGAGTAATGTACTTAAACTCTACTTTCTTCAGATACAGATGAAGTCGTTAGAAAAGCTCTCTATTGGTTTAATTAGGTTTGAACCAAAACCTGTTAGGCATTCTAACAAGCAAATGTCAGCATAAGCATTTTGTGGTAGAGGAAACAACTCACACTGAGGAGTTGTCATCCCAGCCCTGCTAAATTCCCTTGAGTTGATGCTGTTGGTTCCAATGTATCCATAAACTTCAGCCATGTTGACTATATCTAAATTAGAAAATTAAAGGGCGTCAGGGTGCTGATAGTCTAAATGACTAAATTCGTGGAGCAGTCACTGCTATTCCTTTTGCTTGGATCAGCTTTTAGCAACCCAAATATTTCCCAAGTAGAGTTTGGGAATAAGCCCAGTCCTAGAAGCATTGTCAACTGGCAATGGTCCATTGCTTCAGGTACCAGAGTATTGTCATGACCTGAATATGCCAGTGACCACGGCTGAGAAAAAAGACCCTAGCAGTATTTAATTTCCTAATATAGACTAGCTGTTGAATTGAATAATGTGTTTTATGCTTCATCTGGCTCATTCTAATGAAGTGGCCCCACAGGGATAGGGTATAAGAATTAACCCTTCCAAACTTTAAGTACTGTCACTCGAACTGGGAGAACAAATCTGTAGTAATAGGTAGTATCTTGGTTAATATCGACGAGTGCAACATACGAAAGGTCAACATGATTTCACTGACAGTTTATACAAAAAAGATAGGCATTTTTCTTCTGCAAAGGGGTTCCTATGTTTAAAGACTTTAAAAGCTGAGAGAGGAGCTCTATTCAGAATAATGCTGTTTGTTACCACAGTAATGAACTTAAAACTCAACAACAAAAGCAATGTGCCATTCACAAAGTAGTAATCTGTCCAGGGAGACAGAGACTAGCAATATGTAGCTGTAAATACGTTTCCATATTTAAAAGAACTTCAGATATATTTACAGTCAGAAGCACAGTCAATGTTGCTTCTCTGTAATAATTTTTCTGTCTTTCATCATCTAGGATATTGTGTTTTCAGACTTGTAGTGATGAATGCTATAAAAAAGTCATTTGATACTTATCAAGAGTAGTGAATTATTGATGCCTGTAAAATAGCAAAGAAAAAAAGCAAAACCAAAATACATCCTTATCAGCACACACACCTGAATGAGTAGATAACAAGGAAAGTAAAGTGGCTGGACTGCCATGGCACAAATTCCATTCCTTTAAAATTGTAATTCAAAATTAAATGCTACTTTTAAGGATGCAGGCAGTTAAGGAAGTTTATACACCCACAAATCTGTTTCAATCAAAAATATCCAAAATATTTGTGAATACATAAAAATGATTTACTGATAGGGAATTTCCTGCTCCAAACCCTTTGCAGTCCAGATGAGACTGGACTCAACAAACAAACAAGACAAAAGAATGACATGCATCATAGAATCATAGAATCATAGAATCATAAAATCATAAAATGTTTTGGGTTGGAAGGGACCTTAAAGATCATCTAGGTCCAACCCCCCTGCCATGGGCAGGGACACTTTCCACTAGACCTGATTGCTCAAAGCCTCATCCAACCTGGCCTTGAATACCTCCAGGGATGAGACATCCACAACTTCTCTGAGCAACCTGTTCCAATGTCTCACCACCCTTAGGGTAAAGAATTTCTTCCTAATATTTATTCTAAATCTGCCCTCTTCCACTTTGAAGCCCTTACCCCTCGTCTTATCGCTATGCTCCCTGATAAAGAGTCCCACCCCATCTTTCCTTTAGGCCCCCTTTAAATACCAGAATGTTGCTGTAAGGTCTCTCTGGAGCCTTCTCTTCTCCAGGCTGAACAACCTCAACTCTCTCAGCCTGTCCTCATAGCAGACGTGCTTCAGCCCTCTGATCACTTTTGTGGCCCTCCTCTGCACCCCTCCGACAGGTGTCCTTCTTATGTTGGGGGCCCGAGAGCTGGACACAGTACTCCAGGTGGGGTCTCACCAGAGTGGACCAGAGGGGGAGAATCACCTCCCTCGACCTACTGGTTGTGCTTTTGATGCAGCCCAGAATGCAGTTGGCTTTGTGGACTGCAAGTGCACATTGCTGGCTCATGTTGAGCTTCTCATCAACCAACACCCCCAAGTCCTTCTCCTCAGTATCATATGCTAATGACAGAGGACAGCATGTGTTTTTAGAAAGAGGTGAATTTTACAAAACAGGCTGGAGTTGAAAAGCTCTGGAGATCATAGAGAAACACTAAATGTGCTTGAAGATGCAAGAGTAGTGCAAAAAAACAGGATTGTACACACAGGAATCTCAGAAAGGAGTTCATGGGGACCCCAAATTCCTGCGTTGTCTCCTCTTATCTTTTTTCTTGGAAAAAATGACTCAGATAAATGCTCAAAGAATCATTTGTTCATAATCATCTGAGTAAGTCTTCAGAGTTCAGTGATGGGTTGACCAAGGAATTCTTAGGAACCCACAGCTCAATGGTGAAGTGTAGTTTGACTTGCCCATCCATGAATCATGGATCTTCCACACCCAAGTGAGTGGGATGTCTAGCATGTCAGAATTATGTAAAGATATAAAGGCAAAATGATACAAGTATTCAAACTGTAGATGGATGTTAGAATAACATCATAAAAGGAAAACACATTCTTAAGGTTATGCTTGATGGTAAGAATCCTCAGTAGTAGATATACTTTCTCCAGTAATCTCTGAGGCTGGCTAACAAGACTCTGCAATCTCTCCAGGGCATGCTCTAAAGAGTTTTAAAAGTGCATCTTTCTTGCTTCTGTTTTGACAGAGAATGACTAGAATTGTCTGCAGCTCTTTGCCCTTGATAGTCTGCTGCTTTTCTAGCCCCACCTTGGTGGGATCACTTACCACACCAGTAAGTCCTTTTATCTGGGTAGTAGAAAATCATAAGGGAGAATGCCATTTTATTCTCTCCAACGTGGTGCTTCAGTGTCTTAATTTTAACAGTACAGCTTGCTTACCATGTTCTCAACTGTTGTCTTGCTTACAAGTTTCTTCAATAAAGTGACATGTTTTTATAAGTGCAATACCATGAGAAGCATCAATTGTACAAGCTCCTTTTGATTTATAATTAACTTGCTATTTGTTTTGCAGAGAAGCTGTACATGGCACAGCATAAGACCAACCTGAGAAAGGATGCGTCCTTTCCCTTCCCCCAGCCGCTGTGCATACTTTGTTAGATTTACAGAAACCCTGCAGAGCCTTATCACCAGGACTAAAAATAAGGAATGCCCACTAGAAATCTGCTGGTGGGAAGCATCCAGAGAGGGAACAAAAAAGACCTAAACATGCTATTTCATTACAGAAACATGAGTCACCTTTTCAGTGCAACAGATGCAATCCAGGATTCAGTAGAAGATATATATATATTCCTGTTAACAATAATGTCATATTCATAGCTATTCATTGGTGGATATTCATAGCAGTGTTAATAGGTAAAGGAGTAGTAGTGCCACTATACAAGGCAGAAGGCACCCAAACACCTGCACCCAAGAAAATGAATTCTGAGAATTCCTGAAAAGAGGTGGGGAACACCGTACACAGAACTTCTTGAGCAAAGGCAGGAGGAGCCTGGCTTATTTAGCTTAGCTCAATATTCCTCAACATCTGATTATGCAACATTTTGAAAGGAGTCTCAGAACATTAGAAGTAGACAACAGCATCTCAGTCACCCACCACCAGTTTCATTATTATGGCAGTAATTATTGGCTGAAACAACCTTTGCCATGTTAGGAACTGATCATTTAATTGTTGGCAGCACCAAATATACACTGCACACAGAGAAATCACGTTATGAAACAGTCTTGCAATAGGAAGGAGGAAACAAAAGCAAATTAAATCTGGGTACCTGTCATCTAGACTTATTTATAAGTATTTTCCCTGCATTATATGACAGTCATGTGACAAGGAGATTGCTCCAGTGACACACGAGATCTCATGCTATAATGTATCAATAACAAACCATTTGTCTTCTCCTGTAATGCATAGTTTAGCTCTGCCATGGCTACTTTTTTTAATTATTATTTGTAATTTTAACTGTTTATTTTAGATTCTTCTCTGCTCATGATCTAGCTTTCACTACTTATCGAAGATCCCTTCAACCTTTGCCCTTTGATGCATGCCACATCTTCTGAGTAGGATGAACTCTCAATGTTAAATCTCTCTTTAATGTTTACCACTCCCATGAGTCCTACAAACTCTTTTGATAACTAATATGGTATGCCCGTCCCTTCTTATTTTATAATGGTCTTACTACAAATGTTATCTTAGTCTATTGTTTCTCCTTAGGTACGCTGGTTGTCAGCCCTCTGGGGCTCTGGCCCCCTTAGTCTTTGTTTAGGTTTGTATAAGGCACAGTAAATGCAATTCCTTGACAACTCAGGTTGCTGCCACAGTACAAAGAAATAGCAGTTTCAGCAAAAATGTCACTGAATGGCAAAACTAAGCACTTAGAGCTAAGAAATACTAGAATTAGTATCCCCTGCATCCTTCATTGGGCTTATTTTGTAGTATAGGTACTGCCTATATAATCATGTACATTTTTTGTATGTAGTTTTACACACTTCTACTTCATTCAGTGAACAGTATGCCATTCTGCTATGACTACCTCAGAGTTGTGTTGCAAAAGAATATTC
This sequence comes from Burhinus oedicnemus, assembly GCA_008921705.1. NCBI lineage: Eukaryota > Metazoa > Chordata > Aves > Charadriiformes > Burhinidae > Burhinus > Burhinus oedicnemus. Next base: position 223,533 of record VFFE01005628.1, read on the forward strand.
TTTCCTCAGGATCTCTGCCTTGTTGCAAATTTGGAAAGCAAGTTTGGAATTAGACAGAAGATTGGTGAGTGGTAGCAAGCTGAATATGGAGGCGTACCTTTGCTAAAAAACAGGACGAAGTGAGAAATGGGGAATCCATCATTCTCTTGACTTTTCAAGCCATTCAAGCAGAAGAAAACACTGCATTACTGTGCAAATTTACTAGACCTCCTGGTTTTGCATACTGTAACTTGGCCAGCAGAAGCAGCAGAACGAAACCCTGCATTCAGTGTCATCAAATGCGCAGATAAAAAGCGGAGTAGCCTGGGCTAAGTGCTAGAGTTTGGGAGTTAGCATGAGTGCTAGCACGTGCTGTCGCTGGACTGTGACACATAATAATATAATACTCCCAGGCTATGGCCAGACATAAGAATTTGGGGGTGTTTCTGAACTCTGCAGTCTGAGGCATGCTTCAGCTTTATCCCAGCTTTACATTGGGGAATACCAGTGTATGCATCCTCTGAACACCCTGGGTTTCCCGGGAAGGAATCAGAGGGTTGGCATAGACAAGAGTTGTAGCATGTTCTGGCAGGGCCCCAGCGTGCACCACTGGGAAACCAGCAGGTAGTTACAGATGCAGGTTCAGCCACCCACCCAAGATTGCACTGAAAGTCAGTGGCAGAAGAAAGAATTGCATTAAGGTATTTTAAGCCCTAGCTTAAGATCCTAAACACTAAACCATCTGAGAAAAATTACATATGTCAGTCATCGTCTCACAATTAAAGAATGCTTTTAATGAATATTGTTGTTCCTGGAAATTGTACTGAGTATGCTGATGGTGTAATTAGAAATTATGGAATGGCTTATCCAACCTAGGCAGTATTCATCTTTGTCAAGAAGACATTGGTGTGATCTGTTTCATCTCAAATTTGCCTTTGGGGCCTGTGTTTATGAGCACTAGGGTTATCACATCTTCCATGCAGATTATTTTGCAGTATTCCAAAGTGGGAAATACTCCCTTTCAGTCATGAAAATTATTCCAACCACACAACCATAGTGTTGTCAAAACTGCAACATAGACACCCATCACCTCTCTCCAGAATTTCAACGGCATGAAATAAGTGAAATCAACAAGAAAAAAAGAAGAAAGACTTAAGAAAATATTCTGCTTTTTTGAGATGTTGGATAAATGTAGTGTGATCAGAACAAGCAACAGAGTTGTGCTGGTTTTAAGCCACTGGAAGTAGCGGGCAATCAGGCACATAGACTGCATCACTGCTGGAGTGGATGTAACAGTAAGGTAACACTATATGTAATCTTCCTTTGCTGAAATTGAAGCAGAAACCATTGTTTGAAAACCCCCACAACAGATATTAATACAAACAGGTCCATATTCTAGTGCATTCCTATGTTTGATGACCATTACACATTTTTTATGAAGAACGATTTTGTACCACTGTGTTGTGGGAACATGCAATGCCTTTATCTTCTGCTTAGAATATTCTTTCTGATGATCAAGGATCAAGTGTTTAATGAGCCTTTCAATATTATCTATTCACTGTAAGTGGGAGAGTAAAAGCTTCATGGAAAAGAGTCTATTTGATCTAATATATATATATTTTTATATGCTATTATGAATTCCATATTATGTCTTTTGATGTAAATTCCCATATGTGGTCCTTATGGAGCCCTTTATAATTATTTCATTATGGTGCTAAATCATTCCCAATCAACAGATAGGAATTATGATTTTAAAAATATGATTTAGGCATTTCAGAATGCATGGAAGAGAAACATGAAAACCAAACAACAATGTTTATTTTGATGCACAATGAACTCAAAAATGTATCAGAAATTACATTATTAACATTTAATAAATGAGACGAGGGAAAATGTAGGTTTTGAAGCAGTTGGGAATTTCAGCACCCCTTTTCACTGCTGCAAATCAGCTATGATCAAATGCCTTGCTAGTGCAGAACTGAAAGTATCTAGCTTTGTATTGTAAGCCTGCAGTAATTCAGACTGGTAGAAGTGATCTGTTCAAACATGATTTGAAAATTACTGTTATAATACCTCTGGCTATTGGATTTTTTCTTTGCATTGAAAAACATATTATTAAAATTATTATGTATAAAATTTATATTTATTTATTTATACAGATACAAACACATTCAAAGATTATAACTCTGAGGGATTGGTTCTGCTCCTCGGTACAGGTCACTTTTTAATTGTGGTTTGAAATATACAATTAAGCACTTGCCTATAAAATATTAATTTCCTTTACCAAAGTGGACTGATTCCTTGACCAATTAATTATATTTTAATCCTTCAGCCTATCCCAGTCTTTATGTGATAACGATAATTATTGTACCTCTCTGACTGATACAAGGTAATACAAGATATCTTTCTTTCTTCCTTCTAATCTTTAGAGATGAAACTTTGCATCCTTGTTATGGGTATCAACTCTGTTATGGAGTGTAATGTGTTTTGTGAAAATCCTGGACTGAAGAGCTGTTTGTTTGCATTTTGTTCTCTGACAGTCCTGTGGGGTGACTCTCCTGCAATCAATTTGCCAGAAGGTCCTCAGCACACTGTACGTTCTCAATGTTTTTGTGATGGAATTTCAGGAAGGTCGCACTGAATGAGATGATTCCTTCAGACATTCCCATGGAAGTTTTTTTAAATAAAAACTGTGAGAGTGGGACTTCAGTTGCATTTTTTTCATGGAAACACCTGATAACATTAGAAAGCAGCTTGGCTGTTGTGCTTTTCACCAGCCATGGGGTCTGAGAAGGAATGTTTGGCTGGGGTATTTTTAGAGACGTCATATCTAAGAAGAGATAATTACTACAATTTCATCCTGGGATGATGGTTGGTCAGCAAGTCTAAGACTGAGTCTAGAGGAAAGGGATTCTTACACACAGTGTGTGGAAAGCAACACTTTTGGCATATATGGCAATTTTAACATTCAAGAAGCAGAAAGGTGTTCAAATGGATCCTCCTAAGGAGGATGTGCTCTTACAGGCAGAGGATGCTGCAGCAGGTAACTTTATAAATATATTTCATTCTTTCTATGAACATCACCTGAATCATCCCAAAGTTACTTTCACCCATGTGTTCTTTATGCAAGTGTTGATCCCAATCAAGCATTAGAAGAGCTGGGAGTCCGTTCTGTTTGTATTGAACCTGAATGTGCTGAACGGGCAAATGACTTTAGGATATTGTTGTTATTTTAGTCCACAGTGACTTTTCTACTACAATTTCCAATAGATTTGAATAGAGAAGAGAGGATTATTTGGCAGATGAACCTTTGGAGGTATAAATAGAACGCTGCAAAACCGAGCTCTGTTTGATCTAAATGACCAAGGCCATCTCCTGTGAGCCTGCTAATCTTTCCCATATAGTCAAAGAATGATGGCTGCAAAATACTACGCACAGGCCTAGCAGTGGGAATATGAATATGACCATGAGAAATGTTACAGATTTGACAGTCTCCTTAGTTTCCTGCACTTGAATAAATAACTGAATGAATGCTTTATGCTTCCATGCCAGCCAGGTCTGGAAAGCGTCCAACCTGTTTCAAACCCTAGGCTTTGTACAGATTGTTTCTGGTCCCTTGTCTCAGGCTTTGAGAGTCAGTGTTTAAATTGCCTCAACTCCTGAAACTATCACTCTGACTAGACAACTCTTCTTTGTTGCTTATGAGGCCAGAATTTCATCTCTAGGAAAAACTTGAATTCCTGTTCTAGATCTTTGAGGCCATGAGATACGCTTCATAGGGGACACTGTTGACATGAATTTTCGGAATTTTTTTGAGGAAATTATTTTAGAATCATAGCCATTTTTAATGCCCAGGTAAGAGTCACAATTCTTTCAATGGACACTCTTTCAAGCTGTGACCATGCTTTCTCTTGAGAGTAATTAGGTCCAATCTACCTGTTAAGGTGAACAGGCATTGCTGATTCACCATTTTCCATCATCTTTCTGATTGCCTGGTGTGTTTGTGCTGTGAGGAAGTGCAGCAAACTGAGAACAGATAATAAGCGTTCGGTAAATTTTTGTGTGACCCACTGATGAGCTTCACATCTTAGTCAGCCTCCCAGCCACTCTGAAGAGAAACTTTATGTAGTTTAGCTGCTCTTTCTGCAAACTTGGCTTCTGAGTAGCCAGTTTAAATGTCCCTGCATCACATTTCCCCATTATTTTGGCAGTGGAGTTAGATCCAGATGAGATACCTCTTCCCTGAAATGTTGGGTTTTATAAATGAGTAAACTCTTGGGCATTAGCTTTCCTAATATTCACAGCCCTAGAAGATCACACTAAGAAATCAAAGCTGTTGATCACATGTAGTGCACTCCACCTATCTCCAATTCTGTTTCTTAATATAGGTTTTTAAGGTACCTGGGAGAAGTGCCTTTTTAATCTGAATCTGTACAGACCTAGTCCTTCCACTAACAGACCTGTCAGTGAGTGCTGAACATCTCTGCTAAAGTTTTAATCAGGATACAGCATCATTGGAGGAGTTGGAGATCACCTGACAAATTTGTTACTGGGTTGCTCTCATCAGGCCTCTAAGACTTCAAACTTAAGGCCGTAAATTGCTAAATTTGAGAAGTGTGCATGCATATTCTCTCTTAAATTGACACTTTTCTATCTGGTTATCTCCAACATTATTACTCATTCCTGGAGACAGAACACTTACGTATGTTAGCAGAAGAAAAGTATTTTTGAGGGAAGAAAACTCATTTTCATTTTCAAGTATAATGAAAGCTGTCATCTATCCAGGCACCTGTAACAGTAATGAAAGTGAATAAAAGTATGTCTTCAGGACCCTGAGGCTGCAGACTGACCTAAGCTCCTCAATGTCCGAGGTAATGATTTTTTTGTCAGAAATGTAAGCTCTTCAGTTCACTCAAGAATACATAATAGAGCAGAAGGGTATTGAAATAATTTTAAACATTTTTTCTCCTGTGAATCAGTTAACTGTTGCCCACCCAAAATAAAAAGGCACCTTTTAACTACGCAACAGATAAATCCATAATGAATGAGACTGTTCAGAAACTGCCTGCAAAGCTGTTGAAGTTATATTCAGCACAGGGTTCCAACATGAAAAAACAGATGTCGATGTTAATGGTTTCTTTTGACTCTAGCAAGTGGAATAATTGGAGTTTTGGATGATTGATGACACTTTTATTAATCACAAAAGTCTTCCTAGAAGTTACCTGTTTAGTTTAAATAAAGCCGTTAGTTTTAGCCTGTTACAAAGACACAAACTATTTGATATACAGTTGCTTTCGTAGTATAACAGTTTTGCAATGCAGATAATTTGCTCTGGAAATTTTTTCAAATTCCAGTTATCTTTGACAGTAAAGGCATGTTAGTTTCTTGATACAGAGCAGTAACTAAAATTTTCATTTATTGAGGTTTTTCACTGAAAAAATTCCCATGCAGTTTTATGGCAAAATTAAGGTAAATACTTACCAATTTTTAAATGTGTGAACAAGCAAGTAGGGATGTAAGGAGTATTGCTTATTCAAGTAACATAGTTGAGCTTAATAGGTTACTATGTTGCTTTTGCTTTTCCTTTTATGTGTGTAAAAGGAGTACATATTAAAAAAAATATTTCAGTGGTATTCCAATGATATTTCAAATTACTCTAGAGCCCTTGAACTGATTCGATCCCTATTTTTTGAGAAAATTTCTTTGGGAAATTACAAAACCTACAAAAGGCAAAAGTTTTAAAATTGTATTCCATGTTATAAAGAACATGGCATTTTTTCTCCTAATTAGTAGCTTTTGAAAATCAAATTAATTAATAAATGTCAGAAATTTTACTATGTAATATGATTTTAGCTTCAAAAAGCTACACTTAATCTTGAAAATCAAATGAGATAGTTTTACTAGTTACCTTAATAATGTTATCTATGGTCTTCACATATATATGTCTATATATGTATGTATACGATGTATATGTATATGCATGTGCATGTGTATGTACAAACACATAAGTATATATACATACATACACACTTCTGAAATTATATCTGTTTGTTGGCGTTAACTTTTTCTTCTCTTCTGAATTTATACAGTGGGTACCAATATCTATGAGCAGATTTGGGTGCTACCGAAAGAACGTTGAGATTTGATTTGACTAAAAATAGCCTTCTAATGTCCTTTTATTGCCTTGAAGCTTTTTCCGTCTTACTCTCACAAACATGAGCACCAGAAATTAATTCACCAATTGAATGTTAATCTCTACAGAGGACTAAATAAATAAGACTCTTCTTTAGTTAACAGGAAATTCTCTGGCAATGTGTGATTTTACATAGTTTTCACCTAAATATAAATATAACATTATGAAAATTTGCCATGGATTTGAGACATTCCCTGGAGAATTTTGGATGGATAAGCCAATGAATGGGCTACACTCATTAATATGTGTGCAATTCTTAGGTGACAGTGTAAATATTAATAAGTCTAAGCAAAACATGTTGCAACCAATGTTGATAACATTCCTCATTTTAGCTATTTCTCAATGTTTAGTGTATGAAAACAACTGAATGGAAGTTGTGCTTGCCAAATAGAAGGGAAGTTTCCAGCATTTTGCAGCACACTCCGAGTATTTATGGCTCTATGTAGCCACAACATGCCTTTCTTATCACTTACCCACAGGCTGTGTGAAACCCTACCTGATTCCTTTTGGTATTTAACCCACTGGTGACTGTTTGAGAGATGGTGAAACACAGAAACTATGAAACTTTTAGGGTTTTTGCAACACAGTGCCTGGCGTTCTTCAAACAAGTGGCAGTACACCAGAAAAAAAGACCATTCTAGTCTTTGAGAGGTAAGAGAGGTAGGCGAGGTTGGAGAGGAGGTGACACAACAATTCTGGGCTAGAGCAAAGGCAGAACAACATAAGGAGAAAAATCACAAAAGCTCAAGTGTGACTTGATACTAATCCCTCCTGGTCTGGATTACAACTAGAACATAACACTGTGCACCAAAATCAACAGGCCCTGAAATCCACCTGCAAGGGACAATCATTTAGGGATATTTGGGTCATTTTATAAGAGGCAATGAGGCATGAAGTATGATGGCATAAAAAGAACAATTGCAAGCAAGAAACTAGCTAACCAACATAGTGCTACCAGCTGCAGTTGGCTATTCCAGAAGCAGCAAGACAAAGCAGAAAAGACAATAAAGATGATGGGACAGGTTTAGCAGGGAAAAGGTTTTTTATCTCTTTGAAAAAGTAGAGTTTATATCATGGTTAAAGAAGTGCCATAGGACCTGTTAGGTTAATACAGTTTCCATGGTAAACAAATAGACAAACCCTTCCAAATCCAGAACATTTAAGTGCGTTGTCTTGTTAGCAATTTTCAAATAGCACAAAGTTAAGTTTTGCTTTGTTTCTGAAGCAGAAATTAGGCCCATCATTAGTTTTTGTGCCACATGAATCTTTCACTAACCATCCTGAAAATATCACAAAGATATAAAAAACTGCTGGTGTAGAGATTACTCCATTTAGTGTAGTCATATAGTACAGAAACAGTTCATTGACCACCTGCTATAACATAAATGAGCCCTTATAACTTCTAATACATTGGCTGTTTGCTTACAGGAGGAAGCAACATAATTTCATCTTTTATCCTTTCATATATGACCTGAAAGAGCAGTTACCTTGTTCCGTAAGCCATGAGCAAGAGTCTGGTGCTGCCCATCCCCATCCTTGCTGGACTATAACACACACACCGAAAAATCCTACCTATTGCTATAACAGTTCAGTAACAGACAATATAGGGAAAAGGCGAAAAGTTAGAACAGATTCCTTGACGTTTAACTAAAAAAACCCCAATATGCCATTAGTGTCGCAATATCCTGAGTGGAGGTAGTCTGCCATGTGTTCCACCTCTGTGGAGTTCATTATAGACTTGGAGATTACGTCTGTTGCCTTGGAACAGAACAAGTATTGATTTATCCAGGATGAAATGCATTTTAGCTCTCTAAAATTTATTTGTATAGTCCTAAAAGGTAATCTGGGCCCCTCAGTCAATCTGAAGAGATGTGGGTACTTCCAGAGGGCAATTCATTCCATCCTAAGGAAGATCGCTAAAATAAGCAGGGTATTGTTGCGTATAGAGGGAGTCTAAATGCTAAATACCCCTTAATGTTTAAAAAATTTGTAGAGCCATCCCTGATATTTAACAGCTTAATCCTTTTTTACAAAAATAGAAAAAAAGAAAATACAAACAAGAAAATAGACATTAATTACCAGGACCAATACCTATAGAGTTGTTGTGAAATGCTTATAGCTTTGGTGCTAGATTAATTGTGTGTAAACAACACAGTACATTTTTTTCCACAAATGCACATTTCACTTTACCTGAAATAGAGATTTGAAACATAGAATGTCTGTTTTTATCAGGATATTTCATTTACTACTGTAGTGGTTTTAATGTTGGTGAGTTATGCTCCATTCCAATTAACAGCCTGCCTCCCTGTCTTCCTAGGTATTTTGGCATGATGCTTAGCAACAGTATACCTACTCCTCTATTCTACTCGAATAATCAGGTAGCTAGCTGACAGCGCAAGCTGCCAGACAGGAAGCTGTTATCCAAATCTACCTCCAGTCCTGTAATAACAAAAACGTTTCTCTCAGCCTGTGTCTCCATTAACATGATTTCCTTGTTGCTTTTGCTTCTGGTTTTTATATTATCTCAAATGGAAGGTTTCTGTGGTATGGTAGGTGACTAACCCAAAGTGCTTATTTAAAGCGTTCACTGCTGTAGCGTGAATCCCTGTGGTTTTCATTCAGAACTCTCTGGAGGTACTTCGTCCCTTTAACAGTCCAAGATGGCATCCACTTAGGGCTCTGCACCTCAGTCTTCAGAAAAAAAGAAACTAAAAAAATCTCAGTCTGAAGTAGTCTCAGTTGTTTGTTCTCATTTGCTCTTATAAGAAGACCATAGAAAAAGCAAATTTGCCACAAGCTACCTAAACGCAGGGCCCACGTGCACTTGGAAAGCTGGGAACACATCGAGAGCTGAGTTGCGAGTTTCAGAACTTGTGTTACCCAAGCCATTTCAAACAGAATGGCTGCACTGGAGTTCTGCGACTGTTTATTTTTGTACAGAGTGCAAGAGATGCATAATCTCTATTTCTGTGACTGTTTTGAAAAAAATGTGAATTTCTGTGAATGCATGTGGACCCAGTAGCTGTGTGTGAAACAAATGTTTCATGAACATCATTATGGCTAATTTATTTGATATTGTATCTCTGGAGTTTCCAAGCCCTGCCAGAAGCTGTAGCTTACTGCAGGCACTTACCAAGGCTTGTGTAAACTATATTCATAGAATCATAGAATTCAGGGGTTCTCTGTCTGGAATGAGGGAGATGTCTTCATGGCCTGTGGGACTGCCTCGTGTGCTCTTCCATTTTGCAAATTACAATTTAATATATTTACTTAGGATGCTTCTTAAATATTGAATACGGAATTCTATTAAAAAACATTTTTCAAGTAATCTGAAAGGGCTTTCTTTTCAAGTAGCCTCCAAAAAGTTAAAAGCACAGTCCTTAATACCATTCATCTTCGGTTAATTTTACTGCAAATGCAGTACAAAATTTACTCAAAAGGTTCTTAACAGTATATATGACACTGGGAGAAAGAATGATTTATAGTGTAGATGAAAGAAGAGCACATGTTCTTAACATTCCTCTTGACATTAACATAAAAAGACAACTTTTTCTTTTTTCCCCCTGATGTTATGTCCAATGGAATAGTGGACTGAAAGAAAAAGAAGATTTTCTTGGGTATGAGACCCAGTTCCACAAAGTCACATTTCACAGAAATCTCAAATGTCCTGGTGGGTGATGACACCAACATTGACCTCTGGGCATGCATATTCTGAAGGGCAGTTACAACGCTCCCTCAGCTTACAGGAAAGAGGCCAGGCACAAAGTGTCAGGGTTTGTTCACACAACAGATAAATGCACCACTGACTGCACACAGGAGACACTCGAGCTTCTCCTCCATAGACAAGATTGCTACGGAGCCAGTGCCAGAGATGTTCCAGACAGTAAGCTGTATGTAAAATTGGTGAATTGCATGACTTTCTCAATTCCACCAGTTAGGCAGTCGATAAAAGAAATACTGTTACTACTGCACTTAATTTGTAGCTGACTTCTGATTCCAGAAGTTCTGCTGTGGAAAAGAAACTCAGGAAAACTGAAGGGTTACTTAACAGCCATATAAGAAACAGGATATCTAGCTGTCACAAGAGAGGACTTACTAGAGGCATATTTCAATTCCTTCCTATACAGTATTTTATTGTATGGCAGTTTTCCTTTCTGTACTTGGTTTCTTTCCATACTTTTTTTCTGTCATATTTTTAATGAATTTTTTCTATCGGTTCATTTTCGCAACTAAACATCACAATTCAGTGAGTGAGCTGCTGAAAATATTTCAGATCCATCCAAGTTCAGATCAAACTGACCATCTCAAGGAGAATAGCCTAATATAACTTAGTCAGCTTTGAACTCAGCTGAGAGAAAGCAAACAAAGTTTTACAACCCATTCTGCTCACTTGAAGCAACAATGCCTTGATGAAAATGACAGCATTTTTATTAAAAGTTCTAAAAACTAAAGCTGGATTTTCTGCACATTCTGTATTAAAGCTTTGGTAAGTATAATCATAAAACTTCAGTGTTTATATTAGAGTATAACCCTTTCCCATATTTTTCTTTATAGTACCACACTACCTTGCTATATGATCCAGTGTTCTGTACATACATATACAGTGGTCTGTGTTCATTATGATAGGTTTGGAAGATTCTTCAAAAGAAGAAATGGTTGGTTATGCAAACTTTCACATTTTTCTGTATCTCATCTGATTATTTTCTATAAGTACATTCTGTCTCTTGTTGAAGACCACACATGAAAAATGTCATACTCAATACTTCTGTTTCTCAAAACTGAGATACAGAAGGGTTTGGGTTTTCAATATCAAATTTGAAAGCGGATTATAGCTATAACTATGGAATTGCTACCGCAGCATCATAAAACAGTACAAAAGACTGTCAAACTTTCAGCACTTGAAAAGAAAGCCTTATTTAAAAAATATTTCCATATGTTAATCAGATGTTCACACTACTTTACACATTTTGATGTTAAATCCACCCAGAGACAGATATTATTATACTCAACCACCATCAAGTGGCATCAACTTTCTGGAAAAAAACTGAAAGGATACAAATGTGCCTTCATTGTGTACGTGCTAAATGGAGCTTTGCTTTGTTAAACTGCCTTGGAACAGCTACAGTGCTAAGTGAGAGCCACATAAAGAAAGATGCATATGAGCAAAAACAACTAGAATAGAACTAAATCTAGTTTAGGGACCTTCAGATTTTTTTCCAGATCTTGCAGGATGTCATCTACTGAAAAGTTTCTCAGGCAAATAGCTAAGGAAGATTAATTCACTGATTAAAAATCTTGACAATGAGGGAGAAGGGCAAGGGGAAAGTAACAGACATCAAAATAAAATAAAGAACAGTAAAATAAGTCCTTTTTCCCTATCACACTTCAACCTTTGGATTATTTCATATATATCTTTCTGGAAGCCCACTTCTCCATGCATTTAAGAATTTTCACAGGATAGTGAAAACCAGCTACCATGCACGCAAGTAGCCAACAAAATCTATAAAATCGTTGCAATTCCTGTGTAGCACAGATTAGTTAAGATCCTTTGGCTAGTTCATTCAATAGGCTTTTTTTCCTGAATATCACAAACTGGATTATTGCATTTTTTTCTGATAATCCTGATACTGCTTCTGGACATGGATTTTTTGGAGTGAATATTTTCATACCAGAATTCTGTGTTGAAGCTGCCCACCAGTCTAAGCTTATCTTTTTCATACCTCCTATCTTGCTGGGTTTTTAATTTAAAATTCACTTTTCAAGAGGCATGTTGTCAAGGCCTACAGATAGAGATTTTGTACACTTTCAAATACTAAAAAGGAGCAGAATTATCTTCAAATCAGTAGAATATTCTTCAAGCTGAATAAGATATTCATAGGCACTGGCAAAACAAGAAACGTTTGTATCCTTACCTCATCATCCTGTCCTGACCACTTTGGAGCAATACATGGGTTAAGGTCCCCTCAGTGTCCTTTTGCTGGGCTCAGTTTCTCCACAACATGGAGCCTCTCTCATCCTGGCTTTTTCTCCAGTTTTGTTTTGCTCTGAAGTTGGTAGAGACCCTTTGATTCATAATTTATAAGTGCCTTTCTTCTTCCTTCTGACTCCAAAGTCCTTTTATGTGTGATTAACTTGGTCAATATGTTTTTAAAGTGCGTTACTTTCCCACTGAGAAGAATGCAACTGGAACAAATCCTACCCTCCTGAAGACAACTTACAGAAAAACGAGGTTCTTGAGGTACTCCTCTGCTTGACATGGCCCCACTGTACACATACCTACTAACATCTCTTAGTGATAAATATACAGACATGGAGCGCACTCTTCACCTATTGTTGTAACACAAGTTGTTCGGGGAGAAAGCACAGCAACCACTGTAGTAGTCATTAAAGATGCCTTAGTTTCAACTGCAGTTCAAAAGCTGTATATGCATGGATTCCCCAGGCTGGAGCATCATGTGCTACAAATATGTACCCACCACTGCAGTATTTTTCTCTTGTCTGAATGAGGAAAAAGATGACATTGTTCCATCCTCTCCCAGGTTCAGTATTACGTACTTAAAGTAGTACTCCATGTATTAGTTTCTCCAGCTTTTCCTCACAGTTGTCAGATAGGACTCATGCCATAGAGGAGAACCTGGTGAAGGAGAGGGAGATAATACTCAGCAGACCACTGCTTCCTAAGGAAGTGGGTTTCATGGAGGAATTGAAAACTGAACTTAAGGGCTGGAGTTAGTCTGGCTAAGAACAAAATCCATTGATATCAAAATGATGGTGCAAGATCTTTTTCAATCACCACTAGGAACGAAGCACCTAATTTTGGGAAAGTGATGTGTGCTGTCTTGGACCTGAAAAGTTTTGGAGGTGTTGTAGACAAGTTCATGGGGCAGATTTAGCTTAACTCGCTTGCTGGGAATTTCTCTTTTCTGAAGTCTGGCTGGACTACCAGTGTGCTCCAGCCCTACCCAGCTGTCAGAATAGCTCTTTGTGGCTATGGGGTCATATTGGTGTGAAATTAACTGTGAAATGAAAAAAGACCAATAACTGAGCCTTTTCAGGCAGCTTACCTCGTCCAAAGAGGTAGTGGTTAAAAAGGTTGCTATGAACAGCAACAATACCACACCCCAAGCTATTTCTTTGCACTTTGAACCAGAGCATTACAGAGCAAATGCATGACTTATGTTGTAGCTTCATCTTGTCTTTAGGAAACCTCTCATAAAGTTAATGGATACAGCTGTCACCCTTCAAGACGAAGTGATGTTCTAAGTTTAGCGGGAAGGCTGTGACTGTTGCATTCAACTTGGGTTCAGGTTTTTAGAACAATTCAAGCATCTTATTCCCAAATCATTTTTGCTGTACAGTAACATAAACAGAAAGTAAGAAACAGCTTCTGGAGCTCATGTCCAGACATGCACTGTAATACAGTTAAAAACACAAGGAAGCATGGGTGGCAAACCCCAGTACATCAGGGACAAACTAGGAGAGAAGTTCTGTGCTATGCATAAGTTAGTGCTTTTCCCTTATGAAGTAAGAACGACAAATTCATGTTCTGAATGCAAACATATTTATCATAAGCAATAGCACCAACACCTTGAGTGAATCTTGGCCATTATAAGTTCCTTTTTCTCTAGCAAGTTATCAACTCTCACTCTCTCTAGCAAGGAAAATCCACTTGCAGAAAATGTGTTTAATTACGAAGCAAAATTTATGTGAAGTGAGAATACTTTTTTTTTCCCTTTCTTTTCTTTTCTTTTCTTTTTTTTTAAATTTCAGCTGGTCTAACATGCAATATTCATTCTCACAAAAACTTGCTTGACAACTAAAGAGTGGATCAAGCAGGCTTATTTCCTCAGATCTTCACAGCTGTAATGGCTTTGCTAATACAGCATGATTTCTAATTGTGATGGTGTTTTTAACAAAGAGGAGAAATTTCAGTCCACTGGACTTAATATGGTTAGCAATACTACTGGGAATGGGGAAAAAGAGAAGGATTTAGCTCATGACCATCCCCATCCCCAACACAACAATTGTATCAGTTTCGAAATCTAAATCTCTTTGTAAGTCTCAAGTCTGGCTTTAGGGCTTGTTGCTGTAGGGATTCTTTTTTCTTAGCCGGATTTTGGATCCTTATCACATTCAACATTTTTGAGTAAAACATTTCTCTTGAATGGCCCATGCAGCTTCACAGCTGCTTGTCAACCTGACAATAAGTAGAAATACAGAATGTTGTCTCTTTTCTCTCCTTTATGCTCAAAATGCTGAACGGAGCAATAAAGCTCATTGCCAGTAAAATGCAGTGGAACGTACATATCACCTTACCCCACAAATCAATTAAAGCCACCTATTTTTTTTCTTGATGAAACGCCAAAGTTCTTCTTTTAAAACCAACTCATTCAGTCTTCATTTATGAATCAGCAATAATGTTTCTAAAAAGCTCGGTTCAGGATTTAATATTACTCACTTAAGGTGGATCTGAGAGAATGAAGAAGCAGAGCGACAGCGAGTGGGGGAAATACCATTCACTGGACTGAGACAGAGTGGCAAAAGGAGTAGGGTAAGAACTGCAGTGATGGAAATGGTGGCTAAATGATACTGATGTACAATTTAACTTGAAAACCTGCTCTCTAACGCCTTTTATTATTGTGTTCCGGTTTACAAATAAAATAGGATTGTGCAGTTAGAGACTTCCTATCTAATCAGATACATCTACCGGCAGATTAACGATAAACTGAGCAAATTGACAGCTGCTACTGTGGTAGCTGGAGCTTGTCATCTATTTCTTCTGATGAGGTAATGTTTTTTCATAGCACAGCAAGAGAAATTACACACACAAAAAAGCAACCAAGTCTAAGCTGGCTATTAAAATAGATGTTCATAGTTCTGAGGAAAGGTGACAGCACAATTCTGCTTTAAATACTTATTTGTGTTTTGTTCATCCACAATATTACTATGGATTTATCTGTAAGAATTAGGAATATTTACTGGGATTGCGTAATTGTTTAAACCCATTCTTAACAATAGTGGATTGTTTCATAGCGACTAAATTCAAGGAGATCACCCTGCTAATGTAAATCTGATTTCATGCAATGAATCCCACCATGTGCTAAAAAGGCATCCCTGACATAACCTCTTCTAAAACTTTGCATCTGCACAGTCTCAGTCTTCTCTTGGTATTCCTCTTCTTTTCTTTTTTTTTGCTTTTCTATTTTTCTTCTTTTTTTTTGTTTTGTTTTGGCTTTAGTTTTTTATCATTTGGGATTCTGTCCCTCCTTCAGCATACAAAATCGAAGGACACTTGATATTCTTCCCTAAATCCAGCAACAGATGAAAGCAGCTGCAGATAAAATGACTTGCTGAGACATCAACTGTAGCCAGCGGTTCCAGCTTGTTGGAACTTCACCATCTATATGCCTGAGAGACTTTCTGGAACTATACAGCACTATAGATGACTGCTAAGGGAGTCATAACATAAGACATGCAGATGTTCCTGCTTACTCCACCCAGTCCCAGTTTATTTAATATACTGAATTATCTTAGCTTCTTAAGGAAGCAAGAAATGATAATAAGCACTAAAATGCCATGGACCACTAGTTCATGACATGTACTTCTCTCTTGGACCAAAAATCCTGATGCCAGAAAAGCAAAAGAACCACCGAGGTTTTTCAATGCAACTTTTCAAAGAAAGAATACACCTGGGAATTTCTGTCCCTCAGAAAATTCTTCGTATCAAAAGAGAGTTAAAAACAAGAACAACAGTGAATCGCTAGTAAGAAACTGTTCACTGAAGTTATAGGAGGCCTGAAAGGCCTATGGAAAGTTTTACTGATTACCGAAACCCTCTTTTTTTATGTGTCCTAGCACAGTTGAACTGGAATATACTGATGGGGCAAAACATGTAAGGTGGATCTATAGGGATGCTAGTTCTTAAATATTAAAATAGAAATGCTGGAGCCCTCTCTCCCTCTATCCTGCTGTGGCACTGTGAAGGCTGATGTTCTCAGAGCTGCAGCCTGGCAAGAACAGATAGGAGCCAAACAAGAAAAATATGGAAAAAAAATATCGATCTCCTGTGTGCTTTTTACACAGCATATAGAGTTTGGAGGCACAATAGAGGAAATCCCATGTTATAAGGGAGGTCTGGAAAGCCTGTGTCTGTGTGAAGTTTGCCTTTTTGCAGTTCCCCAAATTACATGATGAGCAAAGCTCTAGACCAGCAGTTCCAGCTTCAGCAAAAGTGGTTTGAATGTAAAGCTGTTCAGCTCTATCAGGCTCCTCTACCTGACATTGCACATTGGTCACCAGGAGGGGAGAAAATGGTTTATTGCAACATCACATCAGTAAGAGGCCCAAAACCTTTCTCTCTTAGCATTACTAAACCTCTTGGGAAGAGTCACGCTAATAGAATCTCAGGAGCACACAAGCAAAATGAAAGGAGGTGAGACATCCAAGAGTCCTCATTTCAGCACAAGACTGACCCACTCACCTCCAGGTGTTAACATACATTCAATTCCCTTTCAAATATTCCCTGCTTCAGATGGCAATTAGTACTGGGAGCTAGATGCAAAAAAATCACAAGCATCTGAAATATTGGGAATTGAGTACCAAGAGTCAAGACTGCACCTTGGGTCTGTTAAATCAAGTGCTGCCTCATCTACCTTAACTTCATGAACACCGCACTGTGGCCTTAAAGTACCTGAGAAGCTCACAGTGACAGGCACCGCTGTGGCATCCTAAAAGGACTCAGTGGCCAGAGTGTGTTCTCCCCAGTGCCTCTGCCACAGTCACCCAAAGGCTGTTCAGGAGGCGTTCTCAGGACCTCTGTAGATGTGCCTGCCTTTCTAAAAGGGTCCACGAGGATTTCTTCTCCCCCTCCCTTTTTCACACATTAGACGAGTGGCAATTAGGAAGCTGAAGTGCAATATCCTCCTGTTATGCAGGCAAGCAAACCCATGTCTCCCAGGAAACGCTTTAGCCACAAGACTGTAAACAATCAGGCTATAAACAATGCACCAGGGTGGTATGGGAGGGGAAACATCCCCACTTTGAAGATAAGCCACTGTGCAGGCGTCAGTTCTACATTCATCATGCTAGAGAGAGAGGGTGTCAGGGAGCAGGACTGGGTGCCCAGCACCAGCATCAGCTGCTGCTGGCTAGGGACTTCCCTGGGGGACAGCCTGGGTCTCACACTTTGTGGAGAACTGTGTACATCAGGTTAGAGCCAAATTAGAGTTTTATGTGACAAACAGAGAAAGGCATACCAGATATCTTTTAGTAGAGCTTGGTCCTTTTGGAAAGCAGTTATAAATACTTACATTTAGGACAAGGATTCAGCAGCAGATATTAAGTGCCTATAAGTACTTCTTTACAACATGGAGACATATAAAAGGGCAAGGTCCCAGACAAATACTGCTCGCTTTAGATAGCTACATTACACACTTCTAGCACACTGGATGCCTCTTCTTTGTGCCTACCTCCTATGTTAAATCTAGCCTGATGTTTATTGTGCGCATGAGGTCAAGTGTCTGTAAGCAGACCTCTTACAAATGCTGAATACATTACAGCTGACAAATTAGCTGTCTAACCTGCTGTCCTCCATATTGCAACATTACTGAAATTCACGCAGATACTTTTTAACTGTCCTGTGATTAAAACATTATCTGGTATGAAGAACATGGGAATGTTAGCAATCAAGAAGTCTGCAAAACTAAAAATATTACATTGTCTGTGTTCTTCTGCATAAAGTAAGCTCGCTTGAGTCTGCTCCCACCAAACAATGGGCGTCATGCCATTGACTTCAAAGTGAGATCTGGGCTCAGATGTTTAGTGTAGGAACTGGATCAATTGTTTGACTTCGCAAAAGACCACAGAAGGCAGAAGTGTCTGAGAGACAGACTTGGTTAAAATAGACTAATCTTAATTAAAATGTTTACATTGACAGGGTCACTGACAGGCCCACAGAATCACCTGTGCAACCTCACTAAATCTGGAGAAGAAAAAGACATGAAAATGAAAATAGCAATAAAATTTATCCTGTTATGATTACCTTTCTAGATAAATAAAAAAATCAAAACTAAAAAAACCCCACCAACAAACCCAAACTAAAAAGCCTGAACTGGCAGTTCAGTTGTACACAATAGCCAAATGAAATAAAATACATCAATAGCAAGCTTCCAGGGTGGTTTGCAATAATTAAAACAAATGCTAAACCTATTTTAGATTGCTGACACACACATGTCCTTACACAACACAGGCAGTGAGTGAATAATTCAGAAAAATATGGTGTGGGGAAGACTGACCCTAGCACAAGAGCATGGAAGTAAATGTATAGAGTACTGCTGACAGTCTTTATAGCATCAATGCTAGCACACTTGGCTGACAGGTGCTCCCTCGTGACCTATGGTTACCAGATGTGCAATAGTTGTCTCATGATAACCTTCCATCTCTGCCTTTCGAACTGATATTAATGATAAGTTTATTTGGAAAAGGTAGCTGACAGTATAGGAAACAGACAGGTTTCTCTTTCAGCATCAGCTAACCACATGCAGGTGTCTCTACCAAGTGCCTTCTCCCTTTCATAAAAAATACATCTTATTCATTCCTAGCACAGGAACCTTTTCAATTCTTCTGGTCCTTAAATATAAATTAATTTTCTATTACTTGCTTACTTCCTTGTTATTTTTCCTCCACTACCATCTACAATGGTACTTATTCTTCCCTCTCTAATCCTTTCAGTCAGTACCCCAAACCACTTCCATCCCACCCCAGGCCAAATGTTGGAGTAAAAATAACACTTAGGCAAAGTCCCTTTTGTCACAGAGGCAGCAACGTCCACTAACTCTCTTTCCAAGCAGTATGAAAAGGCCTCTCAGGCACTGACTTAGCATTCAGTGCAGCCAACTGTTGGACAGGCCTGAACCTAAGTGCAAGTTTCACTGACTTCTCTCCTCAGGTTTTGGTAATAGCGTACCCATATCTGAAAGTCTTGAGTTTCTTTTCTTGCCTTAACTTCTTCAGAGTTCAGCGCAGAGGTGGCCTCAGTCACTAATAGGAACCAGATGACCTTCCCTTTTCACTGGTCTCTTATTGGGTTACTCTTTTTCCGTAAGGTCTCCGTAAAAATGGCTAGAAAGACTATTCTTTATGAATCTAATATGTAATGCCTAGATGCTGGCTGTGTGTTTTTGCAGGCTCTGATCTAACAAAATCCACATAATTTTGCAAGACTTATTCAAGGCCTCAGCTTCAAGAAACTTTCCTTGGTAGGTGGATATTTTTTTTCTTGTGGTTTGGAATGAAAGATGTTCAGTTCCATCTGGCTATGGTCATTCTTTTCATCTTCTCATCTGGACAGTTTTTACAGTCCAGGACAATGTGGTAGTTACTTTTTACATTTTCATACTATGAATGCGCAAGCGCCTGAGGATCTTTCTCTTGCAACTTTTTTCCCTTTCCATGAACATCTGTACCTGCATACTCAGTAATGACACTGTGTTTCCACAGCCAGAATACAAACACATTCCAGAAAACATAACTGAAAACACTGGAAAAAGCTTTTCTGAGGAAAGCTGTAATTTATGTAAATGAAATTTAAGAAGTAATTTTCCCTTTCTCTACTGATTAGTGTTTTTTTCTTGAAGCGTTCTAGCTTTGGGGCTTACATTCTGGTGTCAACATTCTGGGCTCCGAAAACAGCTGAATGGTTTCAGAGCTTCAGTCAGGAAAAAAACCAAACCCAAATGTCAACCCCAAGCTTATTAAAACAATAAAATCAATGATAATGCAGAAATAAAGTGTTTACAGATTGTTTGCTGTATTATATTACTAGTCTTTAACATAAGCCTTTAATGTAGAAATGCCACATTAATAGGGCATCAGGAACCACTGAGGGATCAAAATGATGCAAGCACTCCTGACACGGTCAAATCTTCCTTCAGAAAAGCAGCCAGATTTCCCCAGTAGCTTAAATCTTGCAACCCAACCCTTCACAATCCATCACAACTTCCATAATAAGTATATACAACTAGCCACATAGCCACAGCAGTGGAGAGGCTGTGAAAGCTGAAGGAAAAATTCAGTCTGTTGGGTGGGTTAAGTAGATGTCATGAAAACCTCACACAAAGGCTGTGGTTTTAGATGCCATAAATGATTTGTTCTATGAACAACAAATTAGAGAATACACAAAAGGAGAAGCAATTCTTGAGTTCATCCTGAGATATATGTGACTTGGTCTAATATGTAATTATTAAATGACACTAGAAACTTTATTACTGGAATTTTATTAGGAATAGCCAAAAGGTATGGAGGCATATGACAACAGAAGCTTTGAATAAACCTTATATATATAAATAAATATCAAGCCAAATAACCTTGGATGGAACAACATAACAACATCAAAGTTAAATGTCAGAAGGAGACAAATACAACAGTCATCCCACAGAAATGGAAGCCATGTCCAACTACAATAAAAAGAAACTGGCCTTAGCTCTGGCAAGTTAGATCAAAAATCATAACAAAGAAAAAAATATTTAAAAGAAGAAAAGCATGGACACTAGTAACAAATTTTTCTGTCTTTATTCTCCTTTGAAATACACGTTAGCTGATGAGTTTTCATTTTTTAATAGATTTTAAGGTGCCTTAAAAGCAGACAAAAGCTTAATATGAAGCAAATATGTGATTTGAATTGTTGTTCACTCTGCAATGAAACTTTCATATGATACAAAAAAATTCAGGTTAGTTCAAAACTATCCTAACTGAAAGTACTGCAAGAGGAGTTAACAATATTAGACATTAAACAACAGATGAAAATGAGGGTTAATACCTGCAAAGAAATACGCACAAGCAAACTCAGATTTAATTGTGTCTACAAAATGATGGGTTCTAAATTTGCTGTGACCATTTGACAGGTCTTCATATACCCACAGCTTTTGGACTATTGTATATAATCCTCTGAAAATACCAACTCCATAGTGAGATCTGGTCAAGAAGACAAATAGACTAGGACAAAAATACTGCTGAAGGAGTAAGGAACATAGCAGTAAACATCTCTGTGCACTTCATTAATCATCAGTGCACACTCTCCCAAAAAGCATGTGCAGTTCTGGTTGCCCTCTATCAAAAAGGACACAGTAAAATGTAGAGGTGCAACACAAATGACCAAAGGTAGTCAATGGTTTCTGTATGAGGAAAGACTTTTCTCTTTGGAAAAGGAAAACTAACAGGGGGTATGATACAGGTTCACAGGAAAATTCAGTTCAGAAGAGACCTCGGGAGGTCTCTAGTCCAACCACCTATTCAAATAGGGTGACCTCTGGGGTTTATGCAGTTAGATCTTGAAAAACTTCAAAAGACGGAAACTGCACAGCCTCTCTGAGCAGCCTCTTACACTGCTCCACTGTCCTCACGGTACAAAAGGTTTTCCTTATATCCCATCTGACAATTTCTTGTTTCAACGTATGTCCATTGTCTCTTGTTCTCCCATTGTGAAGAGCCTGGCTCTATCTTCTTGATGACCTCGTCATAGGTATTGGAAGGTTGCTATTTAGATCTACCTGAAACCTTCTCTTCAGTCTGGGGTCAGTAAAATAGTGACATTCATAAAATCATAGAATCATAAAATGGTTAGAGTTGGAAGGGACCTTAAAGATCATCTAGTTCCAACCCCCCTGCCATGTGCAGGGACACTTTCCACTAGACCAAGTTACTCAAAGGCCCAGGCCTTGAACACCTCCAGGGATGAGGCATCCACAACTTCTCTGGGCAACCTGTTCCAGTCTCTCACCACCCTTAGGGTAAAGAATTTCTTCCTAATATCTAATCTAAATCTACCCTCTTTCAGTTTAAAACTATTACCCCTCATCCTCTCACTATACTCCCTGATAAAGAGTCCCTCCCCATCTTTCCTGTAGGCCCCCTTTAAGTACTAGAAGGCAGCTATAAAGTCTGTCCAGAGCCTTCTCTTTTCCAGGCTGAACCAGACCAACTCTCTCAGCCTGTCTTCATAGGACAAGTGTCATGGAGAAGACAGATAACGATCGCTCAGTGTTTCTCATAACACAAAAGACAGCAAACAAAATTAAAAAAAGATTAACCACTTTTTTCCCCAGAAAATTTATAGTTGCAGATGATGTATAATTGTAGACAGTTTCAGACTTTGCAGAATTAATTGCTGTATGATTTTGTCTCCTAGAAATAGGCTTTTGAACCCACAATTTGTGAAGAAAGTCTATACAAGCTTTAAATGTGCCTATGTAATGTCTATGCAACATTTGGCTTAGGAAATACCTTTTTCAAAGACTGTTAGAATCTGGGAAGGTTTGCAAGAGGAAGTATCATCCTAAACTTTCCCCATCCTTTTATACTTTCCCAAATCATCTGCTATTTGTCATTGTTAAAAACAGGGTGGTAGCCTAACTCTGGACAGCAGGTCTCGTCATACTCGATGCCTTTACACATAGCAGTCAGAGCTGGCAGACTTTAGAAAAACTGGTACAGGCTCATGGGCTGGGGCATGCTCTGCTCTACACTGAGTCCCTGTCAACGCCTGCTGGGTATTCACTCTTCCTTCTACTGCAGCAACTTCTGGCTACTGCTGGATTTTCCCTCAAATATACACCCTTGACCAGCTTAATGGAAAAATGGTAAACAACAACAGCTTGACTGTGTAAATAGAGAAATGAATGTTTAAAGAACACATCACCGCATCAGATCAACCGCAGTGAAAACGTAGGGGTTAGCAGGAAATCAACTCGTTTTATGAGCTTTTGTTGTCGTCATGGCTGCAGGGAAATACTTGAGTGTGGGAAGAGACAGAGTGCTTCTCTGAAAGACAGTATATTTCCATATATAGTTGTATTTATTCATTTGTCCTTAAGCCACCCACAGGTCTCAACAGAGATCTGTTTCCATTCATGTTTCAGTGCTGTCTGCAGACAGCAGTGGAGTTACACTTCATGACAGCCAAACTTCAAAAGGCTTGGAGGTTCAAAGCTCGTATGGGCTTATCTGAGTTTCTCAGGTCTGCAAATCTCATGGTATCAGCATACAGCTTGGTACTTCAAGCACTTCCTGGTGAAATCCCAGATGGAAACAGAGACATAGATCGACTTCAGAGGGCCCAGGCCAAGATACGCATTCAAGCTCCTGATAGGTTTAAGAGTGGGTTGGAGACACAGTGCATGTTGGCAAAACCCAAAGCCAGACGCACAGGCTTTTTTGATTCTTCATGAGGATCCCACAGTAGAAAAACATAGAAACTCAATTTCCACACATCAAAAAAGAGGCATTTTATGGTTTTTTTGTGATTCTAATCCACTCCAAAAATCAACAGTTTGCACAGATAATATTTGCGTTACTGTTTTTTTTACAAAAAGAACAATGAAATCAAGAGGAATCTCACAAAACAGAATGCACTGTATCTCTCTCATCAGTGTCCAGTATTCTGGTCCTTCTTTATGTCATGAGCTGCATTTTGCCAAAGATATCTCTGCATTCTATCTGTCTATTTATATCATGCTCATTTATTCGGCAGTTGTTCTCTCATGTGTGAATATCTGTAACCTCCTAAACAACGTAGCATTACAGTAATGACCTGTTGAAATGCCACTGCTTTAGCTTCTGGGTGCCTCTCAAAAGCAGTATGAAATTTGCAGAAAAGAAAAACCAGTGAGGGTGATTATTTTGTCAAACATAATCATTTCCATACTGACAGCTCAGCAATGAAGTGTGCCTGTCTTAATGAAGTGTTTTACTTAAAGCCTTCTCTTTGCTCAATAGCAGCATAGAAAGTTTGACTTACTAGCTGATGGTAATTTCTAGCTTTTCTGTTTTATAATTTTAGCTTGCATAAATAACTTGCTGTAGCAACAATGAAGATCATTTAGATATGAACTATTGTTAATTGAAAATTAATAGCAACATTTCATCTAACATACCAGCTCCTTTAAGCGGATCTGATATTATAAATGACACATAGCATTTGGATGAAGCTAGTCTCAAACTTCATGATCCTCCCTTTTACTTCAGATCTTGAAAGTGGTAGAGCTGCACTTAGAGCAAGTCTTGGCCAGTTCAGCAGCAGAATGTGTATTTCAGCATCTATAATTCCCAGAGCATAGATGTTTTGTATCTCTTTCATGTCACGTTGACTATGTTAGAGATTATGTTACAGATTTTATTAGTGATTAAATTTTGCTGTGATGTAGATAAAATAGATGGTTTTCTACTCAATAACAATTTTTCCAAATATTTTTTCTGTAGATGTAGTTCTGTTGACACTAATCATAGTTCTAGTTGAAACTATATTAGCTGTCATGCAATAAGTGCCACACGAATTTCTCCCTGATATCACATTTCTACCTACGTAGTGGGCATCTGGTGGCAAAATATGAATTAGGCATATCATAAGAACATTTCTGTGGAGGCAAGGTGAAGAGGTAATTTGTCTGAAAGAGGGCACTATCATTTGGGTATATGGAGAAGGGCAGACTTTTGGACTACTTAGCTACAAGCAATTTACTAAAACAACTCTAGTAAGACATTCTTGAAAGAAAATTTACATATATACTGGCAATAAAAATGATGTTAGCTCTTCATACTTCCAGAAGAAGTATGGGTTTTGATTCCACAAATTTGTTTGGAGCCATCTTACGCCATGACTGCTTACCAGCAAATAAAACGACAGAAAGCATGGCAGATTCAGTACACATTTCATCTTAAACTCAGGGACCACAGCACAGAATGCATTAATCTTGCTCATTTTCCAAAGACTGTACATAATACGCAGTTCATCTGAATCTCAGTAAAACATGATTTTGAGAGTTTGCCAGCTTCACAATATTACTGGGAATAGTTTATCACTGGTGTTCTCCATTTCCTTTCTTGATCCTCTCCTTGAAAGTCAGCCAAGCAAATGTGAATAAATATATCTGATAGTTTCTAAAATGTCTCAGCAACTAATCAGAAATAACTGGACCAGCTCTTGCAGAAATAAACCCTAATGTCTGGCTTTTAATGTGTGGTTCTCAAACATAGATCTTAAGCTTTAATAAACAGGCCAAGGGATTTCTTTTGTAGTTCATTTAGAGTACTTTTGTTGTTTTTTGTAAATATACATGCAATTAAGAAGCACTCTGTTAGTTGCTTCCCCCCCACCCCATGATAAATATTAATCTCCTTATTCCATAAAGGAAAGACTGGCTATAATTTATAATTTTTCAGTTTTGAACAACCTTAGAATGCCTTTTATTCTGAGGAGTAATGGAAATAGTAGGGAAAAAATGTTGAACAAAAATCCCCAGTTCATATTTAATGTCTTAATAAATCCCAGATTTTGACTATGCAGATGATGAAGCAGAAAGAATTCTTTCTTTTCATTAAAAATTACATTAAAAATCCAAATACAGGTTGTATTCTGTTTTTTACTTTGACTATCATCATTCTTACCAATGTGAGCAGCATTCCCTAGCTGGCAGGGATTTTTAAACACAATGTACTTTTGTGAGTTGCACTGACTATCCTGGAAAATAAACTGTGTTATTTTTCCATTAAACAGTTACAACAACATTGAAGGCACCAACAGTCAGCGTGCTTCTACCCTCAAGACCACCAAGAACGAAGAAAGAAATAAAAGGCATTTTCTGAAGTTGTTATCACTCTATTAAGCTGTTATAGGACTGAACTTTCTGACTCCTGAAGTGAATGACCTGCACTGAAGACTTCTTTGGTTAAAATCACTGACATAATATTAAAATGTTGCTACCTCAGAGTCCTTTCTCTTGATCACAATTTTAGTGACTAGTGTCTTTCCTCACTGGATAAAGCCATGTACCCTCCATTCCTTCAGTGATCCTCCTCGTTGCACTTGTCATCTAGAGAAGAGAGAGAAAGAAACATTTCTCTGTGTTCCCCCTAAAAAAAAATCTCTGAATGAACTCCATCTTTTTTTCCCTTATTTAGATGTGAATAACATAAAACTGTAATAGATTCATTATCCCTTTGTCCTTCATCTCTATAGAAGTCATCTCACAGAAGAACTGTACTGCCAATTAAATTATCCTCTTTCTCGCAGTAGTAAACGCTTGTGATTCAGTACTAGCAATCTCAAGTGCTGCTTGCAACACCTTAGAGTCAAGGAATCCTAGAGAAATTGTCTAAGTTTGCACTTCTATGGCTTTTAGCTGGATGAGGTAGAGTCTACCTGGCAGTGACTCCCTACCTAGGTGAGAGGTGGTCAAGTGTGCAGTCACTGATCCTTTAGGATCTTGTCGCTAGTGCAGGTGGGTAATACAGCTGGTGGTAAAAACATGCAATATTCTTGGGCTTTCCTTGTTCTGTTCCATTGTCAAAAGCTCTTGTCCATCCTGCCCTCTGCCCCCCAGGTTACGTTATTTAACAATAAAATAGCCAGGCATTTTCAAGTGTTCCTTCTTGGACCGAAACTTGTTTACTAAAGCATATAAGCAATTCAATGTGCTTTTCAAATATTCACATAACAAAAAACTCAACAGAAAAAACCACCAAAACCTCACTGCATGCCTCTGTGGATTTCCTTGTGGTTACATTACACTCAGAGCCCTACTAGAATTGTGGGCACTATGATAAAATGGAAATTTACTGAAAATGACAACTAAGTGTTGGGTACATCCCACCCTCTTGGCAACTTCTATAATGTGATTTCTAAGTATTTCATTACCTGAAGTGATTTACAAGATTTCCATGGGATCTAGTATAGGTCAGAGCAGAAGGGCTTGTACATCAGTAATATTAATGCTGACCGTCTAGTTTTCCTTTTAGTATGTGCTTTTAGTATATGTGTCAATTAGCTTAAGTCTTTTCTGTTTGGGTTTGACTAGAATAAATGACATGAAAAAATGAAGTTGCAGAGGTTTAGTTTGAATAGACAGTAAAATAAAAGGAAAATAGAGCTAATCCTAGGGATAACAATATATCATATTACATATTGCCTTGACCGTCCCATCAAGCCACAAAGCATGAACAAGATTCCACTGACTTCCATTGCCCAGACTAATTTTACCCTCAGCTGTATTCAGAGGTTATTTGATTTTTTGATACATAAGTTGAATGTATATATGGAAAACAATGTCCCTCACAAGTGGTGCTGCAAGCTTTCAAGATTTTATGTCAAGTTTCATAATATTTCACTATTTACCTGAAGTCCTTGTTCTGAGAGTCTTGGGGTTCTAGAAGAATCTTTTCTGGTTTTTTTAATGAAGTTTTTAGTCTGTAATGAATGCAAAGAAAACTTGAAAATGTGGCCTGTTCTTACTAAACACAAAAACTCAACCTCCACCCCCCAATCCTAAATATAAAAATATTTTTAGAAATACAGTGTGCATCTCTTAAAAAAGATATTATGATTAAGTCAAATTAAAAGCAGTCATTTTGAGCATTTGAGTTTGGCAATGTTGCAAATACCTCAATAGTAAAGGCAATATTTTTATCTAAACTTGATACCTTATTACATCATTCCACTGGCTTTGTGATATATAATATGTTGGTCTCATGCAGTGTCACTTAGTTTACATCTGTTAACTAGGTGTTTCTTATATATTCACTACCATGATATTCTGGATACCAATGCACCCAGTGGAGGTTGCCATACTTCTGGAATCCTTGCTCAGTTTTTCTGGTTTCTGTGCATTTCACTTCATAAAAACATTTGTATCAATAGACCAAATTAAGCTCTGGTTTATAAGCAAACTCAAAGTCATTTTAGGATCAAGAGAGTAGCAGACTAGGACCTGTTTGCACCAAGGTTTATCTTCTAAAGTGTTTATTCTACAGTGAAAGCAATGTTAATGATACTAACTAGGAGTACTACAATTTCTGTCTTCTAAACTGCTCTAGTAGCATTTATTACAGGAATTAAAAATCAAACGAATGTAATTTGGGATATATAATGTGCAACTGAAAACAGTATTTCACCATTTAGAAATACAGTTCATCACATAATCTTTCTTGGAATGGAAAATCTGAAATGTTAAATTTTTTTTTTTCTGCAATAAGGGTGATTGTAGTGGAGATATGATCTTCATTACAATCATCACTGCAGGGGTTCATGAGACAACTCAAAGAGTATTCATATGCAAAGGCAGTAAAGAATAAATGTTATGATAAAGATTGTACTTACCTCAGACTGAAAATGTTTAAGTCATCTAAAGACAAAGCCAGAATACACTGTCATTTGAAGTAAATAATAGTAATTTTGAAATAAATATTTTAGCTTGTCAAAATAGCCACAAGAGTCAAGAAACTAATATTACTGCTTAGTGTAGGGAACACATTCACTACAGTAAAAAAATATTCTCTTTACAAGCAAAGCAAATGTCACAAATGGCCTCCTATAATTTACTTGGGTTTATCTCTTACTCTCTATGTGTGTTTAAGGCTGATTTTTAGCCTATCTCCTTTCATGACTCTAGACTCTTTATTTGCCTTACTGCAATAGAATCCTTCAAGATGAGAATCATAGATTATCCCCTCTTCTCTTGTCAGCTTTTCATCAGTACCATCTTGTTACTTTATCATAGTTTCATCTACCACTTTTGCTGCTACTTTATGGGTCACTTTCTGCACTGTGCTTAATCTCATGTTTTTGGTTGTCTTGCAAAGATACCACTGTCACCTCAGAAAGCTTCTTGTTTTGCTCCTGTTTTCTGCCTACCACTTCCCACTTCTGCACCAAATATCTATGTCGTTATCCATCTTGTTTTCGAAACTCACTCCCTCATTATCAGTTTAATGCTTTCTCACTTTTCTCCCTTGCGCTCTCAACACTTTCCAGGGCTCCCAATGCAGCATTGTGCCAAAATGCTTACCGCTGTGCCCCACTCATCTGTCCCCCAATGCATTTTTTTAAATGGCTGTCAAAGATTATTTATTTGCTTTCCTTCTTTCTCCCTATCTCCCTTGATCCTTTGCAGCTTTTGAGGTATATCTCCTTGTCTGTTTTCTTCCCTTTCCCCTTTACTCACTGGGCATTCCTAAAAGGAGAGATCTTTACAAACTATCTCCCAGAGTCCACTCAAATTTCCTTTACCCCTGGGCCGTATAACTCACTGCTCCCATAGCAGTCCCTAACCTACTCCAAAGTTTATTTTCTCAGGAATTTTTCTTCCCACCTTACAATTACCTTAATTCCATCTATTACAGTTATTCAATTAGCATATTCTAATACTCTGTTCTCTGGACTGATTGGACATATCTTCATTTCAAATTGAGGGGCCAAGTTGTGACTGACTAGAAAAATTGTAAGGCAATTGCTTCTGCCTTTCATGATCATCTAAGTGAAGAATCATCTCTAGTTCTAATACTTGTGACCACTGCTTAAAAAATATCTAGTATCCACTAATTTCTTGGCAGTTAAATTATGTCATTAGCAGTCAAAAAAATGTTGTAAGATTGGTCAAAGCGAATGAATATTTTTTAAATTTGGTTTTATCTATCCATGTCTAATAACACAGATGACAACACGCAATTCATACATTGAAAAATTAGCTGAATTTTTAAGTGAAAATACAGCCATACTATAACTGAAAGACAAAATGCCATATTAATATAGAGAATGTTGAACAGATGTGAACAATTTCTCAACGTAACTTTTAATTTCTCACATAGGAATTGACTGTTGCTAATGCCTGGCAATATTATCCTGCCTTACAGTGTTTTGTCACAGTGCAACATAAACCACAATTTGGCACTATATTCCAGTGGTTTGCAATTCTACATTTGTCAAGAAGGTTGTGTTTTGCTGTTGCTTGAGGTTTGCCTGTCTCATTCCATGCTGTCCCACGTCTGTCAGGAGTATTCAGAAGTGAATAGGTTTGCCTCAGCAGCCGAATGAAAACTCACTTTTTAATGACATTCCATTGTGCTCTAACTTGGCTTTGAGAATATTTGAGACTTCCAGATGCATGTTAAAATGACACATGGGACATAATTTCAGCTGCAAACAATCAGCAAAATACAAGAAAGGTTATCTAACTGTTGTTTAGAAGTTTACAGAAATAATATTTTGTTAATGAGGAATACCTATTATAGAACTAGCAAACTGACATGATCCTATTTTGTAGATATGGACAAACTATAGGTGTCCAACAACTCCCCAACTGTGATAAAGTCACTGCTCTGTCAAATCAGAAACAGTCTTTATAAAAGTATTTGGGGGGCATAATAAAGCAAGGGATAGAAAAAAATCAGCTATGACAGATATTCTACTGCAAGGTCTGTCTGCCTTCAGTCAAGAAAAATAGCAATGCAAAATGGACACAGAAGCATGGTGCTGAAGCTGCAAGAAACTGCTCTGATACGATGAATGCATAGCTCACTGTCATGCTACAGAATTCAAGTATATTGTTAAAAATCCTTCAATTTGGATAAATCTGTATAACCATGTCAGTTAATTCATTGGATCCATTTCTCACTGAAGTACCAGTTAGTTCAAACAGCTCTCATCTTTCTTTGTAAAGTACAAACAGTAAATCTTTGAGACACTTATCAGCTAGAGACCTAGGAAAGCCACTCGCTTTATCTGACTTAGAGGAATTTGAACTGACCAGCGCAAGAAAAGCCCAAAACCCATAAAAACTATCTGGCCTATTGCTTTTGAGAGCTATTTTTGCTCCTCAGAACTAATGGAGTCGAGAAAAGAATATCTAAATGATAACTGACACTTAGCAATGCCTCCTTCAAAACCACCCAATTCACCCAGCAGAAGCATTCCACACTGAGATCTATCCACCTACACAGCCATCACACGGCTTTTAGCCTTCCTTAATATCGAAGGGGAAAAGCTAAAAGATACTTTTTCAACTTCAGTATCTTGGATTTCTCACAGTCCAGAGAAGCTACAGTCCTGCTAGAATATACAGGCAACCTTTTTCTTGGCTTTGAACAAAAAAGGGTTTGTGGGCTGATACTGTAAGATATCCTTGCAGGCTTTTTTCCAGCGAGTTTGCCATACTGTTGTCACACATGTTAAATCTTATCAGCAAAATGGATTTTCTCTCATCTGGATCAACTCACTTAGTAGCAGTCAAAGCCTGTCTCCTATCAACTTACTCAGCATTTCTTGCTCCCCAAACTGCCTGTCAGCCCAGCAGACTCCCTGGGATGACATTCTCAAACACGCCTACTTTCCATAGCACATTTTGACTTTCGGAGTGTTCTTCGACAGCCTGCTCTGCTTACTGCTTCCCCTATACCATCCACTGTTGGGTTCTGTTAACATGTTTTTAATAACAGCACAGTATTCCATATTCTGGAACAGAAATACCACAACAATACAATACAAGTCAAAATCAAATGGTTTGTCAAGAGGCAATTTTGAGTTAAAAGGAGAGGCTTATTGGCCTTTTCCTCTCAGCCTACTTGGGTGGCATCTTTCAGAGCCAAGGAGTCAGCTAGCTTCCCATTCAGGTAAAGAAATTCTCCTGCCTGCTTGAAAATGAAGAGATTCTTTGCAGTCTGGGCACCCAAGTGCATGACAGGATTATGACATACCCAGCCACCCACATTGTCACAGAGTGGTTTCGTTTTTAAAAAGAACACAAATACTAAGATGAATTTTAAGGTGGAGAATGCTCTTGAAGCACTGCGCTTAAGTGGAAATGCACAAGGGGTACTTCACACACAGACACGTATCCCACCAAAAAAAGCAACAAAATAAGGGCAGATGTATTTTTTTTCACCCTGTATAGTACAAATACTTCCAAAACAAATAACCAATAATTAATCCTCTCCACTCAGTTTCTGAATGTGCTGGGATATCCAGCAGGGATAAGAATATATAGTTAGGATCTCACAGTGTGCAAGAATTCACTGGGGGGTGGAGGAGAGAATTAAGCCAGCAAGGTGGCCCATTTTCTTCTCACTTTTTGCAAACTGACCTCTCAGAGCTCCCCATCGTCGCTCAAACACTGGTGACAATATGTGACGAAGTTAGACTCACATCTAAATCTACAGACTTCTCTCTGTCGCTTAAAGTGTTTATAGGTTTGCTCTCGTTGAGACCTGGGTCTCCAGGAAAGCAGAGACACACTTAGAAAACTAGCTGGTCTTGCTCCAAGACATAAACTTCTTGCTGCTCCCAAGAACTTGAGGTTGCCCCCTGGGCTCAATGATGCAATTTTCCGACTATCTGTATTTTTAAATGAAAGTATATTTGAGTCATAGTCCGGGAAAGGGCTGCTGCATGTGCTAAGGTGTCATATAGTCAGGGCAGAAGGGAAGGTGCGAGAGTAGGCAAAACCTTCCCTTCTCCTCCTTCTTTCCTATCTGCTCCAACTTTGCACAGCCCGTTCTCAGAGAATGGTGAAGGCTGCTGAAGGTAGGGAAGCAGAAAAACTATCTTCAGCCTGGTAAAAAAACAGAAGAGATGTTCTGGTCCTGGAGCACTTCAGCTACTGAGTACCTGTCATTCAGGAGCAGGTATTATGCAGGCACCATTTCAAGCTGTCTTCAAAGTTCATGGAACAATTGTCTTATTGAAATTATTAAATTGTAACCATGTCACCTTTCTGTAAAGTTCTGTAAAGTCAGTTACTTCTTTGTGCAAGTTATATAGTTTGACAGCTTTAAAATCACGTTAAAAATAAAGAGATCATTAATGCTTAAATCATGATTTTGAGTAAAGGAAAATAAGAAAAAAAATTTGTTGTTGTATGTTAACCGGAAGTACTAATATAGTTTCTTGGAAAATCAAAGACAGATTTCAAGAAGCAATTAATGCTGAAGCTCATTACTTAGAGAACAATTAATAATTTCCTTGCATCCAATGAAATATTTAAATAAATGGTTATGGGAAATCTTCTCTTGACTAAACTGAAATGTTGCCATCTGGCTTTCATTGTCCCTATATTGCTTGTCAGTAAAAAAAATTAATAAATTCTTATACAGTAAAACAACGCAGTGATAAGCTACTGGTGTTTATGTTAATTTGCTCTCACTCAGGAATGTACGTACTTAGAACGCAGCATCTTCTCATAAATGTTCAGGCATCTGTCTTCTAGGCACTTAAGGAACAATTTACTGTAACAGAGCTGAAAGTAAGTTGAGGTTGTTTTCATTTCAAAAGGAAAAAATAATTCAGATCCTGCACTGTCACTGGCTCTATAAAACAAACAAAAGTATTTATACCATTGAATTGCCTCACATCTTGGAACTTGTGTACACAGAGAAAGGAGAGGGTTTAGACAGAATGATGTCTCTGATAAGTTGTCAGAGATCCCATGATTTGTATAAAGAGAAGACAACTTTGCCATTCTGGGGATCACATGCACGCAATATAAACATGCACGCCCTCAATAAAGCACACTAGTAAATATATCCAGAATTACTGTATTATCCATATTTAAACCATCCGTTTATGTAGTGTCTTAAGTACGGAAGGCAGGGCACAAAGCTATACTTTAGATCAACTAATTAGTTGTTTCATAGGATTCCGTTTTAAAGGTAAAGAAGCCCAACTTGGGCAGCTGTCC
This sequence comes from Burhinus oedicnemus, assembly GCA_008921705.1. Lineage (NCBI taxonomy): Eukaryota > Metazoa > Chordata > Aves > Charadriiformes > Burhinidae > Burhinus > Burhinus oedicnemus. The sequence continues at coordinate 257,199 of VFFE01005628.1, forward strand.
TGCTGCATTAGCTCTGGTCACTGAGTGAGATCATCAGCTCATTTCAGCAAGACAATGACAATGCAAGACATCACCGTGACTAACTGTACATAGAGGACAGTAGCCGTGTTTTGAAACACTGACTAAAACGTATTAAGGGAGAAGAGCTTCCCAGAAAATCAGTCCTGGTAAGGGCATCAGACCATCGGGTGAGACCTTGCAGAGTGTTGCTGGGTCCGTAGCTTCTCTGAGGAAACTGCCCCATGTTTGCTCTGAGTTGTAACTTCATGTAAGCTTTTGTTGGAGAGAAAGCTTTTCTCCATGGGTGCAGCTCTTTTTCCCCCATCATTTTACACAACCCTTTCAGACCTCTCTCTCAGCTGTGAACAACACCTGATTGTGTCCTGGGATATGTTGCAGCCTCTTTCCGCCTCCCAAGTACAGATCCACCAACTCTACATACCTGAAGTGGTCAGGTCCCAGAGCAGAAGTGGGACTACATCACAGAACAGTGAGCATTTCCTGCCAGCCCTCGTGCTCTGGCTGCTCCCCAACATGTGGCTCCACACTGTGAGCCACCTCAGCTGACACGGGAGCACTTCAGTCATGGAGCCATCAGTAGACGGCATCACTTTATCACATAAACCAATGCAGGGAGCCTCATACATTCAGTAAAAAAAGAAATTGAGATGTCTTATAAGCCGTCACGCTCAACTGTGAAGGCACTTGAAGGTGTAATATGACCTGTTTTCCTGGCCACAGTTCCAGTGAGATACTAAATTCTTTGTGAAGAGAAAATCTTGACTTTGGAAGTGGTGTCAAGCCTGCTGTCAAAGCCATAGTCATTTCTGGGCACCAAAAAGCAGAAACTTCTGGAAAGAAGAATATTAGCTGGTACAGCTTGAGGTAAAGGGTGAAGAATCTGCAGCTAAGGTCTGCAATACCTAAAATCCTTTGAGGATCAGGAAAAGAAGGAACCTTACCATACACACATGCATGCGCACATACAGGCATACCTTCAGGAATGAAATCTAACTGGTAACCTCCAGAAAGAAAGAAATGAGCTTCTGTGTGTGAATTAGAGTTAGCTTGAGGTTCACGTGGCAGTACACGTTATCTGTGAGACAAGGACAAAGGAGAGTTGTAATAAAGTTGGGTCTGTCAGACTTAGCTTTGGATTTACTCTTCTGCCTTGGGACTTCTCTGTTTTCCTTGTTTTACTATACGTAAAACAGCCATTTACATTTTTGTGTGTGTGTTTGTAGACTAAATGTGCTTCATTAAATTTATAGGTATAGTGTGCTTTTCAGTTTTTTTCTTTATAGAGAGTCTGGTCATTAGAGGTAATAATAGTAAACCACTGCCTCCAAAATTATGTTACAGGATGTTATTACAAAGTCTGTAACTGTTTTGTTATTTATAGTCTCTAATTTACTGCTTTTTGTCTAAGCAACCATCAACTAACTGTACTCTTAAATCTTGCTCTTTTGCTGAGATGTTTAGACTACCATTTTTATTGTTACACGCTTTTATTCTTCAATTCATTCCACACTGTTTAGGTGATTTGTTTCCTGCCTATGTGCACTGGCAGCCCAGACGTTGAGAACTGGATTAGTAGGAAATAACTCATGAGTTGGTCTTACGACTGAGAGTCCTATAAATGAGATTTTGATAGCACATATAATTAATGCTGCTACACAAAGGAGTAGTTTTACATGTGAGCTGAGACACAGGACTAAATGTTCATACTGTCTACCTAACTTGTCACAACAATTTTTACTTCCAGCTTTTTCTTACGCTGTCTTTGGACAAGAGTGCCAAATCTGGGAATCCTTACATAACTCTAGAGCAGACCATTTCCCAAAAGAAAATGAGCAAATACAACTGGAAGGCACAAAACTGAGCCACAAATTCTCCTTTCATCCTCAAATAGGCACACACATGGATGGAGCAATTCTGAGGCTATGAAAAAAGAGTAGATCACTGCTATCATTGTTCTCTGAGTGCCTGTCTGAAAATTACAAATTATTATGGTTTTTTTCAAAAGGAAACAAACAGTTTCTACGTCCAGAGAAGTGGCACCCTTAGTAATTTTCCATGCCGATATTGGTTGATTAAAAACAGACACAAATTATTCCTCCCATAGTCTGCAATAAAAGAAAAACAAACTTAGTAATAAAATATGAGGAAATCCTCCTATTTCACCTTAAATGTCAGCCAATGCTTTGTTCTCCTGTCATGATTTTAAAGGTCAATTATGGAAAAAATGTTCTGGAGAAATTGTAAGTACTGAGGTTTTTCTAACAAGAATATGATACCTGGAACTTGTAACATTCATGTTTACGAATTTCTGCTGAATTGCTCATTCACTCGTTAACTTCCAGCATCAGCAATGGAAGCCTCGTTTAAGTGTAACCTAAAACCTATTTGTGGACTGAAAAATGTCAATACAAAGGTTAATTCCTTACAGAAACTTCTTTTAGAAGTGGAAATAAAAGTATTATAGCCTATGAGCTGAAATAAAGCCTTTCTCTTATTTGTAATTTCTATGCACCATTTTCCCACTAATTAATCCTTCAGATCACTTAGGAATGTCAATAAATAGTTTTTTGTTCAAATTCAGTTCAACAGCATTCTCAATATAATTTCTTCCTTTTTGCACAGAATGAATCAAACTGCAGCATTGTTCTCGTTTACTGGTGCAGGAGTAAACTCAGCAAGCAGCTGTACTATAAAAGGCAAATTAGTAGATTTAGTAAATGACATACTTCAGAGGTAGTTTTTCAAAAACACTTCAGAAGAACATAAAAAGTCATGAGATGGATTGTCAGCACCAGAACTGCTAACTTGGGTGGAATGGCACCAGAGACCTAAAAAGAATGATGCTTATAAGTAGGGCTTGCTTCTTCCTCTCTTCATAGTTTCTGATTTTGTTTCTTACCTATCTCTTTGGGAGTCTGAAAGAATGTCTAGTTAATTGCTTTTTGTTTGGTCAAGCCAGTCATCATCCAAACATGCTCAGTCAAAATATAAGGTAGCTCAAAGTAGTACTTATATGAGTAAATTTTCCAGAGGACCATTGAATGCAAAACAATAAGTTATAAACAAAGTTATGACACTTCATAACTTTGTGGAGAAGTCCAAGGAACAGAACAGTTCAGATTATTGTCAGTCATACACAAGAAATTCACCTCAACTTTAGAAAGATTGGTCAGAAACAGGGACAGAGTGTAACAAGGGATTAGATAGGGGAAAGAATTATGGCAGCGCTGGACTGTTCTACAGTACACATCCTTGTATGTCCTATATGTACTTATATTTCCTATATATTCTTCATATATCCTAAATACAAAATAGAAGTGCACAACAGATTTGTTTATTTCAGGAAACATCCACACTGATGTCATTGAAGAGAAAACCAAATAAAGACATATGCAGCTATATCAGAAAAAGCCTAAACCTGATGTATCTTTCCACTAGCAAGAAAAATTTTAAATATCCATTTTCAAATACTTAAGAATTATATTATGATGTTAGTCCTTCTAATAGTATTTCCTGAAGGAAAACTGAGGAAAGAACTTGCCACTGATGGTGGTTAGGTTCCATGAACAGACCTGGGGAGATTAGTGTAGGTCTACATGCATATCTACTTAATTTCTGCAATAGTTATAAAGTAACTTGCCTATAGGATTTTTTTCTAAATGCTGCTAACTAAAGGCTGAGTTATACTCTGACACATAAGGTTTCATATGCCTTTCAAAAACCTTGACATTAAAAAAAATCTCATGTCGTAACTATGGGTAATATATTTATCTACATAAACAGCAGTTCTCTATATTTCTTTAATCCTGCTGAATTCATGGTCTTTTTATTTTCAGAATATACACAGAAGCTCCTTTTAACCATTAACTATTTTATATGACTTTATTGGGTCTCCTCATTTTTAGTTAAATAGCACCAGTCAGAGTCCAAAGGTAAGATACCTATTTAATAGTGGAAAAACATTGTCTCAAAATCTGAAAATCTTTAATCTTTCTTACTTTCAAAATGAAACAAAACAAAAGAAGATTCATGATAGCAACTAAGTTAGGTGTTAAACATACTGCTTTTCATTATAATGAATAACCTGTAAGGATGTTCTCATTTAACACTAAACAAAAAAGCTGGAGACTGGAATGTCACTGTCAAAAACTTCTATTTAGCACCTAAACTGATCTACCACTGCTGCACCATTCACTTTTTTTAGAGGGAAAAGTAAAATGAGTTGAGTTTGGATGGATACATAATTTATTACTGATTAGAAGACATATTTTTCATGTATTTAGTATCTTGTCATTCAGATATGCTCTTTTTCAACAAATCTTTGTTTGTTTCTGATTGCCAGCGGAACAAATGTAACTTTCTTTTCTTATTCTTCAATGTAAAATAACACAAACTCACTCCAAAGAAAAGCAATCTAAACGGCTGGAGTCATCATTAGCTTTCTGCTGTATCTCATGAGTGAAATTCATATTCACAGTGAGTATGCTGTAACTAATTCGGGCAATTGGAAACTCTCAGAAAACAAGAACCACCTTACAGGGGAAGCTCTTATGGAAGAAAGAAACTTAGTTCCTCTACAAAGATGTTTCAGTAAAGGAATTAGGAAGTATAGGTTTGATTTATTATATTGTATTAGCTTCTTGAAGTCAGTACAATCTGAATTATTTTATATAGTAAGCCTGTATTCTCACTGCATTTTTACTGAACTAATTAATTCACACTAAGCAAAATACTCTTTCTTTTTCAATCATAGGCAGTAGAACAATGAAATATGACTTAATTTCATATAAAGAAAAGTGTTTCAAGTAAAAAATGTTGATAGATAGTTGCATGTACATTACACCATAGCTGAGTTTGGATTTATTTTGGGAGTCACCATAAGCAAAGTGTCACTGGATTTTTGTCAACTAAGTATTGCCAACAAGCTTATCAAAGTGAGCAACTGCAAAAACATTTGGAATACTTCGTGATCTACAGGAGCTCCAATATATTCAGGTCAACCCATATTTCTGGGTCTTTATTCTGTGTTCTGTAGTGAGCCTCTTATATCTTCCAGCAGTACATAGTGGGTAACTTTACCCTTTTTGTCTAGCTATCTATTCATTTCTAGCTCCAAGTAAATTAATAAAACTCATGTCTGTGGAAAATTTGGTCAGTCTCTAGCAGCCACTACAGACCATGTGATGCAATCAAAACTTAATTGTGTTTATAATTTTAAAGCAAACATAATATTCACTGTAGTATTAACAGTAGGCATCATCCAATTCACATATTTTCACTTACTTGGAGTCATGTCAGAACTAGGATTTCTGTTCCTACAACCACATAGTAGCTATATTTTGTATATTGACATCGTTTGCATTCTGACATCTGTCCCAAAAATAAGAATTCCTTCCTTTTCTTCAATAACAGTTCTTAGTCAGCCGTAGAGCTATGGCGAGTATGGAAGTTTTTCAACAACCTTTCCTGGGCTTAGCCATGCTAGTAGGACTATCCTGATAAAAGTCATACATACACTATGTCATAACTGCTGCACTTGTTTCCAGTGGATGTTTTATTGTATTACGTTTGTCTCTTCATTGACGTGAAAGCATTGCAGAAATGCTCTTTGTACATCTCACTGAAATGTAAATGATGGTATTACCTCTTATCATCTGATGGAGGACATTTGATTTCAAAGCTAAAACCAGAGACTGCTTTGCAGGAGCATGCTGGTTGTTTTACAAGTTAAACCACCCTTGGAAAGAGCTAACTGTGAGGACCATGGACAGATCTTACTTATTTTGTGTCCTGCCTTGAGCTGGGAGCTAAAAAGCTGTTTATAACTAACATGAGATGTGAAGTCCTTCTGTATTAAGAGGACGTACCTGGGAAGAAGAATGAGAGAATGATGCAACATACCAGGGTTCTGCATGTACACATAATTTAAAAAAAAATATCAGAAGTCTTATCGCTCTATGCTTCCCTTCTCTCAGGCAAAATGAAGGACATTAGTGGTCCAACAAAACAAATATTCTTCCAGTTAACACTACCTTTGCTCAGATCATATCTGCACAAGAGAGAAGTTGGCCATGATGAATTTTGCCAGTGATTTTTCTCACTGTATATCTCCCCAAATCTTCAACAGTGCTTTTCAACAGTTCTAGCAAAGCCCATGTGGCGGTGGAAGAAGTGAGAGTAGTGTCTCCAAGCTGGCATTCACTTTGGAAAGAAGAACAGGAATTTTTTTCCAGGAAGGAAAATTGTACAAGTCCTGGTGGAAATTAAACAAGTTTTCCAAAAACTATGGATACTAATATATCTCAGAATTTCCCATAACTCTCCAAAAGATGCCTAGGTTACCTCAGAATTACCTCAGCAAAATTTCTCAGAAGGCATTGCTGTAGGAGACTGCACTATGTACTGTGGAGGAGATATCTAAAAGGCAGATGTCACAATATGGAAATGCGCAAAGGAGATAAAACAGCTGCACAGCTATACTGAACAAAATGCATTCATTCCTGATGCTTTCACTGAAGCAACTCTTGTGCCTTGGTAAAAGCAGACCTTTATTCTAGAAGAGACATAACTATAACATAAACAAATGACTGCAATCCCATATTCAGCTGGCCTCATGTCATAAGATTTTTGCTGTTTCTTCTTTAAGCAGGTTGAAATACAGCTTTGGCATGTCTACATGTCTAATGCACCACGTTCCTTTATGGTCCCAGATATCCCAACTTACTACTCAATTATGGAGCACTCATTTTACGCGCAAATTCTGCACTAGAATGTCTCTAAAGTGAACTGGCAGAACTATCCTACTACAGTCTCCTTTTCTACAAAATGACATCATCCAACCTGACTGGTCTGGCTCCCACATAATTACAATTTTCACAGCTCAAGCCAGGAGAGCAAGGCGATGGCATTTTTAATGCTTGCAGTTTGCTGGTTTATGAGTTACAGTAGGTGGCCAGGTGTTATTTCGTAGGCTCATCTGTCAGTCTAGTGCTGTATTTGCAATACCGTGAGAATAAATGAAAATGTTGTGAGTAATTCTTTATGTTGGAAATATAAATGTTTTCTTTTCTGGAAAAGGCTGCTGCCTAGTGTAACAGGAAGTGATCTAATGTTTCATGTAATAGCCTTATTATTGCTAAAAGGTCTGAATTTAACTTAGGTAGTCAGCATCTCGTGACATTCGCTCCTTCATTAGTAGTATTTGACAGTGTGGTAGAAAAGAAGAGGAAGGGAATAATAACTCACTTCAATCACATCTCATTATGTTAAAAGACAAGTTGGCAATAGAGCAGCAAAGCTCTTTGAATGATGGGGCAAGGACTGAGGAGAGATTTGGCATTAAGGTCTTCTATTTTGAAGATCTAGGATCAAATGCCATTTTATTACCACATAATCCCCGATTGTATGATGACAGACACCAAGATGGAGAGCTAAACCACAAGCATCATCCAGTGGAGAAGTTAGAATCATATTCTTAACACCTGAAGATATAAAAAATATACAAAACAGAAAAGAAAATCAGTAATCTTTCCATTATATAAGTCATACCTTCCAAATGCATGCATAGGTGAAGTGCTAGCCTCAGAAGTTACGTGGTCAGTTAGGTAGGATGTAGGCTCCAGTTTTAAAAAAATTATCTGGAAAAAGTCACCACAATAAGAAAAAAAGACAGTAAACACTTTGGTTTTGTTCTGAAAGTTCTCCTGGTTTAATTCTTTGAATTCAGGCTCCCACGAAAGCAGTGTGGGTTTTGTTGAAGGTTTTTTTCCCATGTTGAACAAGAATGTGCCTCTTTCCCAGCTGAGCTCCTCAGGAGTCCAAAGAGGCAGCTTCATTCCTGGTGGAGTCTCATCCACATTGCCCAGTTTCCAGGTATTCAGCCAGGTGTCACTTTCAGGTTTCCCTTTTGAATGCTTTCACCTCTAGGATATTAGACAAACTATGTGTGGAAGACTGGTCTTTCTCTTCACCTCCTGATTGTGTTTTGAAGACTTAACTAGATGCCAGCATCCCAAGAGTAGGGCCCTGTCCTAGACAGCGACTGGATGGAATCATATGGTGTACAAGATTTAATGACATGGAAAATTAACCATGTTCTTATGTTCATAGAAACACTTTGTGTAAGCTATGTCTAAGAAGCTCCACAACAAGGCATCAAATCGTCTCCAGTGCTGTGAATCGCTCTTTGAAGGTAATTCATTTTGCCTTGAGAAGATGCAGACTGCCTAGGCACCTAACACAAACTCTGTGAACCACCTCACTGGGATCTGTTGCACTTCTTTTGGTGTTGCTATTCTTATGTTTGAGAGACCAGCACAACTTGTGCAGATCTTGCCCAAATAAATGCCAAGCCACATCCAGCAGAGGGCAATGAATAGTACATAAATGAACCAGCAAATAAGACATCCGTCACTGACAGGGCTTAAGTGTGCACACCTCTGTTTAGTCATGATTCCCTAGCCCATCCCAAGGAAAGTATGAAATATATGTTCGAGATCTATTATGAAATCATGCAATATAACTGTCCACAATAACAATTCCCATGCACTAGTTAGTTGGCTGTGGTACAGAAGAGATTATGGGAACTGGGTAGAATTATGGGATACATAACCAGCTTTTGGACAAATATCTTTGTGTGGGAAGAAATACTAATTATAGGATGTACATGCCTAAAGACAGAACAATGTTTCTCTTTAAAACACTTAAAGCATAGACAGTTAATCTAGTAAGTTTCTGATCAGATGTATGCAATTGGCCAAAATATTTATGGACATCTCATAAAAATTCATGACACAGCTCCAGCTGAAAATAACAGTGATCTTTATATGTAAAGGTGTCTTCAGAGCCTGGTTAAGTGAGACACTGACACAAGTGAAGAGATTTTAAGAAAATCAGTAAGAGACAAATGGGACTTTATAGTCAGGACAGTGAGAAACACTGAAATAAAGCAGAAACCTCATTAATTGTGACTGTGGCATTCCACAGAATAGAAAGTGAAATTACCAGCCAACGTATGTCTTTGGAAGTCAAATATTGCTTTCGAAGTAAAGGAAGAAAGAAATCTATCTCCAAAAATTGCATTATTTAGTTTTCTTTGGTTTTGAATGAAGAGGAGAAGTACTAAATTTTTAAGAAAGCCACTTATCAAAAAAATAGTTTGGGTAGAAAGCGAGTAAGTTGAGACAGCTGTTTAGACAAAATACAGTTTCATTCTCTGTGAATCATAGCCCCTGGTTTCTTTATGGTTGTCATGAGTGTGTGTGAAAATCACTGCAGTCATCACTAGGTAACAGTTGTGTCTACCTAAAGTAAGCAAAATACATTTTTTTTTCAACAGCTCCAAAGTAAACAATATTGATAAAAGTGTGGACCCAGATTTTCCATCTCAAAAGTACCTCAAATTATACTTTTCTGCAGAGGAGAACCTCCATCTTCTTACTTGCTATATAATATACACTTTAGGGAAAAGTCTAGACATATGGCAGGCTGAAACCTTTCAAATCACAGCACTTTGGATATTGTGAAGAAATAGCTCAGAAGAAAATGTCACCTTTTTGCTTTGTTATCAACCAATTGTACTTTCAGCTTTGACTGACAAAGCTTTGCATTATAAGCAGTTCACACAACATCTAGGCATTTTAAAGAATTCCACAAGTTTTCTCCAAATTAGATGGCAGCAAAAGTAATCGCACACAGTTCAGTCAGCTTCCTAAATCAGCCTGAAATGAAGGTGTGGTCATCACATCTGAGAATCTGATTAACTCTTAAAACAGATGAATTGCAAGAGCCTTAATAGATTTTTTCCCATTGTTTAAGGGAACATTTTGAATTTATTGTTTTACTCAATATATACATTCCTTTCTATCTTGAAAAGAGATCAGCTCAGGAAAGAGCATTAAGGAGGCAAGGCAGTACAGAGTTCTAAATCTTTTCAATATTATTGCAGTACCTGCTCATAACCAAGCTGAAACTGCAGTATTTCTTGCATGCATATAGGGACAGAGTTGATGTCTACTTGTTATAATGACTGGGGTTTGGCAAACCAAGCTAGATAATCTTAAAATACGAAATGCACAAAAAATGCCTAAGTGGCCAGAGTCAGTCAAAGATTTCTGAGCTGGTCTTACAGATAACAAGCAAGTTATTCAGAGAAATAGTTACTCTTGGCACATTGTATCAGTAGAGACATCAGGATCTCCTCAGATGCTTTATACATTATAGGACTTCATTGCCATGTTATTGCCATATTTTTACTGGTGAAGACCTGGTGACCTGGCAATCAACAACAAAAAGCTAGACAGAAAGTAGGTATCATTTTCTGGCAGACTCTAACCATGTAACCAACAATAAATGAATCCCATATGGTCTTCATCAGCAGAAAATATGCCATTTGCTTTACTTGGCTGCATTTTGACTATTTAAGGTGGAGAGATATGAGGGATCTTGACAGCCTGACAGGAACCTCATGAGGTTCAAGAAGAGTATAACAATTGCCAGCAGATGATTTTTCCCTTCTGTTCAGTACTTGAGAGACTGTATTTGGAGTATTGTGCCCAGTTCTGAGCTCCTGATACAAGACTGGAGCAAGTCCAGTGGAAGGCCACCAGGTAGTTAGGCACCTGCAGAATACAGAATACAGGGACAGTCTTAAAAAGAGAAGGCTAAGGTCTTGCAGGTCTTCAGTGGCCTAACGGGAAACTGTAGAAAAAACAGAGCCAGACTCTCCTTCTAGGTGCACAGTGATAGGACAAAAGGCAACAGGCAAAAGATGCAGCAATGAAAATCCTGATTCAGTATCAGGGAAAAAAAACTTAAACCATGAGAGTATCCCATGATTAGAACAGGGCTGCCAAGATGCCCAGAGAGACTGTGGAATCTCCAGCTTTAGACATATTCAAGACTGAACCAGACATGAATGTCAGCAAACTGGAATAAGCTGGCCCTGTTCTGAGCTGAGGGTTTGGTCAGAAGACTTAAGAGGTGTCTTCCAGCCTTATATATGCTAGGGCTCTGTGACATGCCACTGGCTTCAGTCTGCCTGCTGTAATTACGTATTGACTAAACTATATGCTTACAAGATTGAGGGGTGGGAATAGTTTAATCAAACAGGAACAGAAGGAAGCTGCCCAAGACCAGAAGTGGTTTAGTGAGCTGCACTGGTGATGCTGATGTTCAGAAAGACTAGCACTAAATATTTGTCAGCTGCAGGAGCCACCAACTATTTTGCCAAAACCTAAACCCCAATGTTTCATATCAACTGACAGACGCTCACTAAGTTTAGATATCAACCATCAAGTAGTTCACCACTGCACTCTTGTTGTATCAAAGTAAGGTTACTAATGCACAGCAACTGTTTTCACAGAATTCCCCTCCCCTTCATGTGCACAAATTGCCCATGAGCTGCTTACAATTTTGAGGATTTTTTCTTCATTATTCAAAATTATTCATTCCAAAATTTCAGCAAACAAGCAGTGGTCTGTAGTTTGTGAATGAGCTGTTTGTTGCCAGTATGCAGCATGGACTTCATCCAAAGCCTATTGAAGTTGATGGAAAATCTCCCACAGACTTAAAATAGGCTTTGGATTGGCCTTGTTTGAGTGGTAGTATTCGTTTTGATTGGAATTATAGGTCACATGGCATTTTTCTCCAATATTCAGTGTTTCTGCCAACTTGCTGGACAATAAGAGCATTTGTCTGAATTTTGACACAAAGAAAATACAGAACAGGCATTAATACAGCCAGAATGAATTTGTTAAAAAAACTCAAATATTCATGGAAATGAAAATCGTAGTATCTGCCCAGACATAGTTCTTTTGGATTCACATGAAGGAGAGTTTCATGTGATTAGGGAATTAATGTTTACAGAAAAGTGTACCCACAGTATTTTTGTGCTGAATACTTGTGTGTGTGTTCCTTCCCTTACTGCTTAAAAAAATGTTTATGGACTAACATTGTGAATTAACATGGATAGAGCTTATTTTGATAAGGATCAAAAAAATTGGAGGATTTTTCCTTCCATTTTGGTCGATACACAGAAGTCTTTCAGACTCTGAAGGTAAAAAGATTTAGTATATCTCTTCAGATTACTCGACCTGAACATGCTATTCAAATAAACTAGGTGGCTGGTAAACCTAAGACACCCCAAATACAGGCTGCAATTTCTTAAATAGGCAAATACCATAGACTTCATTTCTCCTTCAGCTCCTGACATAAAAAACCTGCTGCTAAGTAAATTACACAATAGATCATGTCTTTTTGTTTCCTGATGACCAAATGTACAGTGTAAGTCCAACTATACAGCATCAAGTACTATTACAAAAAAAAAAAAATTAAGACCTCATGTCAACTAAAATATTGAATGTTTTGTTTATACTGAAAAGCAATGCTTAAATAATGTACTGTAAAACATACTGCCTAATTTGCAATAGCTTGTCTGGGAAGACCTCAGTTTCTTGAAGGGAGCTTCAGAAAAATTCAGGGATTCAGATTGCTTGGGAACTGGGCTTCCTTATGAAAAATTTAGGTCCAAATTCACAAAAACAGACACCTGAAGTTGGTGGTAGGCAACAGTTACATGCCTGTTTCCTAAAGTATCATACTGGAATCCATCAATAACCTCTGATTGTGTTTAAAGGCTGCAGGCAGGAGAGGTTTTGACATAAAGATTCTTAAAAGCCTCAGCTTTTGCTTCAGTGCGTGCTTCAGCAATTTTCGTGCTGGAGGGCAGAGCAGCTGGGCTTCTTTCTCCCATTAAATCCTGATTTGGTGTTGTTCCTCCTGCCTACCTACTGAAAAAGTTCCATTTGAGCTTATGTTTGTATAATTAAGAGCTGCCTACAAGCATTTATTCCTACCTCTTCTTTCACATGAACAGTAGCAGCAAGCCAGTTCTGGGAAATGATCTGGCTGAAAACTAAAATGGAGACTTTAAGTTTTGGCTGTATCAATTCCCAGAACCAACTCACATAGTCATTCACATGAGGACCAGTTCAGGCACAAAAGAAGGAACAGTGTGCATGTCCCAGTGGGACTCAGAGTGGGATGCAGAGGAGGGTGAGACCACAGCATTGCCAGTTTAAACTAGTTTGTGCTGCTAAGGAAGTACGGGTAAGGATAGACAACTGGGTTTTCATTGTATGATTATCAAGACAAGATTGATGTGTGTAAGAAAAGACATAAAGATAAAACCAGTCTGAAGAGGAGACAGTGGCTCCAGTGGAAGAGTGCCTTCCTTAGCTCAAAGAGGTTCAGATCTATAGGTCTTATTCAAGAGAATACATTTGGCCATAGACTGCCATGATCGCTGTGTGGACGCAAAGCTGTTTTCTCTTTGGGTGCTGAAAAAAAGAACAAAAAGGACCATACCATTCTTGTCCCAGTGAAACTCACCTGTGAGGCAGAAGGTTTCAGTTCTGCTTATGCTGGTAAGCTAGCCCATACCAGGGAGTGTTCCCGGGCACCGGTGCTGGAGTGTCCACGCTGTTGCACCATCAGAGCACACTCTGGGATGGTTTGGCACAGACCAACCTGCTCTCCTCCAAACACATCCTGGACATGGTTTGGGAGTTAATGAGTGCCAGAAACAATTCCCACAAGGCAGTTTGGATGTGGCTATCCTGTTTTGGAGGATAAGAGTGTTTAGTAGTATGAATATGGGCCATTCTTGTGTCATTTGGCCTCTGTGCCAGCAAACAGTTCCAGGCACATCTAATTTCTTAGAACAGACACTACCTGTGGTTCCTATTTTTGTTCCATGAAATGTTTGTGCATTTTATTCAATGGTTGCTTATTGCAAAATAAACATTAAGAAATGCCTGAAGTGGGGATAAGAAGTAAAGTCTTCTTGCTATCAGTCAAGTACCAAATCAAAAATCCAAATTTTCTCTCCTTCCAGGCCCTGTGAATCTTGTATTTGTTTCTGTATAATGACAGATATAGAAAATAACCCCCAACTAAGGAGATAAAATATTTTTTAGGAAAATATGGGTTTGATTTAGAGTTACCTGTCTGCAACCGGCTTCCAGTGAACAGTTCTGCAAACTGTAATCAGGTTAAAATCTGATAGTTTAATAATTGATCTTTCTTCAAAAAAACAGGCTTGGAAAGGATCTTGGGAGTTGACCAAGTGCCCTCCTTCAGTATGCCACTGAGTGCTTCCACCTCCCAGCTAGAAATTAGAGTTGGCAAGACCAAAGAGTGGAGGCCAGAAACCAGGTGGGGCCAGGTAAGAAGGAAAGGTCCCACCACACTTTCAGGACAGCTCTTTGCCTTCAACTACTTGTATGCCCACCCTAAAACCATCCCCTAAGGGGAGATTCCCAGAGAAGGATTCCAGTTGTCAGTGTGGCTCCCATGTGTCTACACTTTAGATGTGTGACATACAGCTGCACTGCACCAGTGTTCCTCTACAAAGCTGACCTTGAGTTTCTGGAGTGACTTCATCCCAGTTAACTATTCTGTCAGCTCCATGAATCTCCCAGCGTGATCAGACAAATACACAATATATTCTATCCTTCCTAAATTAATAAAATAACATACATTTCTCAGTTTTTTAGAGTACATTTTCATGCTTTACTGATATTTGTTAAAACCAAGGTCCTTTCAGGTATTTATTTATACAGCATCTCACCTACCAGATGTTCTCTGTTGAGTCACTAGGGACACATTCGTCTTCATGTGCTTCTAAACTTCTCTTATGATTCATGCTGCATTTCAATCCAGCACAATCTTTTTTTCTGAAATATAAACATTCCCTTAGGTGCCTCAGTTCATGTAATTTCAATATAACCATATAAACTGCGATAAACCATGTGCTGTGCAATTGTAGAATAAATAGCCCATTTTAAAAGTGAACTGCCAAAAAAAATTAAATTCTATTTTAAAAAGATTTTCTACAAAAGCAAACATTTTCTAGGTTTGATAATTGGTCAATTTTAGCATTTTTCAAGGTAGGAATTTTTCAATCTGCAGATGTCTTTTTCAAAAGAGAGAAAGAGACAGAGAGAAGAAGAAAAAGGAAGGAAGGAAGGAAGGAAG
>VFFE01005628.1:272275-601951 GCA_008921705.1 Burhinus oedicnemus
GCTTTGTATATTTCATTTCCTACTAAACACTTAAGTCTCTCTTTTTCTCTCTTTTCTTTCCCCTCTCTTTCCTGTCTCCTGAGCGGAGCAGGAGAGAGAGAGAGCATCTGTCGTTCCATCGGATTGGGCCAATCTGGCCCAAACCACGACAGATTAATTATTATTATTATTATTATTATTATTATTATTATTATTATTATTGTCTAGTAAACTGTTTTTATCTCAGCCCATGAGGGTGGGGGTTTTTCCTTTACTTTCCCCTCCTTTTCTGCCTTTTCTCCCTACCCTTCTGGGGGGAAGGGAGAGAACTGCACAAGTGGCTGCATGGTCCCAGCTGCCAGCTGGGGTTCAACTACGACAGACAGTAAAGGGAGCAAAACTGTGGGGGCTGCATTGCTCATGGTGCTTGCACATCTATATGCAGCCATTCTTATGTCCTTGAAAGATAACCTGCAAATAAAATCTTTATTTTGGAATTCAAAAAGTGGGATTTATCTGGCTGAGAGAAAGCAAAAGCAAGACATCAAGTGTAACAAGACAAGGGACTCCACAGCTGAATAAAGCAGTGGAGGAGTGATCAGTACATGGAATAATATACAACAGCACTTCTTCAATATTTGTCTGATGGAGAGACGCATGCAGCATTCCAACTATGTTTTTGATAGATATTGCAAAATAAATTAAGTGAGAAAACTTAGCACACCAATTCATATTCCATTTAGACCTCCTGATTAAACACTTTCTAAATTAATGTTAGGGTAAGACATTTGAATGTTGGACAAGCCCTGATAAGTGAACTGGCACTAAAGCATCTCATTCAGGTGTCTGAAGTCAGGTTGTTCATTCCCTTAAAGCTTCATTAAGGTCATGTAGAACCTATGAATAATACCAAACTAAATGTCCTAAGTCTTAAGATCCATTTAATTTAAAATACTTCTGAGATGAGAATAACAATTTAATTGTTATAGTCTCTGAGCAGCAGGTCATGGAGAATAAAAGAGAGAACCAATGCCACTGCATTTGGTAAAGCTGTTGACAGAACAAAGGTGCTGGTGAACGTATCTGCCAAGATGACCTGACCACTCACATAAGCAATTTCTGGTGCAGCTTTGTTTGTAAGCCACACTTATCTTTAATAACCTCTTATTGCCCATGTGGTCTACAGAATAATCTAATTGGTGTGAACTATTAATTTAACAGCACGCCAGCCTCCAGCTCGTTGGAGCCATTGCTACCTGTCATCAAGAAGAAGTGCAATTCTCAAAACACCTTGCAGGTCAACAGACTTTTAACAACCCACACTCACTTACTCCAGTTATTTGTTGCTTGCATGTTGTCACATTAACTTGGTGCTTAACCTCTCACCCTCTTCAGGCAGATCTACACTGGGAGGACTTGTCAGTTAGACAATACTCTAATGGGAAGATTTGCACCTTTGAAAAATGAAGAATATATGGGCAATTGAGAAGAATTAAACCTTCTTAGTTTGTAGGAGTTAAATGAAGATGGAGGGATTGAGGAACTAGATGTAGAAAGGTCACGTTGAAAGTTTAGTGCCTCAGTCCAGACCATTTCACAAAGGATGCCGTAGCACAAAGAGTAAGGCTGTTTGAAGGGGTTTAAGAATTACTGTATTAAAAAAAGTTGCATGCCCCCCCCCTCCAATTTCTAAAGTTTGCAATAACTGTCTTAAATCATAATTTCTGTGGTAAAATAAGAAAGAATTTATTTAACTACAGGGCTTTTTTACATGTATTTTACTTAAAGTGTCATTTTGGACTATGTGAAACTTTGCAAAACTTAGGGATAGTTATTGTTTTATTTACTTTTAATGGAACTAATGATCATCATAAACATGTACATTCTTTAATGCAGCGCTAACTCCTGAATAGAAAGTTTACAAGTGAAAGGCAGAAATATTGACATTTTTACATCTATCTGTTAGTGTCTGAGTACCTCAGACATCAGTAACATCTGGTAACTGCAGCCTCAGGGGTTAATGCAATAAACAGGCAAGAAAACTGGACTATGTCACTCTCTGAAACTCTTACATCACACTTGACTCACAGCCAAAGGATTTTACTGCTTGCCATTATTATTTTATTGACACATCAAATCACTTCAATTTATAGTTGCACAACCCTGTATACTCACAGTCACGTTTTTAATACACAGTGGAATTCTTCTGACTGACAATCTGTGAAGTGAATAAGAATGGTGCTTACTGCATACATACTGTCCCATACATACTGCTAGCAAGTAAAACAGGAAACGGACTGATGCCTTCATTTTCTTTGGAAGACATAGAAACGAGAAAAATCTCCTTCTGACTTCTATACTCAAATAGTGTCTCTTCTTTATTTAGCAAAAGTATGGCACACTATACACATTCAGTAGAAAACCAGTCCTTTCTAATGGTATTTTTCCACTCTGAAGTATGCTGTTTTACAGTCAAGGCATTATTTGTTAGATAAGAAATAGCAACGGGATGAATATAGCCATAAGCTGAGTTGGAGGAGAGAAATGCAGAGTGATACAGTTTGGTTTTACTGCACTAATAGGAAAGGGAAAACATCAAATGATGCCAACTTCTCCTCTGAACTACCTGTCAATGTAAACTGGTACTTCCATTCCTAATAATTAAAATCCTGGAGCATTTTTTCCAGCAATTTAAAGAGTTATGATCTCAAAGATGATCAACAAATAAGGTGTTTTTTCACAATCCTAATTAAAAAAAAATTAATATTTTCAGGATCTGATATTTTGCTAGATCAAATTTCATATTTTCATGAAATCAACTTGCGTTGGATTCCAATGCTCTTCTCAGACTGGACTAATGCATTTTCTTAGGGACGTGTGGGTAACATTAGAGAGGAGACAATATCCATCATTTTCACAAACTTCCTCTTAGTTTAGGTAAGTGTTGCTGTTCAGATGAGAGCAGAGGTGCTGTGTTACCTGATGTTAAGTGCTAGGCTCGGTGGGAAGCCTTGGAGTCTTGCAATTAGTATGTGGCTTTAAATATAATCTTTGAAAGTTATCATTAGCTTAAGAAAGTTACAACGTGACATCTGAAATAGCAGAACCCTCCCTAAATTTTAAAGAAGAAACCACCTCTTCAGTGCAGCAGTAGTTTCCATTTGCACTCGCCAAAGTATTACCTCTGTCCTAGAATCACTGCTTGTTAACATGAACTGTATTCTAAGAAGATTTCTTAAAAAGTGAATTGCTGTTGAAGCCTGAGCCACATAACTGCAGAAGTGCTTCTTGTGCTTGGGCTAGGAAGGGGATGTAGTATTCCAGGAGTCCAGACTGTAAGAGAGAATTTGAAGTACAACCTCTAATGAAACAAAAAGCTACAGTACGAAAATAAGAGGAAGCAGGATCAAAACAGAGTGTTCCAGGTCAAATTAACCAAGCACAATAGTTTTCTCAAGAATGAAGCATTGTACACCCCTCTCCCAAAACATCTAATTTAAAAATTCCATAATAAAAATTGAACATGTGGGGCAAACTTAAAATGCTTCTGTACTAATTTCCTAATTAAAAAAATTTGGCCCTTGCTACCAGGGAGAAAACAGGCAACCTGCAGTCTCTGTTATGCATTTTCCACACAGTTTTTCTTGAACTCACCTACACACTGGGAAGCTGCAAACACACGTAGAGATATATGTTTCTCTCATAGCAGCCCTGCAATAAATCAGTGTTACTCCAAAATGTTCTGATATGACTTTAGATGAAATAGCTTAGGACAAAACTCTGGATTGCAATGAAGGGCCTCCAGAAGAAAAGACAAAAAGAAGAGGTGAAAGTTCAGAATTCCTCATGATACAATAGGAACATAAGAACAATCAGGTTGGAAAGGACCTCTAAAGGTTTTCAGTTTAATCCCCTGCTCAAAGCAGGGTCAACATTGAATTCAGACCAGGTTGCTCTAGCTGGAACTAGAAAACCACCATGAACAGAAATGCCATGGCCTCCCCAGGCAGCATGTTTCAAAGGCTCTTCATCTTCAAGATTATTTCTTTATATCCATGTGGAGTCTCCCCCATTTCAATTTATGATCATTGCCTCTCATTTTCCCACCTTATATCACTGTGAAGGGCCTGGGTTTATCATTTTGATGACATCTCTGTAGGTCCCGAAGCTGTCTCTTCTCCAGGCTGAACAAGCCCTGTTCCTTCAGCCTCTCATCATGGGGTACGTGATCTAGCCTCCTGGGAGCCCTCTGCTGAAGCTGTCGTAGATTTTTGGTGTCTATCCTGTAACTAGGGGACCCAAAACTGGACCCAGTATGCAATATGCAGTCTCACAAGTGCTGGATAAAGCAGAACAATCACTTCCCTTTTGGCTATGCTCCTGGTTAATCTGGCCAGTGTGCCCTCATCACTTGCAGGACACGGTCTTGTCTCATGCTTAACCTATCAGTCCATGTCCACCAGCATCCTAGGTCCGCTTCAGCAGAGCTGCGACCCAGTCAGTCCCCAGATCCAGCCTGATGCAGGGGTTAGGCAGGTACAGGGCTCTGCATTTGTCCTTGTTGAAACACTGAAGCCTGTGTTTTGCAAAGGGATCAGTGATATGGAGTGGTTCAGTTTTTCAGCTTGATTTAAAGTGCCACTGAGGAATTCTAATTTCAGAAAATGGAAACTGGACCCCCTCTGTTCATCTGAACCATGTGTGTAAATTAAGTATTCCAATGACCTGACCTGGACAACAGGTAGAAAAAAATCAAAAGCCTAAGCAGGTACCTACAGGAGAAGGGTTATTAAATCATTGTTACGATTTATATTAGATGTTCTTCTCTTTGCCTTTTCCTTAGGGTCCCTGGCCCAAGAGGGTTATAATCCAATTGACTGTGCACTTTCTTTGGGAGACTGCATCATTCATGTTCATTCTCAAAAGCTGTTATTACAGATACCTGCTCTTTCCTTTGTTTCTGTTTGCCTGATTGAAACCTTTGCAAAGGTTTTCCTCAGGGTCTCCCTTACAGTCAGCCTCCCTTTTTTTGAAGGATAAGATAACAATGGGACCCCACTAAGCAGAGAGTGGTGAGATGCATGTCCTGGCCCACATGGTGTGAGAGGATCTCAGTCATTTCTGGAGCCACCATCAACATCCATTTATATGCCCTTGAGAACAGTGGATCAAAACCAATTCATGCTGAATCCTTTCGTCATCTGGGAAACAGTGCAAGTGGGGTATTCCTCTGACTTCTTTATCCCATATCCATTCCTGCTGCCATTCTGATGAAGCACTTTCCAGACACCTCTCTGTTCGCACTCCAAATCCTACTTCCTTATAAGCATATCTAGTCACCATTCATCATCAGTAATTCCACAAAAAAACTGAATTCTACTCAGACCAGCTGGTGCAAACCTATTATATAGCAATTATTAATGGGCTCACCTCCAATTTCATTGTCCTGGCATCAAAAACAAATTTTACAAGCACATACATGTCAACCTAATCGGTGCAATTTTGATCTTTGTTAGAGGAAAAACATCTTGCTGGAAAGAGACGTTGGCACAAGCCAACTAACATACCATTCTGGCTACTTTTTTTTGACAGATCTCCTTATGGTCATTTAACAATAAGAAAAGGTGTTCAAATCTGTGGTTCTGGCAAGAAGAGTCAGAATTTCACCCAAACTTAAAAATGAAAAATTCATATTATGTGCCAAAATCAGGCCCCTTTGATGGAACCTTTGGTCATAGATACATTAGACATACCTAACTGTACTGACATGCTATTTAGAGGACAGCAGTACTTCAAGGAAACTTCCTTGATTTTTAGGATATTTGAATTTTAGTTGCTCTGCTTGCTGCAATGATCAGATATAAGTCAAACTGTAAATATCAGCCTGGATTAAAATTTTCTACTTTTTTGGAAAATAACATGTAAAATTCCAAGTCCATAGAGCAGATGTGTGTAAAATGTAATAAGTGTGTAACAAGATATAAAAGTACTTGAAACTCAAGAATTTTGCTAAGCTAGAATAGAGGGACAAGTTTTAGATCCGTATCAAAGCATCTCAGAGATGCCTCTGCCTACGGTACTAGCTTACCCCTTCAAAGGGATATCATATGAGCAAATGGTCTTCTATTTGAATGTGCTCTCAAACTATAAATCGTGGTACTTATGATGAAATTTTCTCTCCCCTGCCTCAATCCATTTGCCTCTCTATCCATGTGTCAAATTAGCCTCAGTACTGCACCACAGATGATGCATACATGTACATATAGAAGCAGAAGTGTTCTGCTGAAAAGAGGAGGGGAGCAAATACTGTGCCTGGAATTGGAAGGGAATGTGTTAACATGTAATTGGGGAAGCTAGCCACCCCTAATGATCTGAACCCAAGCTTTCTCAGCATTCAAACACTGAAAATTAGTTAAAACCTTCTTTACTTCTATTGCACTGCAACCACAGGTCCCAGTCAGGATCCAGCATAATTTTGCTACCTGCTATTACTACTGCCGCAGCAGAGATACTCCCTGCTACTGACAACATTATTTCAGTGAAGTTGTGACAAATAAATGTAATGAAAGTAAGGAAAGTGGGGAGGATAGAGAAGAGTGATGGTAACAAGACTGTGTTAACTCACAAATTAATCTGCCAGATTTCATCATTCCAAAGCACCTGAAAATAAAGTTAGCATTGCCCAAATGCCATAGTGCCTAGCCACAAACACTTGCTTTCTTTCTGAAAGGTATCAGATCACAAGGTAGAGGAGTGATCTATACAGAGAAAGAAAATGGGAAAATATACAGTGAAGCTTGTCCTAAGAAAAAAAAAAAAGAAAAAAGGAAATAATGGTTGAAGGCTGCATTAAAAATGAAGGATATGATTCATTCAGGTAATTAGGAAAGAGAAAGCTGTGAAAACAAGACATTTACAATTTTGAATCTAGCTGTCTGTATGGGGGGACAACTGAAGACAAAGATTTGAGGAAGCTGAAATGGCTAGGGAAATAGTATAAAATAAAAACAACTTATGTGCGTGCAGATAAAAGAAGTGGGAGCTGCTATAATTGTGAAAAGAAACAGTAAGCTCCCAACCAGGGTAGTTAACAACGCAGACAACACAAGGAAGGTCGACTTTGGAGCACTGTGGGATTCTGCTTAGAAATGTGTGTGAAGAAGAGATGGCTCCAATTAACTGTTCGGAGTGACAAAGCAAGACAAAAAAATTGCCAATACCTACAGCATCAACAGAGACATCAGCCTTGGCTGTTCTTAAACTGAAATTAAGATACAAGCTACAAGCTTGTAAATGAAGGTAACAAAACAAGTGACTTGAGCTAGCTCAAGTTTTAGGATTCATGTTTCTTTTCCCTTGCATTTATTACCCTCTGTCAGCTTTGTTGAGGAGGATCAGCCATGATTAATATTTCCCAGTAGAAGCAATTTATAAGCCTCTAACTGTAAAAGTATAGGGTGAATTCAATACCTAAACTTTATAGCTTTCTGTATAATTGTTTTATTGTTGAAATACAACCAGTATTTTCAGTTAGCTGGCAGTTCACTCATCACTTAATTCTTAGTTTCCTTTCCTCCCAGTGAATAAAATGCTGCAGAAAATACAGACTCTGTTTTATGCTGATGATAGGATTTCTTATTTTGCATCTGTCTACACAGGACACAGTTAAGGATGGATAGAAGGAAAAATTCTGCCTGTAAACTAACAGTGACCCAAAATATCACTGAAGGATATGTTTTGGTCAGGTCAGTTGCTAATTCACATGAGTAAATTGGGACAAACTGCATGACAGATTGCCAGACACAGTCAAGCTGCCTTTGAGTGCTTCTACTTTATATTCCTGAGTAGAGCTGTGGTTCTGCTCCAGATGAGCACCAGCATTGTCTGCACTCTGCAGATAGTAATTCTCCATTTGTAACCAGTTCGAACACTGCTTTAAATGTGTCGTGGGCAGTTATCTGGTCATCTCTTTAAATGGGTTGAAACAGGTCTGTGCTTCAGCTTATTTTGAATGTTTATCGTTGCTGCAGGGGTAGCAGAGGATGTTTGTATTCTCAGCATCTGGCCTTGTGAGTTCAATAAGGAAATGCAGACTTCTCTTCATGTTCAGGTGAGAGGAGTAATCAATACCAATCAGCAGAAGGACCAGCAGCAAGATTACCCAGGCTTGTTTGTTGGCAGGAACAGCACCAGATGCAACCCTGATAGAAACTGAAGGGGGGAGGGCAGGAAAGGTTATTTTTTAGGTCTATGGGTAATTCTACTGCCTCTGCATTAAAAATTGCACCTAGCACAGTGATATTAAGTTCTGATTTGTGCATTGTGCCTGTTACTGTGCATAAATAATAAAAAAAGTTGATTAAACAGAAATCCAGCAAGGGGAACATTCTCACATGGTCTGTCAGACTTTCTGTTAGATCTGTGCCTGGTCTAGGGGACTTTGGCAGGTCTAAAAATCCAGAGGCATCTGAGACAAATGTTAAGTTAGCAAGAAATTGGCATTCGTATCATAAGAAAGCGTTCTCATATAGCCTCTTTTCCATTTAAAGGTATCAGAGTGCTTAACAGGGCTTCAGAGAAGGATAATGAGTATCGTTCCATTGTGCCGGCAGGGTACTGAGGCAAAGTCAAGGCTCAAGACAGGCCACGCAGCAAGAAGGGGACACAGGGTATACACAACACCAGCGGCTCAGATCTCAACTTTTCTGCTTTGCCTCTTAAGTGAACTGGTCTAAACAGTTGTTTGTTCACTGCAAAGTAAATCCTCTGGACTTTAAGCATCCTCACTTCCCCCCAGACAGTCTGCATATTCAGTCAGTGTAAACTGCCTGCACTAAATTTGGAGGTGTTTCACATCCCACCCCGGCTGCCAATCTTTCCACTGAAGCTAGAAATGGAAAAAAATGACGTATATCTTTGCACATGACCAGCCCAAATAAAGTTGCTTGTAGCAGAAGGGAAGCTATTTAAGCTGCTACCACTCTATCATTCTAGCAGATACATCAGTCATTCCAGGTAGATTTCCTGCTCCATTTTCAAAGTAAACGCAGAAAACACAGCCAGTCAGTTCCACAGCTTTTGCCTGTGGTCAGAGTAATAGCACTGAACAGGATTTGGCCATGCCAAAATGGATAGAGTTATGTCATGAAGTAATTCCTCAAGGGGTTCATTAACTTGAATTCATTTTTAAGTGCTATCAAAATGGGTCCTTGAAATTTTGGGTTAAATTTAAGAAAAGGAAGACATATCTCACTGCCCCCAACAATTCGGTAGCAATTTTTTAAAGGTGCCAGGTCTTGCACTTGAATTAACTTCTCCTTATTGCCAGTTGGGTAAGTTGTCTGTGAATGGCTTTTTGATTTGTGGTGCTATTCTGCAGAAGATCAGTCCCTCAGTTGCTTTGCCGATCTCTTGCTCTTCTTCATCTTACTTCTTTCTGGTCTAGTGAATGTTAATTTGTAACTTTTTGAGGACCATTTCTAACCAAGCAGTGCTTGTGAGTGCCACTCAGTCCCTGGTGTCCTGATTGGCATGAAATATGATGTCAAGAGCTGCAAAGGGACTTTTCACTTATCCTCTGCCGTCTCCCAAAAAGCTTTCAAAATTTGTGTTATATACAAAAAATTATTTAAACAGCTTCAGTGATGTATTTCAGAGTCTGAATAGAGACTTTCTTTTGATATATATCAAGTAAAAGTCATATACTTGGGCTGTTATAAAAGCTTTCATCACTTCTCTATAAGAGTAAAATAGATGGCTGTATACCATCCGTGACGCAGTATTATTTAAGAAAATAAATGTCCTTCATCTCTTACAACCTTTCAAAATATTCATATCTTGCTTTTTGTACTTTATCTTAAATTCAAATGGTGTTAGTTTCATTTGTATTTCTTCCATTTTGGCTTTCAGACTAGGAACGTCCTTAGAGAAAAATCAAATATATGGGGCAGTAGTTTCATTTCGTTATGATCAAGAGTAATTCCATCTGATTCTATCTGATTCATCCCCCACTAAAGGACATAAATCCTGCACTGGCACAGTATTTGCGTTGGTGATATAACAGGTCACTCTATTTTTAGTTCTGCAATCACCTACCAGCATGATAGGAGCAGCTTTAAAAAAGGTTGAAAAGGTCCTATGCTTGCATACTTAATTCAGCGACATTAAACTTGATAAAGTGCTGCACTGCGACTGAGTAAACAACAAAGATACATATTTTCCTCAATATACACTGGACCCACATGTGAATAATGGAGGCACTTATGCTGTCCAGAGTGTGAATAATGAGGGCACTTATCCCATCCGCGGAGCACCGCTTCATCGCTGCACTCCCATCTGGGAATCCTGCGCCTTGACTTGGTGCGTACATCACGGGTCGGCACCGGGCCAGCCCCTAATCATGCAGGCACTTTGCATTGTTATCCGACAGCATCACACCCTGTCAGCCAGGCCAGGGATATGATGTATTGGTGCTTCAACAGCAGTGGGATGGTACAGTGCTGAGCAAGCCAAGATGGTCGTGGGGAAGGATGGGGGAAGGTGTTTGCAATATGCAAATATAGTATCTGCTTTTGATTTCCCACAGTTTGGTTCTCTAGTGAGTTTTTGGCTCTGGAAACAGAAAATACAAAAGACAATGGCTTGAAATCACTGAGTCTTACACCCAGACTGAATGAAACAGTCCGGTTTACTTGACTGCTTTGCTCACTAGTTGTTTCATACATCCAATCCCAAAAAAGTTTTGTGACTCTAGCAGAGTATGTATGTGACAAATGGTCACATATTTTGCTCTACCCTACAGAGATCACCATGGCTATTGTATAGACATTTTAAAGCTTTCTGGAGCCTTCCAGTTACAGTAAGTCAGCTGGAGTTCTCCAGTGCCAAAAGAAGTTTATATTTATTGTTTTTGATACAGAATAAAGCTCCTTGCTTATCATTTTTAACTTCTCTTTTTCCGATCCATTAACACTTACCACAGTTACACTGTGAGATCAAAAGTAGCCACTGAAACAAAGTACAAAACTACAACCTGCCCAGTTCCCAGAATTTTTAGGTTTTTGGTTCTCTATAAAGTCCACTTTCAGCTGATAACCAAGAGGTAGGGCTGATATGGGAGTTCTGCAGCCTGTGTTTCTGAGCTCACTTTAAAACTTTAAAAAAAAAATTAAAAAATGAACCAAATTACTAGTAGTATTATTATTATTGGTAACAATTCTTAGCAGAATTAATTTTTTAAAGTTCCGATGATTCTAGGGAGAAATTTCTGGGCCTGATTCCTGGTTGTACTTGCCTTGGAACTCCCCTATCAAAAGAGTTACTATAGACTTACACAGGAAAAAGGGAGTAATACAAGGAATTTCTAACCCTACAGCAAAGCATTTTGTAAAATAAAACGATTGTGTGAACAATTTCAAATTCTGAAGGAGGCCAGAAAATATTTGGCTTTTTACCACTTCAATTTGTGCACACAAAACTCATGATATTTCAACTTTTTACAGTCAAACCTTTTGCCGTTGTTAACAGCTTTGTGTGCCCAATATTAATCCTTTCCCCTAGGCGGTAAAGCAACCTCATCAGATTCAGAACAAGATCAGATCCAAGGAAATTTCTAACACACACACCCCCGTCTCCTAGTCTAATAGATTTTCTTCCCTGATCTTTGTGACAGACTGAAGCTGAGCAATGAGATTAAGCAGCGAAACAGAGAATATGCACACCTTCACTTGCCTCCTTATTAGAATCATAGAATCACCTAAGTTGGAAGAGACCTTTAAGATCATCGAGTCCAACCATCAACATAACACCGCCCAAAATACCACTAAACCATGTCCCTCAGCACGTCTACACGTCTTTTAAATACCTCCAGGGATGGCGATTCAGCCACTTCCCTGGGCAGCATTTTCCAACATTTGATGACCCTTTCGGTGAAGAAATTTTTCCTAATATCCAATCTAAACCTCCCCTGGCGCAACTTGAGGCCATTTCCTCTCATCCTATCACTTGTCCCTTGGGAGAAGAGATCGACCCCCACCTCGCTACAACCTCCTTTTATGTAGTTGTAGAGAGAATAAGGTCTCCCCTCAGCCTCCTTTTCTCCAGGCTAAACAACCCCAGTTCCTTCAACTGCTCTTCATAAAACTTGTTCTCTAGGCCCTTCACAAGCCTCCTTGCCCTTCTCTGGACATGCTCCAGCACCTCAATGTCTTTCTTGTAGTGAGGGGCCCAAAACTGAACACAGTATTCGAGGTGGGGCCTCACCAGTGCTGAACCACTACGATTTCATTGTAGAGTGAAAAATCACGATCCATATCCGTAGTACCTCATTCTTGCATGCATATTTCAAGCTTAAAGTCCATAAAATTATGTTCTGTTAATCAGGCACTCTTAGAAGTCCATATGTAGCTGTAAAATTTTCCTCCAAAATGGAAAACTGAAACAAGCAGGGTAGGTCTCCAAGATAGGTATCCAACCTGCTGGAATAGCTTGCATATTAGGTACCTCTGTTCTCCTCGCTGAGAACAGAAGAGGCCAGATGGCTATCTTGGAAAAGATAGTCCAGTTTTAAACTGTTTAAGTTAGAGTTGAAGTGTTGATTCCATTCTTGGAGTGAAAATTCACGCTGAAAATGCCTACTGATTTCAATTCTGCTAAGACTTCATCCCATCTACTGTCTTATATGCAAGAAAAGATAAAAGCTAACCAAGAATAAGAAGAGCAAGTGATTTGCAATAGGATTTATATGCTGCAGCCTTTTGGCCCCTTGTGGTGCACTGGAGAGGTGGCAGGAAAACCTTTACAAACATTTTTATTTTTCCTTCATTTTGTTCCAAGTCATCAGTCGGGTTTGTAGGGACACATTTTCAAAGGCTGATTTGTTGGATCCACCTGCCAGCCCTCACCCAGGCTTATTCAGATTGTGGTTTTAGACAAATAAAGTTGCACAATTCCCTGTCTGTGCATCCTAATAACAAAATGCTTTTCCTTCTCTTATCTGGCAGAGATTTTCTCTTCATTCTGTTTCTTCGAATGCTGAGTCGGCAAAGGGATCTAAGCCCAGAAGCTGCTGACCATGTCTTGGAAGCCTTCACCAAGATCCAGTGCCTGAATATGTGGCAGGAATTTTAGTGTTGCTTACTTAGGCAAATAAGGATTTTGTATCTCATTCAAGCATAGCTAAGTATATAGTTGTCCAAATACATGCACAGTAACATTTGTAATAAACGTGGATGTGCATTTAATATTTATAGCTTTTGGGTGCTAAAATGAAAGCCTCACTGGAAAAACATTATCCTAAGGGATACTTTTTTCATCCCCGACACACAACATTCACACTAGAAAGGTAAATTATTATCTCTAGAGCCTGGTTTTGTTGTTTTTCCCTGCCATACATTGTGGCTGAAACTTGTCACAGCTATAATTACTTGGAAACTACAATAGTATTTGGATTGTATTACTCAAGTAATATGACAGTGACTACAAACTGGATTTTAAAGTACGATAGAGAAGAATGTATTTATGCATCCCCCATTTCCCAAGTCCATGACACATGCAAAATCCTGCATTTGGGATGGAATAACAGCATGCAACAGTAAAGACTTGGCATTGATGGGAGAGAATGCTTTGAAGCCAAGGAGCTGGGGGTCTTTGGTGAACAGTAGTATACCTCTGCAGGGATGAAGGACAGTCACTTACTGGGCTGACTAGCAGGTCAAGAGGAGCGTTTGTTCTCCTATATTCAGCACTTGTGAGACCACATTTGGAGTAATGCCTCCAGTTTTGGAATCCCTAGTACAAAAAGACATTGAAGGGAAAAACAGCAGTTTGCCTAAGAAAATAGTAGGTTGTCTAAGAAAGGCTGTCAAATATCCATCCTTGGAGATTTTCAAAACTTTGCTGGATAAGCGCTGAGCAACCTTGTCTAACTGTGAAGCTATGAGCTCCAAAGGTCCCAAAATTATTCTGCCTTCAGCCTTCCCCTTGCCTCCACCCCCCCCCAAAATAACCCCAAAAAAACAACTAGAAACTTTAGTTCATCAGCTCTATACCCTCATCTTGCATAAGAAAATATGTCAATTCAGGCACATTATAGCACTTGAAAAACATTTTCTAGATCACAATGCTTCCATGAAGTACAGAGACACTAATGTTTCCACGGCACAAAAGAAAAGATAAAACAGAAGATAAGTGACATGACAGCACTGCCACTGAAGTTGATTGGAAACTTACAATGAAAAGGAGGTTATTCTGCAAAACATAGTCATCAAAATATTTTGTGAGACTAGGCCAGTCAGGCAAACTTTTGATGAAAAATTAGTCCTGTTAGAAACTTTGTCTAAATTCTTGCCAGCTCATCTCCTGGGGTCCTAGCATTTCCCTGTCTGCTACAGGAGCAGTCCTTACGTCCCAGTGGATGGGCAGATCTGGGAACTCTGCTCCAAGCCCTGCAGATGACCATTGCCGAATGTCCTCCTAGGCCACCTCGCACCAAAGGATGCTGTGGGAAACAGGGCTAAGCCAGCAGCCCAAACTCAGCATTGCTTCAGCTTCACAGACCAAAATGATCCCAATGGAAACAGGAAAAAAATCCCTATGCATTCTGCTTATATGGTCATTCCTACAGAATTCTTCATTAAAAGAAATTCTGACTTTGTATCAGCTGTCTTTGACTTCAGACATGAGTTTACATTGATTTATTGTGTGTGTAGTTCCAGGTTTTGAGCATCTCAGCAGCCAGCTCTGGGTGAGAAGGCTGTGAATTACATTGTGCATTAATACAGATTGGTATCTCTCAGACCTTTTACTTGTAAAATTTTCTTTTTTTGTGGAAAACCTTTTAAGTTTTGTGGGGAACCTTTTATGTGAGATGATAAGCATCATGATTGGTTTACACAGTTTGCCAATTTTCAGGAAGGGGAGGGGAAAGAAAAGAAAGTTAAGATTAACCTTAACATTTCCAGGATTCAAAGCTGCAAACATACTGGGCACAAAGACAAGTGTCTTTACTTAGGATCTCAAGTGAAACTCGACATTCCTTCTGTCCATTTAACCTTACTTGTCAATAGCATTGCTTTCACATTAAATTTCCCTGTTATTGAAAGATTACCTTTCAGACTGAAGACATCCACAAGTAAATGAAAAATGTCTTCCTTTACTTTGTGAAATCATTCCCTTGTCTTCATGGACTACAGCCAAGGACTGTTTGTGATAGAGATGATTAATGCAGAAATCAAGTCTAATGTGAAAAGCCCTGGGAACAGTTACTTTGTCTTTCAGCTTTTACTTTCAATTGCATCAGGAAAGGGATACACATATTTTCTTCCATGGGAACCAAAGTCCATAAATTGTTATAGTAAATTCCTTACTGCTGGGAAGCTTAGATGGACAACCTCACATAGTATCATCTGGTTCATTACTCAGAGCTTTTCGTTGACTGTGATTATAATGCCTCAAAAAAGCCCAGCTATGGTCTTTTTCTTTCCTTGAGTATCAGTCAGTTTAAAATGGATGACCACCATTTTGGTAAGAATTTCTGTTTCACTATGGTAGAATAGTGCTTTTACTCCTCATTGTATGTGTTTGGAGAATGCTCTATTACTTGGAGCTTGCAGCTTCTTACACTGAAAGCAATAACTGTTGTAGTCATTTATTATTAATGATGATAAAAGCTTTATTCTCCTCACGACAGATAAAAAAAGTTGCACTTGTTCATGACTTTGTCTATGTTTCTTCAGCTTCATGGTTCCAAGGAGAATGGGTCTTTGGAATTCCAGTCTTTAGTTCAAGACACAGTTTGCAGGTCTGCTAAAACAAATAATAATTAGAAAATCATTCCTCTGCTATCTATCACTCCTGGCTACAAAAACCTTCTGGAAACAGACTGGAAGAACCAAGTATCAGGAATTAAAGATTCTGATTTCCTTTTTCTGATCACATGTTAAAATCCAAATCTTTAACTTTAGGTCAAGCACAATATATTTGTTTTGCAAAGGACATTCATTAACTCTGCTAGCAAAACAGCATTTCTTTCTAAATGCCTGATCCATTGCATTTAATACTATTTACAGACAAGACATCGCTTGCTATTTGAGTAGATTTAGTCTTTTGAGAGTGGACTGGTGAATCTGAACTTCTGAAATCTAATTGCCACTGGGTTAATTCAAACTTCTACTCCTCCTTCTTACCACAAAGATTCCACCTGAGACTGTGTTATCTCTGACTTCCCCCTTCGGAGAAAAGTAATACTTGTTTCTTATATTAGGCCATAATAGCAACATTAAAAGGAATGGTTCAACACGCTTTATTAGGAAGCTCAGAATAAGATTTAATGTACTATTCACAGATCTGGCTAACTGAATAGGTTTGTACAGAGATATTAATCTGGTACTTAACAACTGCATTAAAAACTCTAACACCCGAACAGCTCTAACATTTAATTAGTCATAAAGAAACCCACCTACCATTGACAAAATTTTTGATGCACTGTCTTTCATGCGTTTGCTATTATAGAAGGGAAAGAACTTGTTAACATGAATTTTCTCAAAGCCTTATAGAAGCAGTTTTAGACATATCTGCAGATTCCCTCATTGTTGGATCTACATGATGCTGACTATCTAAGTTCTTTCACTCAGTTTCCTGAACATTAATTAGTGTGCTACTAGTAGCTAGTGAAAAGAGTCCACTATTAGCTAACAGAAGATAGTTTATGTGAAACAACTTGCTTTGAATTCTTCTTGGATATTATCCTTCCAGAAATTATGATGTTGATGGAACATCTTGAGCAAAAAAGGGAAGATAACTTACAAAAATACTTTTTTCAAACACACTTTAAAACCTCAGTTTCCACTTGAGTCATGTTTGCAACATGCCTCTTCAGATGTTTGGTTTGCATAAATATTTTAACAAACCATTTCACTGGGAGGAATGCTTCATTAAGATGGCTTTCAAGAAAGTTTTAAAAATTGTAGAGGGAACCAACTGAAACAGGAAACACTGTCTGTTTCATTACAGTCTCAATTAAAAGCATTCAGTATTTACTCTTTTCAATAAGAACGAAATATTCTACGCTGCAAGGTCAGTACAATCACTTTGAATCCTCAACTTTCAACTGAGTTTCTTGAGAAGCAAGCTATACAGCAGATGAATATCTATTTGCAACAATATGGAGCCACAAACGAAAAATCAAGAACACTTTGTTCTGTTCAAGAATAAAACGTGAACAGGAAGGGAACAGATTCTGAGTTTCAGGTGACCCTTTACCCAGTGATAAACACACTACAGTTTTAAAAGTTATCATCACAGAATGTCAAACTTTCTGAAGACGACTCTTTTCTCTGCATAGTCACAGTTTTAGTGTCTGATACAAGGTCAGGAGCGTTCCATTAGAAATCTGAGCCAAACTAATGTGCTGATTTTGCATATTAAGCAGCATTAAAAACAGCTGATGTTTTAGTGCAGAATTTAGCTCTCTGTGTATAAAATCCACACTAAATTAACACTAAATCATTTTCAGTGAGCAGATGTCTGATACTCATTGTCTTGATTAACTTCTACTGTACCTGGGCACCATATACTGCCAATAAAGCTACTGAAATTGAATTAACTTCATCTTTTCATGGTATATTATCCCTTTGATGGCTCTAGATCATGGTTTGATTTAATGCTTCTGGTGATCAGAAAGACTAGAAGTTAAAGCACGCCATATGTGATCAGAGCTGAGGAAGACTTTAGGAGGGACCTTTGTTAACAAAATAAAAGCTTTGTAATTTCAATCCAACCGAAAAAATAATAAAAAAAAATTCTGGAGAAAGATATCTTTTCCATTGTACCTTGGGAAGGCACTCAAGTACTAACATTTGCTTTGTGGATTATTAATTTTCCAGCAAAAATCTCGCTTTTATTTCCAGGTGCTTCCATACTTCCAATGGAGTCACTTTTGAGAAAAAATATGCAGGTGGTTGAGGCAAAATACAAGTGAAAAATTTGCTACAGTTTTGCATCTCACCTATGAAAATCTCCTGGCACTACAGAGAAAAGGTAGAGTAGAAGAGGCTCCGAGTTCTTAGTCTTTTAGCTTCTGGCAAACTGTAGCTTTATTTTTGGTTGTTTTGTTCTTTTTTTTAAAAATTGGTTTCATTAAGTGAATACTTCTACTCCCATTCTACCCCAAAAAAAATTATTTGTGGCATTGCAACCTAAGGAGGGGAATCAAAAGCCAGCAATTCTTCCTCTATGTGGTCTAAAATTCTTCCTTCTGGCAACAATTTTCTTTTTTAAAAACGGTAGAAAAATTAATTGCAGTAACTTTTAATGTGATTTAGCATGTGGCAGAGCCCTTTCTGCCTTCAGTATCTTACATGATTTCTTACTGTGAAAAAACATCAGTACTCTAAAACAGAGAACAAAACCTTATTTTCACCTCTTTGGAGTCATATTTGAGGGAAGAAGATACACAACAGATGGTCAAGAGGAGATAATTCACATTGAAGACTTCTGAAAAACAGAAAATTCATTTAAATGCGTAATTACAGATTTAGGGGGAAATATTTTTAGGCTTTCCTGCCTGAAAAAGCATGTATTTACACACAGAAACTAGATGTTTGTTTTCAAATAGATACATGGTAGATAAGACGATGC
The DNA here is from genome assembly GCA_008921705.1 of Burhinus oedicnemus. NCBI lineage: Eukaryota > Metazoa > Chordata > Aves > Charadriiformes > Burhinidae > Burhinus > Burhinus oedicnemus. The sequence continues at coordinate 290,891 of VFFE01005628.1, forward strand.
ATTAAACTTGCGCTACAGGACAATTCAATTTGTAAAAATTATGTAATGTCAGATGGAGCATATGAGCTAAGTTTCAGTGATCCAGCAGGGAGGTGATGTCTATTGATTATATATGGGTTTTGACTCCCTAAAGCTTTAAAGAGTTACAGACTTTTAACTTTTCCTTTCTTGCATGACAGGACACTATAAACCCATGTAGGCTACTTCTGTATTTAAGAAGTTTTAGATTAAATATTTAACTAAGTACTAGTTACTGAGCAGTAAGAAACACATAAAAAACCCTGCAGATTTTAATGTGTGCCAAATGTGGCATATGGTATGCAATTAAATAAAATAGTTGCTTAACATTTACAGCTTTAAGGATGCTTAAAATTTTATTACTCCACAGATTTTTTTTTCCTTGGGGGGAGGAGGGGTGAGGTAATTCAGTCAAATCCAGCTTTCAACTAACCAGCTACTTTGCTAGAAAGCCTCTTGTTCTCTTTGAACTCTATGGGAAAAAATCAGGTGATACCTATATTTATGAACTAATCTTCCAGCTATTGAGATGATGGGAGGAACACAGAAACAATGGACAAGTATACTTCTGTTAAAAGACACTGGATGGAGAAGGTGAAATTCTAGCCTCACTGGCCATGGCTACACTAGTTTGTGCTGCTGATTGCCAAAAGAGTCCTTGGCATAACTTTGGCCTAGGCCAATTAGTCTTTTCCCACATGACTCCTGTGCAGGGCTCAGGAGGTGGCATGGAGCTAGTCCCAGTAGGCAACCTGAATGCAGCAGTGCAGAGAAGCGTCACAAGCATTTTATATTTACTGGTACAGTCAAAGCTGTTAAGTCAGTGATTGAATTCCCACTAAGTTCAGGGTAGCCAGGATTTTATCCAGAACTTTTTGTTTCTAAGGAGCAAATCTATGTGATAGAGATCATTAATCTTCATAAATTAACACTTCTTTGTGGCTGGTCTGCATAAACTACAGTATTCATTGTATCTACTTCCTTACAGGCCACAGAAAGACATTATAAATGGCTGCTTTATTTACTGTCTTAGAACTTCTGAAACTTCGGTGAAGAAAATTCACTGTTTTAAGCCCTAAAAGACCGTGGTGAATTGTTGTTGTTTGGGTTTATGTTTGGGATTTTTAAAGGAAGTGCTGTACCTTAGAATAGAATTATTTTTAATGACATGTCAGGGATCATTTTTTGAAATGCTTGTCAGGTTTTTAAAATGTGCTGTTGAATCTTATTAAGCTGTCAAAAGTATGACTAATCTGCTAACAAGTAACATGATCTTGTTCTTGTATTTCAGAGCAACAGATCTCAGAGCCTGGAGAAGAGGGAAGAAAGGCAATTGTTTGTAAACTTTTTGCTCTAACATTTTGTCCTCTCTGCCTCCACAGTGCACCACATCTCCCTGCTTTAAGAGGCATTTAAATGCTTTACGGGCGGTGTAATCTGACCTAGGAAGCTGGACACAGAAGCAAGTGAGGATAGGAAGAATGGAGAAAGTACTTCCAAGGTAGCACTTTTGGTTTTCCGGCAATTTCAACCAAGAGTCAACATTTTCCACAGGAAGCAATGTGATTCACAAAAGAATCATTCCATCAAAAACCAGTGTGTTCTTAATAGTTTTGACTGAAGACTTTCAGTAATCCCTGACATTATGTTAAATGGTATCAGGAAGGATGAATCTGTATCAAGATTAAAGCTTTCAGCATCGAACATCCAGAGGTACTAATTGCTGGAAGGGACATAGGAGCGTATTCTTCGGCTGCAAAATCACAGTTGAATTTTTGTTTAAATTAGGAAAAGAACTCTCAGGTTTAGTTTTGTTAGGAGTGAAATCACTTGTCAGATATATTAAGATAGAATACGGGGTCATACTTATGTATGTTATTTTTATTGATCAAATGACCTATCTTCCATTTGCTCATGCATTCCCAATGTGAAAGAACAACTGACATCTGGAACAGTTTTCAAACTATTTGATGTAACCATTTTCAAAGGAAAACTGGCTGAATAAAATAATTATTCAATCAATTGAAATCAGAGTTTATTAGTAACAGCTGACTTGTATTTCTGGATTAGCTGGAAGCAGTTCTGTGATCCCTGCTACCTAATGATTTTCAATGGATGCTGTAAACACAAAACATATTATTTGTAAACAACATGCCCTTTGCTATTTTGAATGTGTAAATAGTTTTGCTACTAACAGATCTTCTAAAGGTTAACCTACTCACTAACTTGTTTTATTTCCTTGTACCCCTCCAGGAAGTTTTATAGGGAGTAAGTGCAGTTGGCGATTATGGCAGCACCTAGACTGAGTGGGTCATGGTATGGACCACAGTTTGGCTGGGAGAGGGGTTGTGGTGACTGCAGAGTTCTTCTAGCCAGAGCCTCTGTGTTTTCTTTCTACGGAAACCCTGGAGTGGGCTGGTGCACCGTAAGATCTCACTGAGGACTCAGGAGCCTGGAAGGCCCCCTCATACAACCGTTTAGATGTAAACATTGCTATTCCCTTAACTCACAGGGCTGCTGTTAAACAGAGGCATGAAAGACTTAAGTTGCTCAGATGCGACAGGGAGAGGAGCCAGGTAAGAATCAAAAGGGAAGAACTACATGTCAGGCAGGAAACAGTGTACTGTTTCAAAGGAGTTTTCGTCATTTACTACTCCTACTGTCCAAAGCACTTTATGCAATTTATTTCAAAAAATAGAAAAATAATAATCCTGAACTACTCCATGTGAAGAGTCTTTAAATTATGGCTCGAGATTTCCTTACATGGACCTCCCAGAGGTACATGGAAATTATAGACAATACCAGTTCCTTCCTCTAGCCAACCTATTCATCACATACCCAGCCAAGCACATCAGGGTAATTTGGGGTCTTGGCTATGTAAAGGAAAATGAAGCTGGATGCTTCATATAAATGAGTCAGTTTTTCCCCCAATTGACTATGTGACTGTCTCAGAAAGCCCTGATCGTGGTCAGTTAACTTTGCAAAGTATCTTGCGTGCTTGAATGCCTATTTACCTTTCAAACACTGGGCCAATATCATGAAACCAGATGGAAATTCTTTGAAAATTGAGTACAGGATGGAGTTACTCCAAAGCCAGTGCCCAATGAGATAGGAGTTCAGGAAAAAGAACCAATTGAATTACATTTTTCCAAATTTGGTATGCCTCACAAAATTAATTCAATATTTCATCTTATCACCATATACATATTCTTTATATTTTCTAACTTCTATTAATTAAAAGCAACAACTAACTTGTCAACCCACTAGCAAAAAACCCGAACATTTTACATTGCCTACTACTTCTTACATGAAATTAGTTCTTCACGCTTTCTCCATTATCAAAACATAGTAACATACAATGTTCTGTTTGGCAAAAATAAGTATCAATACATTATAATCATAGTACCTCCTTTCTTTAATTTATGCTCTATAATGTATTTCTCAAAACTTTTTAATGAGGGAATGTTTAACTAGTATAATTTACTGAACAAGCACTTCACTAAAATTTTATAATTATGTACGCATATTTATTCTTTCTTTTGATACTCCTTACAGCATTTTTATGGTATTAAGATCTATACAAAAACAGGTAAACCTCTCTTCTGGTTTTCGTTTAGGCTGTTGTGTTCATTTCTGTGTTTTTAATATAAACCAAAGATAGTTGAAATATGAGACATGTGGTTTTTGATGTCTGTATATAAAATCTAGTGCTATATGAAATCACTAGATTAATAGGTATTCTAGTAGATTCATTATCAGGCAAAAGAAACTTGCCTATTGCTAACAGGCAAGTCTGCCTCCATGGTCTATCAGAACACATAAGCAAGTGCTTGGTTTTATGCGTTGAAGACAATAAAACAAGGAGCAAACCTGAAATAACGTTCATGACAGTACTATGATCCTTCTACCTGAAGAAGTTTGGAACGTGAACTTCAGGTATGTGCAATAGACATTATAGACCATATATGGAGATTATCTTCATATACATTGATATGATTCTCACATTACTGCTGTATATAGGAAAGGTAAGAGGCACAATGACCAGCTGTGCTAGGAAAAGTGCATGAATAGAAAAACCACATGTCACTAAGCAACATATTAAATCAGTGCTGCCATTCTGTAGGGCAATTCAGAGCTGAACTTTAACTACAGATATTCCAAACTGACTTTTACAGGAGCTAATACAGGCCTTTAGCCTACCTAGTCTGCAGCTGCTCTTTGTGAATATATTCCTTCTTATTCATTAAAAGTAATACAATTCCCAGATCATCTTGCAACTTTATCAGCATCATTGGTTCTAGCCACTGGAGTGCATTTGTGGCCATCTCCAATGGACTTCCCTGTGCTTCTGAAGTAGATATATAATGTGTACTGATGATGTGTGTCTGAAGCCTGCAACTTTCTTGTGACTTTTGGCAACAGTACTAGTGTTCAAACGTTATAAATCTGTGTGCTAGACTTTACAGAACAGAACATTCAAAAGTGATCACAGTAACATGGGCCAATTTCAGCTATGGTTTTGATTAAAAGTTTGATAGAAACCTCAGAAAAATGACAACATGCTTCCATAGATAAGCTCTGCAACATTTATATTCCACTTCACTGCACTGGGTTGATTCAGAGTGTATTTGCTTTTCCTGGCCACAGTTTAAGTGCTCAATAAAGCTACATTCTATTATTAAGTGCTGACTCTTTTTCCCTAGATTAATGGGTTTTGGTTGTCCAGAGAGATGAAGTCTTTTGAAGAGGACGAAATATACTGAACTGAGTAACATCACAGATACTGGGCTTTTGCTCTTTTATAGTATAAAGACTGCCAAAAAAGAAAGTGCTTTCCAGATCAGCAGCCTAAGATTATTTCATTCTTTGTGCAATTTCTTACAAGCCTTCAGAACATTTTTCCTAATGAAGATTGTTAAATGTGCCTTTCATAAATGCCCGTGAAGCAGATTTGACACTGTAACTTGACCCAATAATGAAAATGAAAGGCTAGCTTGGAGTGTCCTGTGATGACAAAGAGCTGAACAAATTCAGTTTTCCTTACCCTATCATTTAGCAAATGTTGTGATTTCTAAATGATTAAATAATTTTATGTATTCATTTTGTGCTGTTTAACTGATCATAATATTAACAAACTATGAATCAAACAAGCAAGACTACTTATCTACAGCACCACCGTCGCAGGATTCTGAGCAGTACATTGCATACTAAATAGCTTGAGAGCGGGTTACTTAACTGCTCAATTTCTATTCGCCACCATTACATGACTATCTTAGTGACACCTGAACATACCAGAAATGGTAGAATAGCATCATTATACCCAAGGCTTCATCACTGCGTGCTCCTTGCATATTTATTTATCATTTACCCATCTGAAATAGTGATAGAGTCAATACCCCCCTTGCACGTTTCAGCCAGACATTGGCCATTATGCTTTTCTTTCTTTTTTTAACAAGAGGAATTGTACATAAATATAAAACAGACACTGCTACAAGAATACTGGCAGAACAGCAAATATGACTCCATATTTGGAGAAACTCTCAATAAGGAAAAATTCGTGTTGGCAATATTGTTTGATCTACATTTTAAGTGTAGGCTTGAGGATACAGTCAGAGTAAACATAACTATCATGCAGGAATGTTCTCAGAAATAAATCTGTAGGTCATGTCCTATTCCACTGTCTCAATATTCTGGTCAAATACTGGACATTTCCGGAAGACAGAGTACACGCACAACAAATACCTCCCAAAAGGCCAGAAGAACTAAGGATAAATATTTCAGGTACACATACCTATAAGTATGAGCAAGAAAATATCTGCCACTCTTGCATGAGATACACTACACCATGAGGAAGCCTTCACCACCCACCTACTAGTCAGAGGACTGAACAGTCACAGGTTGATACTAAAGAGGAGTATGAGGACACCCTACTCACAGAGAAACTAGCATACGCTACACCCTGTATCATTGCCATAACAGCTTGTTTTCAGCAGGAAGAGCGTTTGCAACCAGCTGTACATACCATACAGTATGGCAGGTGCTTGGTAAGCATAGTGCACATCTCAGAGTCCAAACTATTGAAAGAATGACCTCTCCTCCTTCCACCTTGCCCTTCTACCTTGTTCCTACATCTATCCCACCCCTACCTTCAGTCAGAAAAATACACTTCTTCCAGTTACATGTAGCAGTCTTCCTATGTCCCAAGGAATTGGGACTGACAGCCTGTCTCACTGAATTAAATAGCAAAATTCCCAATCACTTCAGTAAAGATGGAACTTTTCTCCTTGCAGTAGATCTTCTATTGCACATTAGTCTCAATTCATTTTAAGGTAACCATTGTACCAGCCAAGGATCTTTCCTGACATGCCTTTCCAGCAAAAGACGACTGTCACTGTCTCCTTTCACCTGTGTCTGCTGGGTCTTGAATTGCAGCAGTATGGCAATGGGAAGGCTAACTGCAATCACCCACCCACTTTTCCTGCCATCATAGAATTCAGCACTAAGTTCGCTCATTTGCAGAACATGATCCTTTCCACTAGCTTTTGGCTTTTCAACTGGAAGCACAGTTCTGCGGAAATGGATAGTTTGGCCATGCTGAGGGAGTTTGCAGCTCAGAGCTGGCAAAGGGGCAAACACTTAGTTCATTTGCAGTAAAGTGGGGGGCTGTGCTACCAAGGTGAGATGAAAGAGGTGCTATCACCAGTAACCAGCAGTAGTCAGATCACGCCATCATATAAAAAATTCCTCAGATGGGTAGAAACAGCATTAGTGGATATTGGAAATAGAATTTCCAGGTCAGAAGGACCCTGCGGGCTGTGCAATGGGGTGACTGTGTGAGGTTTCACAGGCTGGAGAGCAGCATACAGATTTCAGGTCAAACATCCGCACTTGCATGCATACATACACCAACACTGCTTCAATACTGGGACATGCTATATGGCAATGACTTTCCTTAAGGGTGGGAGGAGGATCTTATTGACAGAAATCTGTAGCAAAAGCCAGCAAAAATTTTTTGTCTTTGCTTTGTTGTTGTGTCCTGAGAGCCAGGCGGAAAGCATGAAGAACTGAAAACTGCTTTATCTAGGAAGAAAAGTCACTGCACAAGAAGAGGCAGTGCTTCTCCACAATCTTTTGTCAATACGGTTGCTTGTTTTAACTGTCCTTTCTTCTTCATCCTTGGCTGCATCACTGCATCACTGCAGACTGAAGGAAGGAGGTGTTCACAGCTCAGCCCTTGGACCCTTGCCAGACTGTTTCACTGGATAATATCTTCTAGTTTGGATCCTCCCACTACATGTGTTTATGCTGTTTGGGTGCCAGCAAATGTGATCCTCAACAGTTATCGCTTTTGCCAAGTTACCTTTCCTCCAGGGGTTTGGCTCCATCCAGTACAGGCCTGCTGAAGTGTACCGTATCTCTACAAAAAGCGTCAGTGATTCTTCTGCAAATCAAAGCTAGAGACATTCACATCAGCTCTAACTCCTGTCAGCACAGCCTCCCTCCCAGAAACTGCAGGCAGGATGTCCATGGTCCATCTGCGCACAGACACTTCCATGTGGAGCAGATTCCACAATGATATTTATATGGTCCCTGCTTTATCATTCTGAAGGGAAAAAATACACCAGTCCAGAAAGAAGACATTCACATGGATCCTGATCCAAAAAATATGCATATTTTTGGGGCCATCAGAAAGAAAAGTGTGATATCCTGGGGTTTCTGAAAGCTCTTCTCTGAGCAGCATGGGGTGATCTTGGAGAGAGCCTTTGCAGAGCCCGGGCACAATGATGTGAGTCTCAGCCATGGTAAATACTTTGGCTCAAATTCCCCATGGCCTAATATGTCATATTTCCATCTGAATGACATGAGACTTGGGCTCATGTTTCTGATTGCCTAATCAAATCTCATTCTGTTTGTCTGGATCATATCATAACATTTTGGTCTACAACAAATGCACTTCTCAGTAACAGTAAACTTACTTCAGACACACTTGTGCAGCCCCAGACTGGCCAAAGAATTGCCCTACAGTTACAGCAAATGGGGCTGTACCTGTGTTCGCTCCTGTGGAAAGGTTTAACAAGGTGGATTGAAAATATTATTGGAGAATGTGGGCTGTAATGATTTTTACCTGGTGGGGAGTTATTCACTGAATGTTGTTTTATCATTTCAAATGTTACTTGTGGGAAGGGAATGTCACAGCTCGCCAAGAGCTACATTATGTCAGCTGCCACGCTCTATAAACAGATTACACACACCTTATATAAACAAACTGCGGTTAGCTAATTATCCTGAACAAAAATACACACACAGAGAAGAAAATTCATTTCAAAATGATTAATTATATAAATTTGAGTTTCACTTCAGCAACATATTTCCAATATCCCCATGTGTAGCTGCAGCTTAATAAAACTCCCTGTAAGATTACCACCGTTTAGTTGGTTTCACAAGTTCAGATTGTTGTACAGAATTGTGCCGTGTTGTGAATTCAGTACTAACCACATTGTAAACTATGACCTAACTTGGCAGAGAGGGTGTATATATTGTAAATAGATATTATGACAGGTGTATCAGCTAGTGCCAACAATAAACTTTTTAAAAAATATCCAGTATCAAATGGTTATGGCCATAAATAAGCTGGAAAAATTGTAAATGGCTTATTAAAATATTCAGGAAAAATGTTTTATTCAGGGGGTCATTTCTTATTACCCATATCATCAAGTAAAAAATTAGAAGGAAAATGCTAAGTCAGACCAACATATTTTACTCCTTTTTTCCAGAAGTTATATGTAGTGCATAGTAATAGATTCTTGTGGGAGAAAAAAAAAAGAAAGCTTAAGAACACTATAACTACTTTTTGTCAAGTAAGACAGTTCAATAAAAAACAGCACATCTCTGCCTTGTGTATGTCTTCCTTTTATGAAAATCTTAACTTTTCAAAATCTTTTTTGACAGCATGAATTTTGAAGCAAATATCACACTAAGGAAAAAAAAAATGGTAGAATTTTCTCTAAAAACAGGTTCAAAGCATGATTGACTGGACAGCAAAATACTTCCAAGTTTGGAAGGAACAAGATGCTCAAAGGAAGAGATGAAGAGATTAACCAGAAAAGTTAATGATTTTAAATACATACTTCCCAATGCTAACATACAGCACTAAATACAGCAAACAACTTAACTGATGTTGATATAGCCTACGAATGGTTCCCATATGTGGTTCCTGACTATGTGTATACTGGGCAGTGTATTTATTCCAGTGGTAAATAAAATCTTAATTCAGCAACCCAGTGGTTTACCGATAGGGCATGTGTGGATATCCAGCTTTTTAGAAAAACATTCTTAGTGGTATTCATAGCCACATTACAAAACCCTGCAGACATAAAGTCCCTCATGTATTTCCACTGGAATTCCAGCCTAATATGGAACTCATGGGATATAATAAGGATTTAATTTTGTGACGTCTATGGCAAAGCACTGGCTATGAACTGCTTAGAAGTTCTACAAGTAAGTACAGAATTGACATCTTCAGCATATTCTCCAACATATTAGCAGTACATAGGGGTCAGACACTCCGCAAATTTAGTGAAGTATCATGTCTAAAACTAACTGTAGCAAGAAAAATGTCAACATGGCAGACTAAGATCTTCTTTTATTCCAGTTATAGTTACTAACCAATGCTCCATTCCTACTTCTGCCTCAACTCTCGTGAAAGCATTATACAGAACTGAAGCACTAAATATAATTATGAGGTAGTGGAGATATTCTCAGTTCTAAGAGTTTGTTTCATATTGTTATACATGAAAGTATTTACAAATATGTAATAAAATATAGGGGAATGAAAACAGAACATTTCCTTTGACTTCCAAAGCCATACTTAATTTAGTAAACCTCTTGAAAAAGAAGAGAAACTCATAAAAGAAAATACATTACAAAAAAATTTAAGATTGCAGCAATGAAGACAGGTCAACGATAAGACTGTCCATGTAATTGTAAGCTAGTATCTTTCTGCAAGTACATTCAAGAAACTGTGAAATTAAAGACTATAATATACTAGTTTTTCTTCAGGGCTTCTGTCAAATTGACTGGGCAGAGCAGATCATTACCCAGGACTAATTTGAATATAGGTACCTATTGCTTGCAAGACCTTTGCTTGCTGCAGAAGTTGAAAGAAGCACAAGGCATGGTACAGTAAAGTGCTGGGAAAGAAAGATTGTTCTCACGATAAGTTACATTTGTGCCCTCTGAGCAACTAGATTCAACCTGTCCCAAAATTCCTAGGCATAGCTCATCAAAGTGCGTTATTCACATTCATCACATCTGTTTACTTGGTGGAAGCTGCTTATCACTCTATGTTCAGCTTATGAGCCTGGAACTGGCTACCAAAAGTGAATGTGCCACTTTTAAAAAAGAAAAGAAAAAAATCAACACGTCAGTATTTTAAAGTTTGGATTCATACTTTCTAGAAAATCTTGATAAAATTAATTTTTCATCTCACAGGAATGGGAAAAAATAGACTTTTTTTTTAAAGTTCTTTAAAAAGAAAACCCTAACTGGTGAGTCTTACAGAAAACTCCCTGAAATGACTAGTGTGGTTTTTACAGTAAGGTAGTACACAGCAAGGCTAGGAGAAGCACAAAGAGGAAAAAAGATTAAGTAGTTACTCATTAAACAAGTATTCTCTGCACTGAATGAGGCAGGAATCTTGCAGGAAAGAAGCACATGATGACAGAAGTTACAGATAATCTAAAAGCAAGTCGCTGGAGGATTAAATTAATTTTGGAAAACAAAAAAAGAAACAAGCAAACACACTTAGTTCTGGTATTTTCTAGCTTAAGACTGCATGAGTTTGCACCCAAAGGCATGTATGCAATTTACCTACTGGGGGTGAGGGGCTGTTAAATCTACCAAAAAAACCCCAAAAATATTTCCTGTGAATTCTTAAAAAATGTATTATCAGGGTAAGAATTCCTCAGTCCACAACATGAACTGCCTGAGCTGCAGCTGGTAACAGCAGGAGGTTGTCAGTTGCTATGTACACCAGACAGGGGGACAAAACCTGACGTTTGGTCAAGAAGTGGCTGAGATGTCTGCTGCCTGCAGCGGAACAGGGAGAATGGGGAGCCCCAGATACTTCCCAGCACCTGGGCAAGTCCCCTAGATGTGGCAGGCCTTTTTTTCCAGCTGTTCCCAAATCTACCCCAGCTTTCACTGCTTGTTCCATGTTCTCCATATGAAGTTCTCTTTTATTCCTACTTTAGCTAACTAGATATTCACTCTCCCACCTCATCCAAGACTTTCAATGGTTGCTCAAGTGGTTTCCCAAAAGAAAAGACTTCCAGAGGGTGCAAACACACAATAAAATGCAGGCTTCACATCTTATCATTTTGTCCACAGCAGTTTATACAATAAAGTGAGTTTTGGGTCCAGCCCCAGAAGTACTGGAGATTCCAGTTTCTTGTTTCCCTTCCCCCGGTTGTGTACCCCGCAATAACTCCAGGCAGCAGTCACAAGGTTCCCATACTCCAGTTACCACCTATCAGCCGCTCCCCAGGTTCTTGCTGCCCAAGGGCAAGCTTAACATGATGTGTGTAGGGCTGAAAGGTACCTGAAGCAATCTGTTTTCTTGGTGAAGAGAATCAAAAGAGCAGACTATGAGAAGTGAGAAAAAAAATACATGTGTGTTATGAGCTTGGGAGGTAGATGAAAAAGGCTAGATATGCATCTGAAATTATATAGAGAATGGGTTTGGGGCTTCAGTAGGGGAACAGGACAGGTAGGTGGTGGGTGTTTGGGTCAAGATGTGTGACAGAAGGGTGGAGCACATGAGGATGATGATAGAGCAGTGGACTGGTTGTACAGCAAGTCACCTTTAAACTTTACTTGGAGTCTTGCCCCTGTTTAGATGAATAGATGCCTTCATGTTAATACATACTTCAACACAAAGACAAACACTAACCGATAACTACAACTTGCCAGTAGATACACTAAGTAACACACTGATTGTTATCAGTTATTCCAGCAAGGCAGGCAGACAAAGAATATTGTGCCCTGCTTCTCTGTGGAGAGAGAAAGGCAGAGAGGCGAAGCTCTGCTACAGGAGGATTTCAACTTGGGCACGCCTTACTCCCAAACACACTCCTTCTCACCCCACTGTGCTTCTGCTTTTCATTTAGCGTATTTTATGTACTGGGGGGTTTCCAACTAAACCATTTCATGAGGCTCTGATCATGCATTATCAAGCCAAGCCAATCTGCCAGCTGCACCATGTAGCGTGTCACTCCTTTCTGGAAGAAAGAAAAGAAAAGGCTTTAAAATGGCTTCTGTGAAGGAAAGATACTACTTTGTGTTGTGTCAACGTGCTGTATGTTGGTCTTGTCCTGCAACCATTTCTCACCTAGCTACTACATATACACACAGTAGTAATATTTATGTCTATTTAAGTTTATTCATTCACGGTTTTTAAGTACAGAGTAGACCAATTTAATCAATGAATATGATCTCCTGCATAATACTAAGGTCATACTAAATCCCGCATCTAGTCTTGTGTTCACATTTCTAAATGCTTTGCCTTACTAAAGCATGCTTCCCTTCTCCAGATGTTAAATTTCTACTGCAGACATATAGTGTGACTTGTAATGTTATCCAGGAGTTGTTTAAGGGTTAAACTACAACCTTTTCTTCTCCATAAAAACAAGGAAATCTCTAAGCAACTGACAAAAATATTCTTAGGAATTGTTATGTTCAGCAGCAACAGCTGAAAGCATTTAGTTTACGAGCCAGTATTCATCTTCAAAGACTTCATTCTGCCCAGAAAAGAAAGAACAAGAGATCAATTAAGATCTCATCCAGCGTGCTAGTAACAGTGGGAAACATACCTCACACAAGTCATATAATCTTGGAATATATCCTAAGCAAACCAAAGTATGATTTTCACTTTCTTACCTTTCATAGACTGTACAGATGCTGCTTCAGAATGAGATGACCAATTTTGGGAAATGTGAACAAGAAGAACTTTCGGGAGCTCAGTTCTGAAAAAGGAAATTGTATGCAAGGTACCAGATTCATCATTATTTAGCACACATTATCCAGGCGATAGATGACCAGTCTTTTTATTTAGTGTGATGTCATTCCCATGTAAAATCTGTAGCGTATGGAGCAGGAAAACTGCATGTGGTACATTTCCCTATTTAATCCTCAAAGCAACTCCATCAAACTGTCATTTTTATATTAAACATGGAATTAATTATAAGATTATGAGATTTCATAGCAAGGGTTATAAAACTACTGTTTATTCATCTGAAAATGCTTAATTAGGTTTATTTGTAACAGGTTATCAGATTTTGTTTAGAATATTCCATTATGCTCCATGAAGAAATACAACTCCCTTAGACATGGGCCTAAGCATAAGTCTGGGAGCTGTGCTTGAATTTTCCTGAAGATGAAGGTTTCTCAGATCTCAAGCCAGCTTGGCTCTCTACAAAGGTACAGATGAAGACTCTTACAGTGGCAAGAATTTCCTCTAACTTCTAAGAAGAGAGTTGGTATAAGTTCCTTGCTAATTTTAATGGTAGTCAGGAGCTGGTTTTCTACATGGACAATAATGGGAACAGGCTTTCATCCCACTGGTTTTCTACATCAAATTCAGAACATTTGCAAAGGTGGGCCATATTTTTGGGGGGTCCATTTTATGGTCACTGTAAATTCTCTGTTCCAAGGTCTTGAGACCAAAAGGACTGATGTAAGAAAACATGTAACTTGTAACAGCGGTCTTTATAAATCTTAGCTACACACAAAAGAGCAAAGAAAATAGAGACAGTGAACAGACTTTAAGACCAGGGGAATAAAAGAAAGTTTATTTAGAGGAGACTCACTACCAGACTGGTTTGACTTGAATGACATTTGTAATCTGTAAAGAGGCTACGTTATGTGAGGTGAATACAGAGTAATATTCCTCAAGGGCGAGAGAACGCTGAGTAGGACATCCTTGTGACTCTAAAAGTACCACTTACTGTGGAGTAAGACTTACAGCATCAAATTACAATTCCAAAAGTGCCTACAATGAGTGAAAGTAAACAGCCCAGTAGAGCAGAATTCACTAATGTGCATGTCAGGTAAATTTTGCTTGTTTGCAGATTATTTTATTATTTTAAAGTAGTAAATAAGCGAACCTTTGCCCTGTCTGGTTCACTGTGAGAACACTCATATGCTTTTGCTCGAAGAAGGCTAGGTAAAAAGAGGGCAAAAGTGGCTGGACAAGACTCTTTCTCAACCCTAGTATACTCAATGTGTTCCATCAGCTCAAAGTGTAGCTCCAGCTACCACAATAATCTCATTTTGAATCCAGCCTTTGATTTTTCTTTTATGGCAATGATTCAGACACAACATAGTTAATAAGCAGCATAAATGTCTCCATACCATTTTCAGCTATGTTCTTCCATAGATTTTAGGAGAGAGATACCTACAGATCTATACTTGAAAGAAGTTTTAGAATATTCTTTGCAGTTCTCACACTGCAAGCCAGATCCTTTGCAGTAATTCAGTTCATACAAACTGGAAAGCAGCATCTCACAATATCCTCTTATAGAATAAAGTTATGAGCTCATTTTGAAGGAAAAAATGATATAATTATGCAAAGGATTGGTTTGAACTACATTAGTTAACAGAAATTTAACTCCAAAGCCACTGATTTTGCAAGCTCACTTAGAGCTAAGTTTGGTCTTAGAAATCAGGAAAGTGGTTAACTGTTTCCAGCTGGACTTAGAGAACAAGGTCACGTTCAAAAGAATTTTTACTATGAAATTTTTGAAATAAGTGACACCCATAATTGTCACTTTAGCAATTCTTCTGTAAGAGACCACCATTACATCTTGTTTCTGTGTATAAATGTATACAAAATTGTATTTCTGCTTTATTACAAACATGTTTACACAGACATGAAGGTTTTGGGGAATTACGGATGTGAAAGTCCCGCTCCGTGCAGGTGTGTTACAGTCATGCCTTTTCTTTATAGTAACATGATTCATCTCATTTAAGACACAGAAATGAAGACAAAAACCACAGGCACTGGTGTGCTACATTTCAGTATCCTGTGTATAATCACTACAGGAAGAATGCCTGCGTAGTTTACAAAACCTTCGTCTTTTTTGTCCATTCTAAACTTCCTGAGTGTAATTTTATTAAATACGAACAACTCTCAAAGGATTCTTTCCCTGACCCTACACAACCCTTTTTTCCTCCCCAAAAAGCAGATTGATAAGAAACCCTACTTGCACATACATCTTCAAAAGCCAAAAGACATTTCAGCATGCAGGATGGATTGATACTGTTGGCAGGATACATTTCATTCTCTACTGTAAATTGCAGACAAAGGAAACAGCACCTTGAAATGGACCAGCTGTTAATATTTGTGGCAGCTATTTGTATGGTATTTCACTAGTACACGGTGGGGACAGACTCAAATTACTGACTTGAACAATTTGGTATGTAGATAATGAGAAACGGTGGTTGGATAATGTAATACGGTAGTGCCAAGAATAAGCATTATAATATGTCAGCAGCTTTTTATTGAATTAAAACATGATTTTCAAGGTACCAAGCAGTGCTACTACTTTACACTTTCTCTGAGAGCTTTTAATCTCAAAAGTTCTAAAAACACAAAATGTAAGTGAGATACAGAATATTCTTACCTCTGGGGTGAAACTGAGCAGCTGTTTAACATCACATACAACAGCACAGTTTAGGACAGCAGTTGCTAATGTGGGAAAACATACCCAGATGTTGACTCCTTGTCATTTTGGGATCACATCTTGCTTAGATATTCATGCTCAGAAGACTGAACTCTTTCATGCCTTTGAAAATTCTCTTTTCCCCTCAAATTCAAATATGAGAGGAAACCATTTTTTTTTTCCACATATAAAAGCAAGATGTATATATGGCTTCACTGACATTTCTCAAAGCCCCTGGTCTCAAGGCTTTGCTTTCTTGGACTTCAGTACTGTAGTGACGCATGCATCTCAAAAGACATTGGGAAGGAGGGGGAGAAAGGACTTACTGACTTTACTTTCAGACCAGGCTCATGGAAAATCAGAAAGAGTCCTCACATAGGTCACACAGACATCTTAAGGACTGGCAGCTAATTTTGACAGCCACATGAAAGGTTGACTCAAGACCAGAAACTAAGCTAAATACTAATTCTAAGCTAAAGCATTTTCAAATCCCCATACTGTTATCTGACTTAAGTCCTTTTAAATTTTATTTTTATGTTCTTTTATGGAAAAAGCTATTTTAAGTCACGTAGCCACATTTATGTATGGAAGAAAGTCTGACATGCCTGCCCAGAACTATTATGTTCCAATAGGTACCACAAGCAACAAAATGCTCCCAAGTGCTCTGCCTAACTCAGAAGTCCAAAACCTGCTGGTTTATATGTATAAAAATGTTCACATATATATATATATATATATATACACGTAAAATACATTTTATATGCTGACCTAGCCATCATGCACACAGTTAGCAACAAGGTCACGAGAATGCTGTGCTTAAGAAGCGCCAATCCAGACTAGGCAGCTGCTGGCCTGGACCTTGTCAACAATCCATTCATTCAGACTGCCGGAAGATGAACTTCAGCTCATGCTGAAGCACTATGCCTGCATTTAAGATTTTCTACAGGGGACAGATTCAGAGCTCAGTGCAAACCTATATATCAAGCCAGCAACTGGTTTCTTAAATGTAAGCAAGTCTGTCCATGGGCACACAACTAATCTGGTGCTTGACTGACCAGGTAGGTACAACCTGGCTGTGTCCTCAGTTTTCAGCTGGAACCACATGAGATAAATATGACCACAGAGTAAGCTTAAAATATATAATTTTTCTCTCCATCACAAAGTCATGCAAGCACTAAATGTTACTTAACTTTATTGTGGCAGGGGGAGAGAATTTATTTCAATGTCTAATTTAGGCATCCACTTTTGACACATACTTTTGATGTTTCGCCACACTTCTCCAAAGCCCAAACACTAAACGTTCAGTTTTACATTTACCAGTTCCAGCTAATCTCGTGTCCACGGGTTGCATTAGCAAGGCAACAACACGTCAATTGATAACGACTTACCAGCACAGTCCCAGAACAGATGTTACAAGGAGATCACCCATCAGGCGTGGCTTTGGGAGTTTCCATTCAGAGCACATAACAGAAGACTGATCCCATGAGCCTGAGAAACAGATGATTTTTAATGGGACTTATATGACAAAGTTTTTGGCTCAGTCATGTAGAGTTCAAGGGCTGAAAGAAACCTGGAAGAAGCTCACCACAAGGACTGCCAGGAGGACAGCTGTTTAGGGAAAAAGAAAAAAGAAGTGACCCACGCTTCATAGTGGAAATGGGTGGAGTTCAGTCAATAGACAAAGTGCAGACACAAAATGAATCGAAAACCCTGCTGCTAAGTAACTGTGAAGTTTCAATACAAAGGTGATTCTGAAGCGCTAAACAAGGCAAAATGTCTTAGAAAAAACTGTCTGGAGGAACCAAAGGGATATGATGTCCCTAATGACATCCCCTAAAAATAATGCTTTTGTTTATGGTAATGGTTTAAATCAGAGCTTGGTGATGATATTTTAACCAAAGTCAACTAATACAGTTAACTACAGATGCAGACCATATGGAAACCAAGGTAACCAAAGCTTTCAATGCAAAGGGGCAGGTCTAACCTGTCCTACTAAGGCAGACAGAAATGTATTCAGCAAGACAAGAAGCAACAAAACTTTTTTGAAGAAAAATTTTTTTCAAGTCGCATCCGTGATTTTATACTTAACATATAAACATCTAAAAAACAGCAGCAAAAGCAAAGAGCTAACAAAAGTAAAAATAATCAACAATATCAGAGCAAATCCTTCAGGTAGCCTGGGAGAGACCGTGATCATCCAAAGAGTCTTATCTCTAGTCTCCTTGCTAGACTAGCGGGAAGATTGAAAAGAGGGTGACAGGGTTAGAAGGAGGATATCAAACCTTTTTGCTTCATCACCTCTCCAGAAGAGAGCAAAGAAAATGGTTAGAGATTAGAAAACACAAAGACAGAAAAATAGTTTGCTGACAAAGAGGGGAAAGATCATAGCATCCTTCAATTACATGAAAAGTTCTTGTCAAGAAGAAGAAAATCATCTGCTCTACTTGCTCATGGTGGAAAGAACAAGTAGTGACAGCATCAAAGGTTAAACATTAAGAAAGAGCTTTGGAATAGATTTTCTGGGAAGGTCATGAAATTTCCATCACCGGAAAAGGTTAGACAAACATCTTTCAGGAAAAAAGATAGGTATAGCTGATCTTAGCTTAGGGACTTCATGACCTCTTGAGGACTTTTCCAGGAATATTTTCTATGATTTGACAACTTAAGCAGTGATGACAAACTTTATAGACTTTCCTTTGAACTCTTCAGATGTCATTAAGATTACCCAGACCCTTTATCCTAACAATTACTCATTACATAGATAATGAAGGCAAAGTTTGCAGGAAGAGCTAACATCCTTTATTTTTCCAACTACATCAGTCTAAAAAGACAGTATTTGAGGCACATGTGCCTTTCTGAGAATAGCAGACAGGAAAGCAACACATTCCTATTGTTTAAAAGAACTGAGTTGCTAGTTGGAGAAGAGCAGGTGTACTTTGCACTAGCATTTAATATGTCATGATGTTACATCGTTCTTAAGGAAACAGTAAAAGTTAACATGCTGAAGCATCTTATTTAATACCAGAAACAAATTCTAGTCTAGTTAACATCTTCACTGTTCCAGTTAAAAATGTACACTTCCGTCCACATTTGCTATATTTCATACTGAAAAGGAAGACGTAAGGCTTCAAGGGATAACGCTCGCTTATGTGAGATGAATTATGATTTTTTTTCCCTATCATTAAAGGGGAAATAAGATAATGTTCAAATGGGAATAATGTTGAGAATTCAAGTATCATCTGTAGCATGTGGTAAAGGACTCCAGCGACAGGAAGAGATAAGCACCAGACTAGTCTGACAACATGGCTACTCATCATCCTTCTGTAGGACAGCCTCTCATACGTGCACTTGGTTGTGACAACTACTCATTGGCTGTGCATCCCTCAAGAAGAGAACAGCAAGGTCTGGATTGCAAGAACAATTCTTCCTTCCTGTCCAAGCACCCAACTGAGGCTGTCAATGGAAGGGAGAAAACAAAGTCTGGGAAGGTTTGTTCATGAGACTATCTTTGGCCTTCTCTGGAAAAAGACGGTCATTACAGGAGTGTGCTATGCAGAAAAAACTACTTGTAGGCAATTTTTACCTTTCTTTTACAAGAAGTATAGTATAACCACTTCAGTCGTAAAACAGACAACAGTGCTGTTGCATGGTACTGCACTTTTTACTTCACTCAAAATAAAACTAGATGCCATCAATATAAGCTGATGCACATAGCATTCTTTACAAATCTTGTATTTCCTTCACATTTTTCCCTATTAAATAATCAGACCTGCTCTTCAGCCTAGTTCTGTACTTTCTATTTACCTCTGCAATGACCAATGCAAAAAATTCAGGAGGCCTTGCCAGAAACTGTATTCTACAAACATCTATTGAGGCTGAATTTCCCTTATTCCTCCTAGAATAAGTTTTCCAGAGATTTTCTACCTTTCAGGGAAACTTCTGTTCTTTCTATTCTATTCTATTCTATTCTATTCTATTCTATTCTATTCTATTCTATTAATTTCCATGCCTTTATCTTCATTTTGGAAAAGTTTTTATCCCCCAGTTTGGTATGGCTTTTATCAGCCTTGGTATGTACATACCAGATAACTTTAGAAATATGACTTCAGGCAATATCTACCTCCACTAGACACTAATTACATGACATCATTGCAGGACAGTCTATGAGATCAAAATTTAACTACCTTTTTTCCTCCATTGCAAATCCCATGAAAGAGCTGATATTGCCACTGAAATCCCTTTTATATGCAAATCAACAAGTCTAAGACACAAACAAATACAATTTGAGTTGTTAGCTATAGCCTAGAGACTCTGCTTGCAACATTTGGACAAACAGAAGCAGAGGCTTCTCCCTGGTGATCTCTTTTACATAGATCAAAGACTTTCTAGTCTTTTATGGGAGCCAGTTTAGGAATTAAAAGATGACTTGGCCTTATTCAAACATCAGACTTCCATAATACTTGGAATAGAATTAGAAAGCCTTAACAAAGCCTGTGGTTTAGAATTTGCACTTCTCCTTTAAGCTCAGAATCAAAACATATTTTCAATGGTAACTGTGTTAAATAAAACAGCATCTCTGCTATCTTATAAAAAATTGCAGACATCTTAGCCATACAAAGTCTCTAGTGTGTTTATCTGTTTGAAGGAACTAGGTCCTCACTTCCAGACGGATCAAGTTCAGCACTTATTAAAATCAAACCAAGCCAGTTTACAGAACAGAAATGACGTCCTTAATTATTATCCCAGTATTTTTTATCTGTTGCTTGTAAATATGCGAGGTCAGCTGTACCTTTGTAAGAAAATAAACATAGGAAAAAAATTCAAAGTGACTAAGCATGTAAAAAAACTTCCAGATAAGCAGGCAAAGTAATTTTTGGAAGAAAAACTTCAAGACTTCTCAAAAGGTCTTCCTGTGTAAAATGGCTGTGTATAAACATGCTATCACAGCAACTGGCTCTTTACAAATGTTTCAAAAGCAGCAGTGGGCTTTGACGTCCCTACAACCCTCTTGCAGTAAACCACAACTTCGGCTCATCATCCTGAGCTCTTGTACTGCAACAGACAAAGGCGGGAAGTGCAGAACAAGCCCTGCAACACCAGCACCAAAAAGGATATGTCAGGAAGAGGACAACGCCGCAGAACATGGCTTGTCTTGAACTCTGAACTCAGATTGACTGTAGAAGGATGATAACACAGGGTGGTTGGTGTAACACCAGCCTGTGCATGTTCCCAAATCAGAAATGGGCTTTCCAGTTTCTGAAAGCAGAACACCCTTCTGAGCCTCTGGCACCCAGTTAATTTTTTGTTGTACTATTTAAAGCAACATCTGCTTACCAGGCATGATTGACTGAAGGAAAAAACCCCATATTTGTTAAACAAAATAAGATGTAATTATTGATATAAGGTGCCACTGCATGGCAGCATGTCGCTACTGGAACAAAATGCTCAAGCTATTCTGTCTTGAAGTTGTATAATAGGGTGTATGTGTGTCCCCCCTTAACATCATATTAAAAGCATCCTATTAATTTAAATTTTTTTGGGGAAAAGGGATAAGACTGAAGGTTGTCCTTTGCTAATTTGTTGGTCATGCATAATAAATACGGTTTACATTTCTGTAGTTTCTACATAATAGGGAGAAAGGCTTATTAAAATTATGACAGAAAGGAAATATATTAATATTGCAACAGCATCAATCCTAATGATTTCTGATCATTTCCAATAATTTCCTGATTTTGAGAAGTAATTTCAATAAATACTGTTTATTGATGTCTATACCTAGCCAAATATTACTGTACGTTTGGCACTTTATTTCTTTCATATTTCATTGAGTATCAATAAGTCCAGTATATTTTTTGCCAAAAGCTTGTTCTAAAATACCATTATTTATTACATACCATATCTCTGCCTACTACTAAATAAACTTAAACAAGCCTGGAGAGAAGAGAGGAACATAAAAGAAGAGCGGAAGAAAGAATAAAATTCTTTTAATCTTCTGTGGACTCTTTGTAATGTCAGTTACCAATAGATCTCCTTTCTCAAGCAACTGGCATGTGACTTGTTCCAAAGATAGATCAGCAGAGCGCCACGCACAGTAGAGAGAAAAAAACCAAACCTGGCATCAGTCTCCTAAGAAGGTATTCCCAACCAAGCCAAAAGCCTGGTTTATAAAGCCCACAGGGACAATCATCCATTTAGCCGTCTGCAGACCAAACACAGAATGTCCTTTCTTCCTAAAAAGCAAAAGTCATGTAAAGTCAGATGTGCAGGAAAAACAAAATCTTCTGTTCCCAAAAGCTTATGCAAACAAAAAGGTTTTGCGGGCTCCACATCCCATGAATTTTTTGTTCTGCTACATTTTTATCGGCTGAAAAAAATGAACACAGGGCCATATTACCAAAAGGTATTCCACAGAATTTCTTCAGAATGTAGTGCAGTAAGTGCAATTCTGTTGTTTGTTGTGTTTCAAATGAGTGCCTTCACCCACTCAAACATCTATGGTTGATATATATACACACACCGTACAACACTTGGTAAGTCCAAGGCTGTCTCAGACAAAACAGGCAGGTTAATTACCACAAAGACAAGCAGAGTGACAGCCACGGGCTTGGCTGCTGTTTTGTGCTCTAAAAAGGTTTTCTGGAGGCTGAGCTCCCTGAACCTTGGGGTCCTGGGCAGCAACTCCCTCAACAGCCTTCCTTACTTGGGAAATGCAAAAGAGCAAGCTCACCCCTAAGTTCAACTGGGAGCACGAAACAGAGGGCCTATCCATAGAAAAACAGAGCTAGAAAGGATCTCAGAAAGTTGTGTAGGAAATTCCTGATTCCTGTGCAAGAACTCTTATGCTATGCCAATCGAGGCAATATCCAGAGGCTATCTTCTTCTGTGGGGAACAGTGCTCTAAGAAACATGGGGGACGGTTGCAATACGCATGATCGACAGTGTTTGTTATCAATGGACTCTGGTGTTTCATGGGTGGAAACGTGCTGCCATGGCAGCAAGGGCTGAACACAACAACAGGCAGGACCTAAGTGGAATTAAAGGAAAATGCCCAGTCATTAAGTCCATTTTTATAATGTAGAAAAACATCATTTAGTCTGCTGGAAGCAAAGGACGCCAAATCCCTTTCCAACCCTCCCTCTCCCACAAAAACTTCTCACTTATTTTGCTGCTAATGACTACCAGCCCCTTCCCTCTTCTCTCTAAATGCTCTTTTGCGATGGTCCTTCCTGTGATTTAGATACATTAGAATTGCAGGCATGAATAAGTACCTCACTTTTCTGTCATGCTGTGTAAGTACAACACTTTCAAACGAATAAATGTTCATTCTTCAATTTTTAAAACAGTTTTATTACTGATAATGGGAGTTTCTGTACTTATTCATTACTTTTGCCAAGGCCCTTCTTTAGGAATTGATTTTGAGTTTATATTACAGTGTGCTCTGGATTAATATTAACATGTAATTCTAAGCCACTTTTGTCTTGCCTTACTGGACTAATTTAATGTCTTTTTAAAGACACAGTTCTATGTGACATCATTACACTGCCAGATTTATAACAGCCAATGAAGTCACCATTATAGCTTCTCATAATTTTCCTCTTTCATCAATGGTCTAATATGCCATTAGTCCTACTTCTCAATTATGAATCTCGCTTCTGGACAGGTAACCTTTACCTAGAATACAATATTTAACTTACAATAATGGTAAGAGTTACTTTACAGTGACATTATGATTAACAAACTATAAATCAGTATTACCAAATTTCAATATACTTCAGATGCAGCAGATATGAGAAACAGTATTATAAGGGTTAATATTGAAAATGTTGCCAGTATTTCTGAAAGAGCTATAGTTCTTTCCATTTTTTTAATCCTAGTTCAAAACCTTGTTATTTATCCTGTTTGTACCTATTTGTAGCACAGAAATTTCTTTGTATAAGAACATGCATATGAGATTACATTCAGTATTATATGAAAAACACATATTGCATATTGTGTTTGCTGCTCGTTCTACCGTTATTAATGAGTGATTCAATATGATTGTGCTCCTCGTACTAAGTCTAACATCACTAGTATACAGAGTAGGTGTGAAACTAATAATTTTCTGTAAAAACATTAATTTTGGCAGTTCAAACATTTTCAGCTATACATTGTACCTTGGGCAGGCTGTACCTTTATATCTGCGTGCTTGCTCTCAGCTCGGTCACATTTTCTCCTTTGGTTTCTCTCAATTTCAGGGTCTCTTGGATGACAAGATGGGGCATATGCCTCTTCTTTCTGCCCCAGGGTAGTGTTTGAGGCTCAAAGTATTTATTCTCGTTTGTTCACATTTAGACTTTTGTGTGTGTGTGTGTGTGTGTGTGTGTGTTGAATGGTGCCACAGTTTTGATGATGATGACAAAAGGTTCACATGAAATGGTAGTAGATCAATAGCTGGCCATGGCCATCAGATAGGACTAGGTTTTCTCTAAGAAGAAGATTCTTTATTGCAACAAAAACTAACAACCCATATATCTGTCTACAGAGATAATTTACATAGATATACCTCAGTTGGTTCTGAAATTAGTTTCAGATCAACAGTCATAAGTTTGGCGCCCTGGGCTAGTATGGCTGCAGGAGATAGATTTATGTTATTGTAGTTGTATAACATTTTTGTAAATGAAGGAAAATAGCTTATTGACAACCTAATCATATGAACAGTATTCCTATTCCAAATTGCAGATGTGTTTAAGAAATAAATACTTGTGTGTGGTCCTTCTTCCCCTTCCCTTCTCAGCAACGAGTCTATTTCTTGAGGGACAGAAAATCAAAATGCAGGAAATATGGTGTCCTGGAGAAATAGCAAGTCAGAGAACTAGCAGAAAGAAGGAGGAAAAACATGATGGACAAATCAAACTAAGTATTAATCTTCCGACAAGTTTCCCTGGATTTTACAACATCTATTATGCTATTATGTTCATTTTTCATTTATCAGACCTCCATTCTGATGACTCACCTATCATCTCTCTACATTTAACTCCTCAAAGTTTCTTGCAGAGCTCAAATGAGAAATAATGATGTAGAGGTTGTTCTTTTCCCAAGTATTTATGAGCATAATTTTGCTCCATGGTCACCACTTAACTCTTCTTTTTGCTACAGGGCAAACAGTTTCCCCCATAAATTTTTAACTGTCAATGGGAAGAAGAAATAACAGTTTTAAGTTTTACATTTAAACTTTTCAATTTATGATTAAATTTACAAAATTCAACCATATATAAATTTGCCTCCTTACTTACCTTTCAAAAAAAAAAAGTAGAAAGGGGAATGAAAAATAATTTTAAAAACCCCAACCATTCCTAAAACAAAAGTTGAGTATCAGTCACTGGTTTAACTATATTTTGTATGAAAGGATCAAATGTCCCTATCCCTGACAACTAAAGATAATGAAAAAATACAAACATGAGCTTTGTCCTTTGTTGCAGGGTCAGGAGATACAATCACTCACTTAAACTATTAAATGTAATGCATACAGGCATAGGGAGATGAAAAGTGCCAGTTTAAATTAGCTTGACCTGCAGTGTTGACTCCTGGACAGATGGCATAATATACCCTGACTTCATTGCTGAGGCATTAAAAGTACACAGCAAGAGCCCATTGTGATATTAAGAAAAAGCTCAGAAGCAAACTCAGACTAAGAACCAAAACCCTGCTGGCCCCCTGTGAGGCTCTTGGCTTCCTTTTGCCAGACCTATTACAACATAGAATGAAGTCTTCTCAGTTTTAGCTAAAGCAATGCAGTGCTCAGGCAATGAACACTCATTTTCTACTTTGCTGTCTACAGAGCAGACTTTAGGATGAGATTCAGAGTCCCAAACACCAGGCTGACAAAGGGCAAACCAGTCAAAGTCAATGTATTCTTTCCAGAAGGACAAGCTAACTGTACCCGAACCTCACTGTTTGACAAAGCTGGCAATCCTTTTAAGGAGGAGTGTACAGGCATAAAAATTAGGTAGATCTGTAAATCCACACATAGTATTTCTCATGAGACAGCAAGAGTCATCTAAAGAAGTCTTTTCTCTCCATAAATCTTTCTACAGTTAGCGGAAACTGAAGGATCTCCCACATACACGCTAATCCACACATCATTTTTTTTTAGTAGATTTTAAATTAGAAGAGAAACAAAGTGCTTATCCAACTTCCCTTTCGCATTCATTCTTGAAATTGGGAGGGACGTCTCTGAAATGAATAGATAATTCACTGTCTAACATCCTGAGAAACAGAAGCAGGGGTACAGAGTGCGGAGCACTAACAAAATAGACGGGTATATAAAAACAAAGAGCTAAAGGCTAATGGCATCTCAGCAAGTGAAAAGCTGTTAGGAAAGAAAAGCAATTAGCCATTTTTACAATGCATGAAAGTTGGCATCGTGAAAACGGTTGGCTCCAAATATCAATGGTTTACGCCCATCTGTTTCTTCACCAGCACAGGTTTGCAGCTACGCGCTTTGGGAGTTTAGATTTTATAGGCTGTAAGTGGAAAGGACACATCACAATATGAGTGCCCAACATTCATCAAACAGGGTCACCCGCAGCTCTAAAGGTCATCTGGGTTCTGTTTTGTTATCTGGTCCCTTTATAAAACTAGAGAAAATAATATCCCTGAAATCTCCCCATGCTTCCCTCTCCTGCAAAGGCAGAAAGCATAACAAAGGGCAAAAACAGTTAAGAAAAGAGATGATGACATTGGATGAGTCTTGCAGAGAAAGGAGTTGTGGGATGCTCTGTATGCCATGTTTGCATTACTTTGAATAGTCCTGCCCAAGTTTCCCATTCTCTTTAGTCATTTTTATGTACTGAGATAATCCTACAGGAAGCCAGATAGCGATTTATTCCATAAAATGTATCCGATTCAAATTGTTCCTGCCAGTGACCACACTTTCCATTTTGTTTTGGGGCCATAGCATAATCTTGTTCTTTTCCCTCACCCTCCAAAATCTTTATTATTTTACAGACCATAAGCTTGAGGAAGCTCTCATTTTAAAGGGAGAAAAGAATTAAAAAATAGAAAAACATTTTGTCTCTTACAAATCAGCTTCACATGAAACTACAATGATTCAACCTCAAAGCCTGGCAGCAATCTGTGGCTTTCAATACGGGCTTCGCTACATTTTGCAGATTCTTCAGGCATTTGCTTTTTAAAATTGTGTTCCACCTTTGTCACATGTCTTGCAGAAAGTCTGCACACCAAGCAATCAAGTATAAAATGTGGTTTAGTTTCAGCATAGAACATCTCTTAAAGTGTGAATGATTTCTCCAAAATTTTAAGTGTGTAACAAGAGAGTGATTTGTGTTCCCATGTCTGTTTTTTCTAAATAGGTAGTTTAATAAAAGATATTTAATCCTACGGACAGTGCCTTGCCTAAAATTAGGCATCTGAGTAAGAAGTTTGGATTTAGCCTTTGCCTAGCTAAGGCATTCTGGCACCTGCTTTATTAACTTAAAGCACCCTCTTAAATTTAAACATATTTAAGCACTAACACCAAAAGTGTTGGGCAGTTTCCATCAGTCTCTGAAGAAAAAGAAAAAACAACACACATTTATCTCCCTGACTTAATTTAATCAGGCATATTAATAATGTTGGCTTTTATGACTAATGGAAAGTCAAAATACTTTCTCAGTGTATTATTTTAAAGGATTTGCAACACAGTGGAGCTTTCTGAGCAATCACAACACCGTGCATATATACCCTGCTTCTTATTTATACCCTGATAGCGCCGAGGCGGTGGATAATGGCTCCACTGTTGCAGTTACTGTACAGACAAAACTTTTGCAGCAACCTTTGCCAAATGTACAGTTTGGGCTAATACCGAGCTGGAGCTGAAGGTCTAATCAGAGAGCGCTCAGAGCAAGTGAGGCAATATTAAAAGCTCCCTTGCAGTTCAGAGCAAAGAGAGGCCTCTAAGTAGGGCAGATCTCCGTTCCTGGCTGTCAGAAGGCTGAGTTGTAACATGAGCTGGGCTCCATTTGCTTTTCCATTTATATAAAAACCTTTTTGTTTCTTTTGTTATAAACTTAGACCTCCAGAATAAAGCCTGGAGGAAGGGGGGAGGGGGAGGAACACTTGCTGCCTGAAAGATGTAATTTGTTGTTCGACCACCTAATGCAGCGTACAGTTCCCAGCTATCTGCAGAGGTTGCAGCAGCCCCTCTATGCCAGCTATAATCTCTTGAAAAATAAAGTACTTGTCCACATCCAGAGAAACCAACCTAGTCCCTGCCCTCAAGGACTCTACATTGCAGAGGAAAGACTAAAGGACACCGGGGAAGAAGAGCAAGCAAAATTGTTTCTTTTTACAATGCTTAGAGAGTAAGTCAGTCTTTAGGAGACATTTTAAGATGGGAAGACATTGGCAAATCGAGAATTCAAAAGCAGCTCATGGCAGAGAGGAAGAAATCGATAGGATGGGAATAGGGTAAGCATATTAAGAAAGCTCTGCATTTGGCATTACTGACAACAAAGGCAGCAAACCTTGGGCAGAAGAAGATGAAGCTGGGAGAGGCTATAAGATATCTTGAGGGGCAGCTGTGTCTGTCAAGCACGCTAAGGGGAAGTGGCTTGGTAATAAATGAGAACAATGATGCAAGAATAGCATATATTGCCACCTTGCTACACTTCAAAGAGATTAGAACAAGAATGATAATAAGCAGTAGGACATTAGAAGAGTTAATGTGGAAGTTGGTGAGTGAAAGCACAAATATAACTCATAGTTTTCTGCAAGAGAAGACATATTCACCTCTTAGTCATGCAGGGAGGAAGCAACACAAGCTGTGAGGATGTATTGGTGAAGGGAACTATAAAGAAATTGAAAGACTTTACTCAGCTGAGACTTATGAGTAGTAATAAACAACAGCAACTATGCTCTTCATAAAATCAGTTTTCATCATTGCTTTTATGAAGAACCCTTATCATGGCTCCCATTTTACAGAAGAAGGAAAAATGATGTATAGCTAGGTGATACAAATCACCCAAAGCTGCCCAGGGTGACAGTACAGGGGCAAGAACAGAAGCAGGGTGCTTGGAAAACCTCACAGCATTTCACCCGTGAAGCTGCATTCCTGCTGCAGCCAAATGCAGCCGTGGCTAAAGGGAACGTAGAGGGAAAACTCTTTTGCAATGAGAAATGTGGGATGCATGAGGAGAGAACATGAACCTCCAGGTGAGACCTTCCTCTGCTCTCCATTGAGCAGGTCGAGTGCTATATACAGGGAGTAAAAAAAAATAATTTTCACTCCAAATGTAAATTATTCTTCAGCTCTTCACTTACTCCCATTGGTTTATCTCAGGCCCGTAAAGACAACAAAATCTGAAAAGAGAGCGAGATGCAGTAAATAACCAATTACTAAATCACAATTTAGAGCTGTACCTAGTTTACTATGCTAAATTTAAATTGAAAGAAGGAAAGATGCATCTCAAAAAAGAGCAATTCCAGTTTGCAAAGCAGTGATATGATTATCTCTCTGCATTTTATATGAGCTCTATAACTTAAGCTGCTAAAGGAATTAGGCAAAGTTGCCAAAAGATAAATAGCCAACAAATTTCAGATACCTGCAGTGTGATAGGAACTTCTGATTTTGAGAGTCTGCCCTCACATATGCCCTCTCATTTAAAAATTACACAGGAGAGTTCCTCATCACTAACACTTCAGTCATGATCTATACCATGGGTTTTTAAGGCTATACATTTAAGAGGGAGGAGGAAGAAGCAAGTGGTCTGGGCAATAGCTACCATAATTGATAGCGCTGAAAGTGGTAGTTATGCCAGGATTAACTATACACACACCTCTGCCATATAAAATGGCAAGTAATATATTACTGCACGTGCCAATGAAAAACCTGCTCGGGAAGACATGAAAAGTAGTGCAAACACATATATGTACATTGAGGAAGCTGGTGAAAATATGAAGGTGAACACAAAGGAAGGGCCCTGTTGCTCAGAACCTGAAAACTGCGCGATACCACAGTCTGCAAGCCCCCAGTGCTTATGGAAAATTTAAGGGCTGAATGCTCATAAGGTTGGGAAGAACTTAACATGACCTATCACTTGGATGATAGGTCTGCCATGCCTTGCTCCATTTGAGCTTCTCTGCTTCCCCCACCATTGGAGCAGAAAGATCTAGGGCTGGAGGGCTGCAGTGGTCTGAGGTGAAAGGAAAACAATGGGAGAAACTGTTTTCTTTTTTTTCCCTCCTATGAATCCCACAGGGGCACAGAAACCACATTTTATATCAGATTTTGAGGGCTGAATTCTCAGCCAGTGTTCTGTAAAAAATGCTTTTTCATGTTATAAAACCAGAAAATGCCAACAGCTTTAACATTTTAAATTCTATTCTGTAAAAAAACAGGCTTATTTCTATTTTCCCCTCAGTTCCCTCTTTTTTTTTTTTTTTTTTTTTTTTTTTTAATTGTTCCAAAGCCTATAGGGGCAAGTTTGACATTTGGCCAAGTTTCAGTACGAAATTTTATAGCTGAGATAATACAAACCTGTAAAATGAAGTAGCAAAATGCTGCCAATTAGCTTTAACAATAACTGGAAAGGGGAATATTGCTTCTGAAATAAGCCCCTTTTCTCTACTTGTTATTAACAAGTGCTGAAAGAGATTACTTTTTTATAGGTGCTATTTATCTTCTGCTTCTCCTTGCTATTGATTTATAAACATATAAATAGCATATAAAATGTATCTAAGTATTTAATAGCACAGACATACGCAGAGTAAATTCTCAGAGTCCACTGTCATAGTGCTTTTCAGTAGCACAATTCCATTCATTTAATTAACCTATTCCTGATTTATAAGCCACAGAAGTAGAGCAGAATCTGATCCACGGAGCAATAGGATCTTTCTCTGTAAAATTTGGTTTTAAATGTTAAATAGTCAGTGCTGCAATGATCAAAAGATGCCACAACAGTAGCAGCATCTCTGTTATTCTGAAATTTTCTTGCTTGTAAACTTCAGACAAAACCTCTTTTTGTTTGTTGATGTGAGCATTTTAACAGGAAACAGGAGTTCAGCCACTAAAAAGCACTTTTTTTCCGACACAAATTTCACCATTGTACTGTGATTGACAGCCATCCCAATGTCTATAAACAACCTACAAGCCTCCCAAATTGACCATTCAGTTCCTGCGTCCAACATTTAAACACTGAGCGGTTTTTGCGCTCAATAAAATTCCTTTTCATTTCACCCTGGGTTGCCATGTCTCTTCAAACAGAGACAGAAAAGCAGTGCTCTGTGTCAGACAGATTTTAATTTTCAGTCCTCATCCATTCGTACAATGTAGACACAAGCAAACAAACCCTACCCAAAGCCTAGCAACCCACAGTTTAAACAGTCAATGCGTATGAGCTACGGGATGAAGGCCTGGACCTGTTCACACATGAATAAAGAAGATTAAGATTTTCTTTCAAAGACATGAAGCCTTTTTGACAGCCTGTGTCAACAGCGCTGTCTGCCTCTCAATGTGAAACAGTCTTCTATCACAGGTTCCCACAGGGAGGTCTTGCTTATTAGCATGCTTTACACTTCCATTCCTTGTCAGTATTTAATTTAAGAATAAGGGTGCAAAGTTTTGCAAACTCTTACTTACCCACAATGAAAGGATAACTTACTGGAGACGCTGAAAGGAAATACCAGCTAACATGAACACCTACAGGGTACACTTTTAAAAGAGGATAACCTAGAAGGGAAAAAAAGCAGTGGATACAGTCGTGTTCTTTATTCGCCACTGCTGGAATACACCAGTAAATTTGTAATCCCAGAATATCTTTTTTAGCGGGTTACTTTTGTGGAATTCCCATCAGCCTACATTTTAAGTGTAATGCATGTGCTGCTGTGCAGGGCAATATTTCAACTAAAATTTTGGACATAAAACCAAAAAAAATCCTCATCCAAACAACAACAATAATACTGACTGGGTTCACAGAGGGGCACAAGACTGGAAGGGATCTCCAAAGTAATCAAACTGAGTCCACTGCTATCACAGGCAATACAACATATAATCCTTCTCAAAAAGTGACCAAGCGCTCTTCTGAAACAACTCTGTGCACAACAATAAGCCAAAACGATGGTTTTAATTGAAGAGAAAGATTAGTCCTGGCTGAAACAATTTAGATTCCATTTTTCTGAATGAATGACAGCACCGAGTCACCATTACTTATTGATAGTATCGTATTGTTTAAAATCAAAATATCCTAAGACTCTAATTTTGCAAACACACTTAGGGAGCTGTTTAGATAAAGAAGTGAGTGGTCCCAGTGAAGGTAATTGCATCATGCAGATGTAGAGCACATGCAGCTTTCAGGATTACAGTTTAAATTTCTGGAACTAAAAGTAATAGGAAAAAAAAATACCTCCTTCAGTATTGGTATAACTTTTGTTTTCCGGAACAAAGGAAAATGTTGAGTGCTGTATTAGCTCACTGGTTGGGTAAGACCACAGATTTGTTATCAATTTGGTCACCTAGCTTATCATTAGGAATTTATTTTGAAATTATCACATGAGAAAGTTAGAATGTTCAGAGCAAAAAACTATTTCAACAAGGAACTGATTATGTCTCAGTGAAGTAAGTGGGAAAAGCTCCAAATTTATCTCAATATTGGACTTAAAACAACACAATTAAATGAGAACAGTCCTGAAAGCCAAGTCATAATCCATATCATGGGAAGCAAGATCTCACGCAGAAAAATTATAAAGATTTTTTCCCAAATTGCTAAGATTTTTCTTAATGTTCAAAATACTTTGCATCTGTATTTTCTAGGGATTTTTTTTAATCATGCAGCTGAAATAAAAGGAAATTAATGTTTCATGGATCTAATGTAAAATTCAACGTGAGATACAGAAAAGAGCTGAATGACCTTGTAACTAGAAATAAACAGCTGAGACAAGGAAGGATAACTAGGATTACAAGGATCAACATTTAATGCATCAAAAATCTTCCTCTAAAGCTATGTACTGTACACAGTAATGATTCATAGTCTGTCACAAGTATCTGCTTAGCAGATGCTTTTTAACAGTATTCCTGTTTTCTTCTCCACTGTCTGAAAATCGTAATTGAGTGTGTGAAAGCTAATATAATTACACCAAAGATACAATTCCTTTTATCCTGGTTTAGTACATCCCAAAGAAATATTCTAGGTTTTTAATTAGTTATTTTTAAAGCAGTACACTTTGAGTTCTACAATTTGGTTTTAGCCAACATTTATTTCTGTCAAACAAGTATGTGACTTAGTGCACTACAGTTATAATTCATAACATATTTAGTTATGTTCTCAAAGCGGCATATTTGTTTAACAGAAATAAATGTCATTTCAAGTTTTAATTCACTAAAGTTCAATTTGTCTAGACATCTAGAGAAAAATTACGTAGGTCAAAACACACTGATAAGTAAAGAAGATGTACAAATACAGTGTGTGTGCAAGAGTCTGGAATTTATTCTCTCCAATGTCAGTTATTTATAGGTATTAATTTTGAGAAGGAACACTAGGTTCTAACAACAGTTAGTGGCAGGCCTATAAATAAAGCATCACTATAAATGAAAAATCCCCCAACAAATAAACTTGTTGATTTTTATATTCTGATCAGTTCTTTAAAGTTATAACATAAAAAATGAAAGCATGTGTCCATGTTTTTGCATCTTTTTCTTCCGCCCCGCCCCCAAATTAATTTATTCACTGTCTCTCAGAGTCTCAGGATGCAGTCTTTTGTTTTGCTTTGTTTTATTTGAGACAGATGCATTACTTGGAATCAAACATGCTTTTTAGGTTTAGACGTACAGTGCGTACTGTTTGCAAGAAACACTCTCAAGGCAGTTTGGAGACCCATGCATAATTTCACTCACAAGCAGGGACTCATCAGAGCCACCACATTTGTTAAAAAAAAAAAAAAAGTGCAAAAAACCTCCTTGAATTATTTTCAGTTTTTGAAAAAAGGAAAAATTAGTGATTTCTTGACATTTTTGGGTTAATTTTCATCACCGAACAAGCTGCATAACAAAGTTCATCAGCAGCGAAATTTCACAAAGCCTTGTGAAGTCCCCTTTCAACATGGCTGCCATCTCCCCTCATTCTTTCCCAGTTGACCTCAGTGGGCTGTGTTTTTGCAAATGGTATTTCTAACCCTTTGTTCTTAATGGGATTCTCTTGTCTCCATCTCCTAACCAGTTAGGAGGTCATCCTTCTCCCTGGGGGCATTTGGCTTGACTGTCATGGAGCACAATGGAAAATAGCCACCCTTCAAGCAATTCTCAGCGAGTTTCTCTGAAGCAGGAGATTTGAGGGAATGGTGGTGGTGGTGGTATTTCATAACTTTCAGTTACAGCCAGCGGGAGTGACCACATATATAAAATACTTCTCAGAAGTCCTCACACACACTAGATCCACTTGATAGAGTAGGCAGAAAAGAGGAAGAAACTTGTTTTAAGTGCGTGCCCGAGTGACAGAAGGGAAAATTTAGGAATGCATGGTAGGGGATGGGGAGTTGAAAGAGACTGGGCAAAGGCTGTCAGGTGGGAGGGGGAGAAAGTATTGGTGTTGCTTAACCACGAGCGGCTACTCCCACTCATTTTATCTGGGATATCTTTGGGAGACACTAGTATAACATGTAGGCAGAACTGGTGGCTGCCAAAGGCAAGAGCAAAATTTGTGTGTGACTGAAACGTTCTGGCAGTTTCAGACGTTTCAGTCATCAGAGAGAAATCCGAGCCCTGGCCATGCAGCAGGAGTGTGCACCCGTGCTCCAGCTCTCAAACTCAGAGGCAGCGCCCTCGCGCAGACGTGCCCCTACCAGCAGTTTACCCAGACGTGCCAGGCTGTCCCACACGCACCAGAATTCCACAATCCAAATCCAACTGTTACTGTATGGCACGTGCGGGACAAAATCAGGGTGAATTGGATGTTCTAATTTTGTATTTCTGTAACTTAGCATTTGTAAAGCAAATGACTCACATAGCTCACAGGGTTCCTTCTTTTTACTTTAATCCACATGTGGTAGACCCATGCATGCTCAGGAAAAAAAAAAAAAAAATCAAAAACCAAGACACATTTTAATTAAGGTTTTGGTTTTTCTTAATGATTTATCAAAATAGTGAAGTGTTTAAACTGAAAACCAAAATCACTTATTTTGAGATCCTATCGCAGTACCTCACATCTTTTTTCATTCACCAAGTCCCCTGCTCCGGCCACCACTTCCGCTGGAGTTCCATAAGTTCCTCCTTTGCTACACAGGCTATGAGATTGTAACACCCCTCGGCAGCTTCTAAGGAAATTTCGGGTTGGCCCCTGAAATATTTCTGTACCCCCAAATGACATCTTACAGGCAATCACCAGGTTTCAAAGCTGGCATGACATCAAGACGATCAGGATTCATGCCCCTGAAAGCTAGTTGTTGTGGCATCAGTTGGGATAGAGTTAACTTTCTTACTAGCAGCCAGTATAGTGCTATGGTTTTGGATTTGGAATGAGAAACACTTTTGATAGCACACTGGTGTTTTTAGTTGTTGCTAGGCAGTCAAGGTCTTTTCTGCTCCTCACACCACCCCACCAGCGGGCAGGCTGGGGGTGCACAAGAGGCTGGGAGGGGACACAGCCAGGACAGCTGACCCTAATTGACCAAAGGGATATTCCATATCATGTAATGTCATGCTCAGTATATAAAGCTGGAGGAAGAAGGAAAGGGGGGACGTTTGAAGTGATGCCGCTTGTCTTCCCAAGTCACTGCTACACGTGATGGAGCCCTGCTTTCCTGGACATGTCTGAACACCTGCCTGCCAATGGGAAGCAGTGAATGAATTCCTTGCCTTGCTTTGCTTGTGCGTGCAGCTTTTGCCTTACTTATTAAACTGTCTTTATCTCAATCCACGAGTTTACTTTAATTTTACACTTCTGATTGTCTCTCCCATCCGAACTGGGGGGGAGTGAGTGAGCAGCTGCATAGTTCTAGCTATCATCTGGGGTTAAACCAGTCCTCCCTGACACCCACAGTTCATAAACACTATTTGACTGTTCACACCCAGTCAATATTTTCAAAGGTAGTTTTACAAGCAATCATATTGCATCTAGGATGTGTTCCAGCATCAGTGATGAATTGCACCTCCATAGTGCGCAGCTACAGGAACACAATACTAAATGTGAGGCTGCTCTGTTCAATTTATTATTACACTACAATCTTCAAACCTTACTTAGTGGCATTGGGAGCATGGCCCTTCTTATTACCATTTTCAGGCTTGCTCAGAGTGTGAACTTGGCCCAAAGGGTTAGATCCTCTAGCTTGTATCTCAGGTAAGCTGGTGGACAAGGATCAGTCAGGTTGAAATTAAGAAACAGAAGTTCTCCACCCTTGCTACTGTAAGGCCAGTTGACCATACTTGCGAGGGACAGTAAATTCATTTGGAAGATTTTGGTACAGTAATGAACAGCCTTCCCTTTGCCACACAGCAAAATTGGGAGAAGGAAAGGGAGCTGAGAGGGCAGTGCAGGGTGAGAATAATCAGTTGAAGAAAGAGAGAGCAAAGACTGTTTATGCCAGCTTTGTCCGTGGAGCCATGGCCAGAGGACCCCAGGTACTGGCTCACTTCTTAAGCCTCCAGTCCTCCTAGGTCCTGAATCCCAGTCAAGAAAGGGAAGAAGTAGGTGTGGGGACTGGAGTAGCTATGGGTATGTGAACATTGAGGAACATCTATCACAGAAGAAGAAACACTGATGATACCTAACAAATGGTGTGCCTATAGAACAACAATTTTGTAGAATGAATTTGTATGTTGGACCCAATTCAGTGTTGGGTCTTAATCCATAATATTTCAAAATTTTATGGCAGGTTATGTTCTGTGATCAAGCAGATTTCCAGTTATCCCTGTACTTGTTACTCTCACCACAAAGGCAAAGAAGGGAAAAAGCTGTTGCCTAATGTTTTCACAATTTATAGTGTGTTTGACATTCATTCAGTTTACCCATCTCATTCCTAATCTTAAAATACCCAGCTTTAAAACAGGGTATTTTGCAGATTTTACAACTTTATAACATCTGCACCAAATATTGTGGGAATGCTTTAACCCAAGTCC
Organism: Burhinus oedicnemus; assembly: GCA_008921705.1. Taxonomy (NCBI): domain Eukaryota; kingdom Metazoa; phylum Chordata; class Aves; order Charadriiformes; family Burhinidae; genus Burhinus; species Burhinus oedicnemus. The sequence continues at coordinate 327,710 of VFFE01005628.1, forward strand.
CCAAATTATACATGATTTAATAAGAGAGTTGTTTATGTTGGTTAAACAACAGTCAGCTATTGAAAACAGATTCATGGAGGATAAACAGTTCTAGTATGTGAATTGTTTAGGTTTATTGCATTGTCCTTAAGTATATTTAAATATAAGTTATTAAATTAGTTTACTAAGCTAGAAATCTGTGTTTCGGGACTCTGTATAGCATTTGATGGCACAACACTAAGCCACCTATTAGCATTCTCAAATTAACCTGTTTGAACAGTAACTGATAAACAGGAACAGCATCAATGGGAAATGTTAAACAGTTATTAATGTGTTTATCTGAGAAGTTTTCCTGTCTGTAAATACAATTATTTTTTCGTTGCCACTGATGACGATTGACTGTAATGAATTTAAAGCTTTCATAACTACAGCTCCACTTAACACAAGTGATCATATGTTTATGCTAAATTTTGCATTACAGCTTAGATTTGGTCGATTTAGTACCAGAAAAGTTACTTAAGATCCCGAAAGAAGTACAGCGCGATCTCGCTTTGTGAAATAATTTCTTTTCATGGCTCCCGCTCCACACAAACTGTTTTCTTTGCTATTTCAATGTAGTTTCAAAAAACCATAGTAAAATGCAGTTCCTGCTCCAGCATGCTAACTATCTAAAATATCAGAAATATATTGGATAAAACACACAAACAGAAGATGGGACTAGCTAATATTGAGGTATCAACAATTACTGACTTTCATACACACTGCTCTTTTGCATGCACTTTTCTTCAAGTAGCTCGTCCATAGACTAGTGAGCCCATAGACCGTCTTTACAAAGCATTGCCAGCAGATGAAAAATAAAGAGTGGAAGGGAGTAAGGGGTGGCGGGGCGGGGGGGAAGAGGAAAGAAAATTATGTACAGCCATTAGCAAGGCATCTCTCACAGAATGTGTAAGAAGGCAGATGTCATGCATTTGCTAAAGTATATTTCCACCTGTTCTCTATTCCCCATCCTCACACAGAGCTCTGCATTTCTTCACTAGGACAAAGGGAGAGCTTAGCTGTGTTAAAATCAGGGTTCAGAATTTCCCTCCAGTCTTCCTTTTTCCTTTCTCTATCAGCAACACTTGGCTGACTAACGGGAGAACGTAACAGAATTTGGGTAAGAAGGCATCCAAGGTTTATAGCTCATAGAGCCAACTCTTCCCACTGCTCTCTGCCAGCCTCCTAGCAGATGTTATTCTGCAGGTAGCGCCAGGGTCCAACTGTGGCTCCTGTTAGAAAAAGCCATTCAGCTCACCTGCTGGAGACAGGAGCTTTGCTATGACTACTTCTGCAGCCAGCTCATTTACTCTAACTAGAACAATCCAATCTCTCCCCCTGGGTTACAGGACCTAGGACCATAGGAGATGCAGATGCCTTACTGGATAGCTGAGACCTGAGCGTGGCTAGACAGGAATTGCAGCCACCTGGTTTGCACACAGACGCAGCTTTTCTCCTGCCAGGGAGGCAGGGTCAGTGCAGGCTTCTGAGAAAACATCATTTCATGAAGTGCCAAACACCCAGCGGTGGCACACTTCCTTCTTTGTTCTCTGCAATGCAAAGCCAATGGTCTGATTTCCGCCTTTCCAGAGGCAAGGCTAATTGTCTCTTAGTGAATCAGCCACAGAAAACAGCAACAAAAGAATGTGTTGAGAATAGATAGCAGAGAAGGTAAGAGCAAAGGGAGGCACACTGACGCTTCTTCCTCTGCAGCCATCAGCAGGCATGGAGATTTGAGCAGTTGTCTCCACAACAACACTGAAGCTTATGTGGCATGGCCACAACAAGCCATATAAGTGGAGAAGCAAGCCTGACCGATGACCATAAGGATTGTAAAAGCAGAATAATTACAAGTAATCACGGCCCAGATTAGTATCACTAAACTCTTTGGCACTACCACTTACCACAGCTCCTTCAACGCTATGCAAAAATCCTTGTTTAACACTGACTCACACAAAAGTGTACCTTATATTCAAGCGATAACACAAACCCTTCCCCACAGTTCTGAGGTTTGTTCTTTGTCAGTTCCAACAAGACCTCATCATAAATTATCAGATGGGATGGGATCACAGAATGACTGAGGACAGTCATGAGAAATCTGAAGTTGTTTGGTAGGTTTAGTAGAATAACAACAGAACACAGCTGAAGAATACAGTAACACAAATCATAAAGCCTTATTGTCAGTACTGGAAAAATCAACTTTTATGTGACTAGCCGCACCTTTAACAAAACATTAAATTTTTCCACAAGTGAAATATTGGGTGATTTGGTTGTTGGGAGTGGGCTGAGGTCTGATATGCCTGGTTAGTCTTTGGTGGGTAATTCATTTGGATCCTGAACACCTAAACCAGATGTTTGTATTTAATAGGTCAGTGAGTCTCATAAGCAAGTCATTATTTAATAGTAGAATTGGGTATTTCAACATTTCTCTCTCCTTTTCCACTACCAAGCAGACATAGTGTCACACATACATACTTTTATCACTTGTGTGCAGCATACTGTAGGCATTTAATAGCTTTAAGAGTTGTATGTAGAAGACTGATGTAATTTTTTGCAGTTTATGAGAGCTCTAACTGTAGGTTTATAGGATACAAAGGTTTAAGTATTCTATATCTGGGGCAGATTCGTAGGTGAAGCAAAAAAAATAGTCATGTTTGGAATATAATACAAGTGTGACACAAATACCACAACAGTCATCTGTTAAGTCCTCCTCCTGACTAATTTGAGTTACAGTTGTATTCATTAAATTGCATTCACAGCTAGATACTCTACTGAGCCTTTCTTTAATGTGAATCTGGAGTGAATTTATTGGAGTAGGTTTGAGTTCCAGGTCTTTTTTTTCGAACGTTCTTTTTCTTCACTGAATTATTTTGGATTTACTCCAGTGTAACAGGGTAGGGTTTGGACCATCATACCCTATTTCAAAGATTCCAGCATTTTCAAACATTGGGTTGTAAGTGAACCCGTGATAACCATAATTTATGAAGAAATCTATTTACCAACTGAATTCAGATCTGTATACAAATAAGTAGAAAACAGTCAAGAAGTGTAAATTTGAAGCTTATCAAATCTAACTCACCCCTTTTTCTCCATTCTAGAAGCTGCCAACTCATGTTAAATAAAGCAGTTTCCAAAGTGGCAGGGCAGAATTTGGCCACAAAACTGCCACAAAGACAAAATAATCACTTTTCTTAATACCAAACTTATTTATTTCTAAAAGTTATATGAAATTTTGAATGGTATCTTTATTCAGAAATGTATTTTTATATAATTCAGAGTTTTAGGATAGGATAACCTCCTGCTGAAATGACAATTAAAGACAGGTTTTAAACTAAAGGAATCATCCATTAATATGAAAGTACAGATCCTTTTAGATATATAATTTAATTAAAATTAGATACTTAAATCCAGCAATATAACTGTAATAGATAGAGATTGTGACAAAGTATCAATAAATAGTTAAATGTTGAAACAAATATCAAATATGGAATAAATTCATTGGAATCTTGAAGTTCACTGCATGTTAAACACAAGTGGTCACAATGCCTAATTGCCCGAATTTTTTTTCCCAGTAAGATTCTATTTTGAGGTGCTCAGAACTTTGCCATATTTCAGTTGTTCATGCTGAAGTGTGTCCTGCTGTTTGCTTGCTTCAGGCTGAGCTCTTCTAGAGAAATCATCCTTGCCGCTTGGAGCAGGGGCATGCATCTGCTTAGTAGGTTTCTCCCTACAAAAATCTGCGGCAATTAAGAAGTTGATGGAGACGGGTCTGGAAAGCACATTGCTACATGCTCAGCACAGTCAGCTGGAGTCTGGCAGCTAAATTCTCCAAGGATCCTCTGGGCCTTGAGCGTGCCTTGTCCCCACACAGCTCCTGTGTGCTGGCCAAGGGGCAGAGCTGACAGTGCTCCTGGTTCCAGCCCATCTCTTGCACCATATTATGTCTGTCTTAAAATGCCAGCTTCTGAAGTCCTGCTGAGCTTAAGAGAATCTCAGCTGCCAATATTTTTTTAAAGGTTTCCAGCATTCACTGTTACAATGAAAAGCCTGAAAACATGGTGTGAGTACATGCTGAAGTCTCAAAAAAAGATTTGAAAAAAACCTCAACAACCAAAAATTCTAATAAAAAGAACAACAGAAGTCTTTTTTTTTTTTTTTTTTTTTTTTTTAACACAGTCTTATGACTGTAAAGGCAGTTTCTTTATTTGTTGTGGTCTGCCTCCTTATTTTCTAAATGCTTGTGGCTGAGAATACTGGAAATATGCATGCACTTCCCTGAGAGAAGTACTGCAAGGGCTGGGGTAGTCTTGTCATACAGTTACTCCAGAACTGAAGACAGAAAACCAGTTTCTATCCAGTGGACATGCTATTCATATTGGTGTCCTGGCAGTAAAGGAAGAAACAATCTGATCCAAAGGGAAAGAGAGATGAGAAACTGAAAGGCATGTGTTGAGAGAGCTCAGAACCAGAAGCTGAGGGTCCGGACCAAAGCAGAAGGAAGCAGGAGAGGGCTGGGAAGCAGAAATGAACATGTCTATAGCCAATGGTGAAATTCCTCCCTTCAGAAATTTGGGAAGAAAAGCAGCAGTCCTGAGTCCCTCTGTAGTGCAATCAAACCCATTGCTGTGAAAACGACTGCTAAAATCTGTGGCTGAATACTAAGTTACAGCCCAACACTGCAACCATGGACAACTTGGATGGCTGAGATCTTTGCTGAGTTCTGAAGTTTCCGATATTCTTGTTGGCCCTGCAGTTGTGGACTGACATTCCTTCCCCTGTTCCTCTCCTTGGTTTGCCATGCTAAAAAAACCATACAAAATAGAACCCAGAAAAACAAAGAATCCTCCCCCAAAAGTGAAAAATACCAGAATTAAGGTTGTTCAAAATCAACTCTTTGTACATGTTCATTATGGCAGTCTCTAATGACACTATTGCCCATTTCTTCCACAGCTTCCTTTGCGTGATTATGGAACAGACAGTGGCTGCTGCATGACTGGCTATTTCTCGGATCAGTGTATTAAATATAGGATAAGTATTTATTCCTGGTCTTTGAGTTCAGTCCTAATGTTAATACTACCATAATGCTTCATAAATAAGTATGATTTTCCTGAAGAAGCTCGCTCTCTATTTCTTACAGCTGGTGTTGGGATTGGCAGTAGGCAGCCGTGAGAAAGTTAATTAAAAGCATTTGATCATCATCGTATGAAGAACTCTGTGGCAGAAACAGAGGTAAGGGCCAATTCATTATTGGAGTGCTTTTCAGCTTCTTGTAATACTAATATTGTCCTTTCTTTTCTTGAAAGCCTCTGGTTTATTCACTGACACCTTTTGGCTTCTGTAAAAATATATCAAGTGTTCCCACAAGCAGACTCATGCAATAAATCAGGTGGCCAAAGCTCTGTAGATGCAGGGCTAGCTCCTGCTCTTGGGAGTTCTTTTCGCAGGTATGTTGGCACCGTGACTTCTGGCTCTGAGCCTGGCCATGCAGAGAGACGTGTGCCTCCCACCTCCCCCTCCCAGAAGGATGTCATCAAGGCGACTCCGCAAGGTTCAAGCATCTGGCATATGGAAGAACAGCAATTGACTGGATGGAAATAGTCCAGCCAGAGCTGGACTAACAGTTGGATCTTGCCCTCATAAGTACACTACGTTCATGCACTTAATAGGTGTTGCAATTATCATGTAATTAAAGAACACCATAACGTGTACAAGTAGGTTGAATTAATATAACTTAGGCAGCTTTAACCCCAGCAATTTTTAACTTCTGTGTGCTTGACTTGCAATCTTAGCATTCCTGTAGCTTAGTTTTCTGGATGTAACAGTCTCTACATATCTGACAATATGTTTCATGCTTCATTTGCCAGAAATGTTATGAGCTTTGAGTCAACATATTAGGAGTATGTCTCTGTTTTCAGTGGCAAAAGGCCAACTTTTAATTTCACTTATTTGCCACTGGCTAAACTGTGTCATTTCCTAAACATTTCTTAATTTTTAAAATAAATGTCTAACCAGTATTGCAATATATTAAAACATACTGTTCAAATGACTGCAAGGGAGAATAGAAATATGTAAGTAAAGCATTATGTATGGGAGAACTAGAGGTTTCTACTTCATTCTTATTTTGACAGTGAAAATTTTTGTATATATTCCTCTGTGTTTCAATTTAAATATTATTTTGTGTTTGACCCTAAATTGCTTTGAGCAGGATTCTGTTTAATTGGTTTTACAGTTTTGTATTCATGATATACAATGTTACAGAATAAAACAGCAGGGCACACTACAAGGTAGTTTGAGTGTTCCTAGAAATATAGGTAGTATGGATTAAGAAGATTTGACTGTGCTTAATAGAACATTTGGCTAAGGATAGTTTATAATGTTAAGAAGTCAAGTGATTTTACTTTTTCTCCAGAACAGGGGATTAAAAAGACTCCAGCACTGTTCTTCAGCAGTGGCTATTGTCTACATTCCCTATGTATGCTACAAATGTTAGCTTGTGGAGCATCTCTTTATTTTTAGGAGAAAATCTCCTCTAACATATTACGATTTTTTTTGTGAATTCTCTGCAATATTGAGAATTTATTGACACCAGAGTGCATTTGCTTGCAACAGTACAGTCTCTGATTGATAGATCTGGTTACAGTAAAATTAACCTATCTAGAGGAGCAGGGGACAGCTGTGATGAGAAGAATAATAAGAATTAAATGTAATCTGCAGTCAGATTGTAACTGTAATCTGTAAACAGAATTTGTCTGGAATAGCAAGGAAAATATTATTGCTGAACCTGCATCCAATTTACATGTGACAGTTTTAGAATACACCTGAACGTTACACCTTCAGGAAATGTACTTTTCTTTCTTCATGACCAAAGGGCTGGTGTATTGCTGACTTTGATTACTCAGGTATTGCCATCATCACGTGAACAGACTTCACACTTGAAGTCACTCCCAATCAAAAACAGGTCTGTCTGACCTTCTCCAAGCTGACTTTTTAATTAATTTTAAGACTTTGAGATTAATTCTTAATTAAGTATTCAATTACTTTTAAAATCTTACATCATCACGAATATTGAATAGCTCTAAGGAAGATCCATTTCTGCTGTAAAAAAAAAATGCCGCCACCACTCTACAGTTAAGGAATATAGAGCCATTGAAAATAACTGGAGCAATCGTCTTTTGTTTTCAGCATGGTAGGTAGCTTAAAGCTACCGAGCATTAAGGCATCAATAAAAGTGTCCAAGACAGCAAATAATCATAATAAGCGATGTCAGCAATTCTTCATGACCTTCCAATTTTATAGCCTTTTATTCGAAATACATTAATAAAAGAACCCATAAATCAAGCCCTGGAATGTAATTAACGTGCTCCTGTATTGAAAAGTCCATTCTGTATTTCCATTGAAATTTCCACTTCATCTGTTCAAATATCCATTGCATTAATTCAGACACAGACTTAACGTTTCCATACTATGGGAGAGAGACAATTTACTTTAAATATCCATTACAAGTATTTTTAGATTCTATTTAAAGCCCCAAGGAAATGTATATGATATGCACTTGAACACCAAATTAAGTCATTAAGATAAGCACAATTTTGTTAGTGTTAAATCAATTCCTAGTAAAAGGCTGCTTTTTTGTGCTGGTAATTTATGGAAAGATTTGACTGTTATGGCTCCCAGCAAATCCTTACTAGTGTGTCTGTAATCTTACTATGCTGAAAGTATTATAGATAGTAAAAAAAGATGCTTAGGCATCATTTTTAGAGAATGTACTGTACCTTAAGGCATTGTGGAATCTTCTTCCTCAAGAATATCATTTTTCACTTTAGGGAACTTCCAAAACAGTACATGAAGTGAGCTCTCTCTTGCCTTTTGCTAGTGCTCTCTTGTCATGGTATAATGTGAACTTTACACTCAGAGGAAAAAGGGGTAACATAGAGATGAACCAGGGAAAAGATTCCATTAAAGGGGATTTTTTTTAGGAACTGTGTCACAATTGATTCCATGGACAATCCCAATTCTGTAGCAGTTCACACTGAATACTGAGTGAATGCTTTCTGAAAAGGTACCAGATAAGGTTTCTTACTTAAATTTTACAGGCCATGTTCTCTATGGTATAAGCCAGTGTCACCCCGTTTGCGCCAGCCTGCAGTTCCACTGCAGTATAAACCAATTTAAGTCTGAATTATCTTGGTCCAGGCTTCATCCCCACTCCTGTCCTTGTCCCAGTCATCCTTGCCATAGCAGCGTGGCTGAGAAATGGCAGAGCAAGTTGCCACAGGTAGATGACTTGCTGAAAACAACTCTGCCACAAACACTTGATGGGGCGGACGCTCCCTGAACTGCTCCTTTGCGCAGGCATTTGGGCAGGTCAGTGTGGCCTAAGGCAGAGGGAATGAATACCAGCTTATCGGGGGCAGCCTGGATTTCAATCAGCTCAAGCCACTGTGGGACTGCACCTTTGACATATGTCACTGAAACTTAGCGGCTGACAAGCCTAAATTGTGTTGAGTTTAGGGAAATGAACCTTGCCACCATAAGAATGGGGCAGTTTTCCAGACAAGAGATTTTCAAATAACATGATTTGTCTATAAACACTGAGATCATGGTATCTTGAGACACTGCCTGAGCAGGGCAGATAGATCCAACAGATCTTTTCAATGAAATTACGTTTGGTAACAGAAAAACATAACTCCAGCTTCAAAATTCCCTGACAGAAGTTAAAAAAAAAACCAAAACCAAACCTCCCAAAAACCATATCACAGACTTCTTCACTGCACAGATGTGCAACAGACATGTGGGTTAGTTGCTGAGGCTGCAGTTACAGTCTGCTTTGTAGTAGGATCACGAGGAACATGATATGTGGCCGTATCTATCCCGGAGAGCCGTGCGGCCCAAGATGAGCGGATCTGGGGAGCAAAACGGTGGGTGCCAAGGACCTGACTTCCAAACTGTCTGCGTTCGGGGGGACGGGGGCCTGGTTCAGATGAGCTATATTCTGACCGTGTGGAACAAATGCCAGTGAGTGGTGGGGGTGCATTATTTTAGCTCCTGGAGCACATTTTCTGGCTTGGCTTAGCCCAAAAGGCAGCTGGTCTGGGTGCTGGGAGAGCACTCTGCAACGCAAATCGATGGCGAGTGGGTATGAGTGTCCTCAGGAGTGCTCGCCTGGTCCAGGCTAAAATGCTCATAAAGATGTGCCCACATATGTGTACAAACACCCACTGTGATGGAGCAGATGACCCTTTCTGGAAAGACAGAGTCCACTAAGGAAACTGGTGAAAGTTGTATGTGTGATGTAAGTTATAGTGTATCTTAATTATTACTCCTTCACTTCTAGATATGAGGCAAAGTTCAGTTTTGATACCTGTAATTGCTTTTGTTAATGGTGTTTTTTCTTCATGGCCAAATGTTATATGAAACCTTATATATCCTCTGGTTTATTTCAGGCATTTTGCCTGAGTAAAGACTTTAGGATCAGGCTTATAGATTCTAAATTCTTAAGATCCTTTGGGAGACATAAATCATGGCTGCATATAACTTGGCTGATTTAAGTGAAAGAAAATACATGTAAGAATGTGTACTTGTTAGAAAAATATGTCTAAAGATATATTGAAAAATCGAGTCCTGTTGCACTGATGTCATCTACAAAGGTGGAGCACTGCCTGTGAGGTACTTCAATGTTTTGTGGGTTCCTATAAAACTTGGCCAAGGAGCAAAGGCATTTCAGTTTAACAAGCTAATAAATAGTTTTGAATAACCTACCTTGTGTCTCATAACATTTGGAATTAAAACATAAAGTAAAGCCAAGGATGATAGAAAATAAAGAAACGCAAGGCTGCCCTCTGCCTCTTACACTGGAAGGGATGTAGGCGATAGTGATGGAAATGATCACTTTTTGACGGATGTGATCCATCGGCTTTTCTGTTTTCCACTCTCTGCGTCAGTAAATGGGGTAGTATATTGTATTACATAAAATTAAAAAGATATTCTGACACAAATTGAATATTTATTAAACAAAGAAGTGCTGTGCAGAACATTTTTCAGGGAATTACAAGATCTACACAGGTATGCAAAGACATTTAAACATCACAAGAGGAAATCGTACTCTGTCTTGAGATCTAGCCTACGATTGATAGAGTTGATTTGCATTTAACATTTTGGGTGGGGCTGGCCCTTTTCTTGAATTTTTCTTAATGTTCTTTTGGGATTGCACGAAAGTCACCTTGGTGTCTGTATTACAGCATCCCCAACTGCCAGATAACCAGTCAACACTGCTGTGATCCAACTAGACATTTCTGAAGTAGCAGAGGAAGTGAAAGAGGAGGAGAAAGACCATGTTCATGTAGGATGAAGACATTTTAGCGGACAGACTCTGCATTTTACTTCTGGCAGTTGGTATTAAATTCAATGAAGTAATTTAACTATAGAACAAAGATAAGTGAAAGGACAATAATCTCCAAAATTTTTATTGTTGGTATAAGCTACACCTTTATGATCGATAAGCCAGTGTTTAAGCTCTGGCTTTTAACCTGTATTTGAGAGACAATATTTCTTTGTGGCTGGTGTCTAGGGAAGGAGGAATAAGAGAAGTAGATGACAAGGATAAGAGAATTCAATGGTAGCCCAAATTATACTGCAATTGCTTTGATCTTTAATGACTTGTTTTAGCCTTTGATGGGAACCCTTAGGCTTTTGCATGTGGAATACCAAAAATAAATTTAAAAGAGTAAATTTTAAATATTAATTTTATACATGAAGTATCATGCCATGGATAACATCTGCTTTTTAGCTTCAGAAGGCACAAGACTGAATCCACACATAGAATTTCAACTAGTTCTTGTTGTAGTTCATGTAAGAGCACGAGTACTATGTGACCACTGTGGGGCCATTATGCAGGTTGAACCTACAAATCCTTAGGTGTCTGCCATCTTTAGTAATACCTGGGTTTTCCAATTTAAGGTAGGGAATTAAACATGTAGCAAATGAGAATCACATGGGTAACATTTGGAAAATAATTACAATAAGTATGTTGATGGAAATCATCCAAGAAAAGCTTTGGCAAAACGAGCTCTGAAGTACATTTCATCTGTGTTTACATTTTTAACACTAAAATACAAAGTTTATATTGTTCCCCTTTAGTTCTCCTGGGAAATGAGGGATATTTCTCTTCTGTGTTTCCAAAAAAACAAAAATAAGATTGGAAATAAATGTTAAACTGCTAGCTTAAGGGCATATTTTCATCTTGTTTGGAGCAATAATTTCTAATAGCATTAATAAGAGGTATACGTACTGGGAGAATAAATCCGCCTGGGTTTGCATGTCAAAGGTAGGTGAGCTGAGCTCATGTGCATGTCTTTGTCTGTGTGGAACTGATTCAAGCACTCTTTGTATCTGATATGCACAAGGACCTCAGTCACAGTCTTTGCCTTCACTTTGCCAGTTAGTCCCTGCATAAATAATTAAGAATTTCTGTTAATCAACTATATAGTACTTCAGAAATACATAATAGCTATTTATTAACCTTTGCAGATTAATTTTCACAGTGAAAATATGGTACTTGCCAAAGCCTGCCTATGTTAATATATTACAAACACAAAGCTCAAAAGAGTACGAGATCTAAGAGGAAGGTGTTACTATTTGCATTTATTTCTCTATTAGAGAAGCATGTACAACTTTCAAACAAGGATAAGTGCCTTATTGTAGCAAGATCTGCACATAGCTCCAGACTTTCCCCTGGAGAGACCTCTAGGCCTTCCTTGCGTCCCAGACACTCAGTAGCACCTTCCAGTGACTCAGGCGTGTAAGCACCACACAGTCAGCTTCCCTTCTGCTGTCCAAAGAAATATCAATAAGGTTAGGGGAACAATGGGCAACTTCAGCTAGTGAAATAAGGTAAGACACCTTTTTAGCCAGAATAAACTGAGATGGACCATAAACATGACTTGAAGGTCTGTTTAGCTGATGAGTTTAGAACAGTCGATTTTTTGACTGATGTCTTGCTTAGTAAAGAGCACTGCAGCAGAGCAGCAGGGATTTAAACAGAATAGATGGATGCCTGATTGGAGTTTTCTTAAAAATGCAAAACGCATGTAAAAGGCAGCAGATGATGGCTACTGAGGCTGGCAAGGCTGGCTTGGCCAAGACAGAAGTCAAACATAGGATAACCCAGCAGAGGATAAGTGGTGCAGGTGGGCAGTTTTGTCCACCACAGAAGTCAGTAAACATATCAACACAAAGTGGAAGGAGAAGAGACTGACAAACTAGAAAGAAGATGGATCCTAGAGATTTTGATTGTTTTGAGATTATGGTAGCTGAGTTTGACCTTATGTGTCAATTGACCACCTGAAACAGATTAAATAGACATTCTTCTGTAACCTAAGCAGGTATAATTTACACCTACAGCAAGTAAAACAACTAACATACATCCAGACATGGCTTTTAATTACATGTGCTACTAAAGTCACTGTGATTTAAAACATCAGAAGGAGCTGCACTGAGGTTAGTAAGCACAGACCAAGAGGCAACAGCATAGATGACATCATTCAAATAAATTAGAAGAAAAATAAACAGAAGTAACTTAATTTTGTGAACTAGTAGTGGCATTAGCTCTTACAGCAAGTGCACCCTGGCTCTGTTAATACACAGTTAACATTTAAGTAAAATAAATAAAGCTCAGTTACCAATAGTCCTCCCTTGAGCATTTCACTACCATCATTAAGATAAAATTAGCAAAACAATTACGGCAGAGTCTTCATGAAAAAGACACAATTTTATTCCACAAGAGTAATTACCTTCTAAGTATAAAAAACCTCTCAAAAGTCTCCCCCCCTTTTATTGTGTATATCTTGCCACGGCAGATCACACACATGCTGAAGTGCAAAACATGCAGAAAAGGGTCCGGGAAGTCCATAAATCCTCATAAATCCTAGAATCAAATATAATCTCAATGGCTTAAGGCTGTCAGAACATGCAAACTTCCTCCAGTGTCAGCAGTGAGAAAACTGTATTACATGTAAATTAAACATATGATTTGCAAACTGATAGGAGCTGATTAGACTCTTAGCCCTCAAGCTTAGCTTGGTTTCAGCTCTGCATGTATTCGAATTACCAAATTGTCAATTAAAGAATCTGCTCCTTACCTTCATGGCTCAATGTTCTGGAGATAAACATTGAGCCAGTGGGCTCCCCTAATTCCAAAGTCTCCCAGTATAAACCTGAGACTTCACCCTTTCATTTTACAGGGTCTCTGGGACATGAAGTGACAGGATTGCCACCTCTGCACAGGGAAAGGAAAAGAGGGTCTCATGACTCCTCCAGAAAATAGGACTTTTACTAAGATAATAGAAATTTTATCTTTCTTATTTTTATACAGAAAAATTCACTGGCAAAGGCTGGTTCATAGCAGAGGTTCATGCAAAGGTGGATCTACATCACTGGTAGAAACCAGCATGCAGATTCCTGCCTTTAATCTAGCTTTCCGGATACTTTGTGAAAAATTTTGGAAAAGCTTAGTAATAATAACCCTGAGGATCCTGGGCTACCCACGTCGCCTATAACCATATTTCTAGTTGGCTTGTGAGTGTATCCTGAAAACACCTGGAATTTCTGGGACTTCACTATACCAACAGCCTCACTAAACAGTAAATCCAGCCACACCAAGAACTGTGCTGGACTCTTCTCATTGATTTTCCTACTCAAAGACTATTTCTAAAGGACATGCAAAAGACCATTTAAAAAATTTTTGTTCTACTTTGTGCTCCAGTGTGCCTCATATTTTGCTCCGTCATGTGTGCTTACCTTGCGAAGTAGTTAGCATGTTCCCTCCAGGCTTCATGTCTGTTCTTTCTCAAACTTTTTAAAGTTTTCTCTTTTGTTGCAACTGATCTGGAATGTTTGGCCAAGACTAGAAACTCATCTTGGAGGATGCGGTATACTGTAAGGTTGGGTTTTTTTTAAAAATTATATCAGTGCTGATAATAAATATCAGCATGAGGGACATACATGAAATTAACTCTCTCTACTTTTGTCATCCTCTGGGACAATAAGAGGACAACAAGGTCATATCCATCAAATAACTTACAGCTTTTTGGCACTTTTTGAAGTGATCTATTACTCAGTGAATTGTTTTTCTTCCACTATTGATTTGAGCAACAGACATTTGGTGGAATCTTTCCCATATTTCAGGAAAGGAGCTTCATTTCATCTTTACACCGTGAGCGTGTCATAAGAATCTCTATGACAGCAAAACCAGATAGACTCATGCTATGTGCCATAAATGCTATGTTTAAAAACCCTTTGAAACAGATTTCTGTCATAAAGAAACTGCTCCCACTGAGCTGAATTTTACATGCACATATATAATGTTACAGAAAGAAAAAGAAAAACCCCACAAACTCTCTTACTGACTGATGGGTACACTTTACTTGCTCCATGCGCAGTTTATAGGAAAGTCAACAGGAATGAAAAAGTGTTTTGAAGTTGCCAATTGATAATATGATTTCGTGCTTAAAAGCAAATAACAATCCCCCTTATAAATTAAAAGCATCACAGATAACTTTTCTAATACACTTGCCAAGCCTTTTCTTTCTGTCAGTTTAGATACAGTATCAAAACCCAACTTGAAATAATAGAATGGCTTATGAAATGCAGCTACTGTCTGTTCTACATTTTTATTTCTAAGTAAACTTGTGCCAAAAGGAAAGCTCACATAGAGCCAGAAAGTCTGTATGAAATCATTTACTACCCCCCAAAAATGCAGTGAAGAGAAATTAAGTTCTGAACTTTCACTATTCTCTAATAGGGCTCCCTACAAGAAGTTTATTGTTCATGGGCCAACACTAAAAATGTAATTAATTTCAATTCGTGAAATATGCTTTGATCATAATTATTACATATTTGAATGAATCAATAAAAAACCCACCCTCATTTGAGATGGGATTGCAAGTAGACTGTTCTACAATAAGGTGTAAGTGGGGTGGAGGGGTTGGAGAGAAGAGAGGCAGTAGGTAGGTAACTTGCAAAACAGGATGGCGTGACTTCGCATGCACTAACATTGATTGCAATAAATCTTTTCTACTTCAAATCAGACATTCCAGTACTCTATCACTGATCAAATTCAGATCTCAAAAGGCTGCAGCCAGAAAGCCTGGTTTCAATACACCGTTGGAATGGGGACATGGGTGAAGGGAGGGAAAAATGAGCTAAACTGAAGATGATATCAGCTTTTAAAGTGCAACATAGTGTATTTTAATTGTGGTTTAAAATATATTAATGTATAAATTCAGGATGTCAACTATCACATCCAGAGAGACAGTATGAGGTTATTCCAGTCCTGGTTAGTGAAAGTGAAACTCTAGCTCAGTAACATAATGGAAAAATAGGGGTTTGGAATCAAATTATATTAAAAAAAGAAAGAGGTGATTGATTCAAATTATATTCTGAGTAAATTCAGAAAATACCAAACAAATCCAGTCTTCAGACTATTCCTCTCAGAGTGCAAAGAAAGCAGAGGCTACAAAACTGCAGCACATTTCAGTTGCTTCAGCTCTGGCACGTTGGCAGAGCGCAGATGCAGAGGGCAGGTGGGCATGTCTTTGTCCATGGGCCACTCAGAGGGAGTGCTGAATTACAGTGCTGTCTTAGGATTAGTGGTACAGTAGTGATTGTCCAAGATAAATAATCAATTTTAATATGACGTAAACTATGTAAACATTATTACATTAACCATTGCATGTCTGACTAACAGTCAGGTGCTTAAAGGAAATCATGAGGGCTAGATTACAAAACTAATGTAAATTAAGACACCTTTTACAATTTTGGTATTAATGGAGTTGGGGCTAGCATTCAGTTCCTAAATTAGGTGGGAACTGAAAAAGTTGACAAAGGTTTAACCAATATCTCCTACCTGGGTGTTAATTTCCATTAACCAATTCAAAGGACAGGGACTTGAAAAAAGAAAAAAGATCTCCAAAAGCCTCAACAGCCCAAGAAAACATTGCTCTGAGACCAACATCATCATGACCAGCAGACTCCGACTAGCATGCAATAACTACTAACCTCTTAAAACTAAAATTGTAAAAACATTAAAAAGCGATGAGATGTTGTTTAACTCATTTTGTTTGGAGATGTTGAAGTGCTTGTGAATGTAACTAATGACAGTTTTATATAGTGACAGATTAAGGCCAAGTCCTATTTTGTAGCTGCAAATGCTCCATAGTAACAGCATCCTAAATAACCGTCGTCAGAGCGCCGGGTTTACTGTTATTTACTGGCCTCCTTTGAGTGCATGCTTCCCAGTTCAGGCATTGTTGTGAGGCATCAGCAAACTTCACAACTCTTTTCTGGTCTCCTCCCTGTCCTGGCTCCTGAATCTGGAAGAGGGATGCTCTCCCAGACAGCACATTGCAGAGTAACAGGCAGCAACAGGGCTAAGGAGAGCAAGACTTGGAGTCTTCAGGCTTTTGGAAAAAGAGGGGTTATTTCCATAATAAAAGGTACTAAGAAGTGAGGAGGAAAGAGGGGAAAGAAGGGAAATGAGGAGGAAAGAAGAGATTTCTGAGGTTTGGGCTTTGCAGCCAAATGGATGTTTGCCTTGATGGCCAGGGCAGGTATTTTGCAAGACCCTGACATTTTGCTCAACGCAGGTCACATTTTGGTTTAGTCTCTTTGTGAGTCAGCCTTTATCACTTACAAAAGTCTTCTTGTTGCTAACCACGGACTAAGTCAGGAGAGATTTTCAAGATCGTACAGAGAAACTGTAAGAAACACTTAGAAAGCATGGCAAAGAAGGCAGGGTATAGGATAGAGAGGGAAAAAAAACCCCTCAGAATAAACTAAGCAGAAGTATATTGCTAACTACTTCCAAAACTATATATATAAAAAGAACAAAGAAATAGGTCTAAGTCACTGCTATAAATGCAATGTTTGAAGGAGGTTGTACAGCTGTGATAAGTACAGATGTGAGACACAAGCAGAAAAAGAGCCTGGTTCCAGCATTACTTAGGAAAAATACGGTGTCCAGCACACATTAAATCTTGCAAATAATACAGCAGTCCATCATAACTGGCACGTATTTCTGAAGATGGCAAGTGGAAAGAAGTTCAAAACACAACAGCAGAATGTCATTTCTACCTGACCATAGCTCATTTTTTTAGTAAAATTGCTTTTAAATGTGTATGTCTTCAGTATCAAATAAAACACATCTTTTAGAAGTTTATACTGATAGTGTTACTACCAGCTATATCAGTTTTTTCACAGAGCTACAGTGACTGTAGCCCTTTCCAGCACATT
Source organism: Burhinus oedicnemus (assembly GCA_008921705.1). Classification (NCBI taxonomy): domain Eukaryota; kingdom Metazoa; phylum Chordata; class Aves; order Charadriiformes; family Burhinidae; genus Burhinus; species Burhinus oedicnemus. The sequence goes on from VFFE01005628.1 coordinate 345,014, forward strand.
ATTAAATCAAAAGACATTGTTCTAAAAGTAGCAAATGAGATTTGAGATGTTTAATTGCTATGAAAGGGTAATTTTATTAGCTCAGTTATACCCAATATGTAATACAGTTACATCAAAGCAATTAGCTCCATTAACATACCTTTTCTGACTGATGTGATTTGTGATGGGCTTCCCATTCATACAGTGCTATATACAGTAAGTAATTAATAAAAGTCATTTAAATTGTTGCATAGTATAGAACCCCCCTGAGACTGAATAGACGTCTTAGATGCACATAACAAATAAGGGAATCAACCATAATGAAAATGGAGATTACTTCTACCCCAGAAATGATAAAATAGTTCTGAGGAACAAATATTTTGGGGTTTGGAACATACCAGTCTGCATCCCATAATGAAGCAAATGACACAAGCCTGCTTTCCTCCCAACTACGTAGGCTGGATATTGGAACTATCACAAATCCAAGAAGCAGAGCATAAATATTTCCAGAAAATACACATAGTCCAAATGTGCTTCCTAATGATGCTTATTTCTTTCTATTTATGAAAGCACTGTCTATTTTCTACATAGGAGGGTAAAATAAAATCACTCCACTGCTTTCCCCTTTTTGGAGTACCCAGTCTTAGCAATGAATTTTAAACAGCAGACACTGTGGGATATTTCTTTGGTATTGCTTTGTCAGGGAGTGGGTAGAAAGAAGGAAAATTTCTTCTGCAGCTATTGGGACTACAATACCAGGCTTGCAGCAACCATATGTTTGCAAGTAGGTGACCTGGTTATATACAGAAACCGATCATTATTCAACAATCCAACGCAATATTTTTTATTCCTTTTGTGATTGCAATCACATTTTATAGCAAAATAAAGGCCTCCCCCTGAAACTGATTTAATGGTGAGATCAGGGCATTGAACCCAGGCAAAGCTCCATCCAGGTAACTGGACCTTTGACCTACCCATGCGTGATGACCAGAAGGATGTTTTCAGCATAGTTCAACCTTCACAGCACAGCTGGCAACTACTGAGCCTGCTCATCTGCATGTCTATAAGGCCAGTAGGCTGTGGTTAAAGTATAATATGAAAGCAGACATTTAGCCTGTGCTGTTTCTAAAGCTCTGCCGTAGGTTTTGTGGCCGACTTTAGAGACAATCGTGTAACTTACCAATTATATAATACTCACTATATCATACGGAGCAAATGCAAGCAGGACCACCAGGCACAACATGGGTCATTTAATTAAAAAAAAAAAAAGAAAAGAAAAAAGAAAGAAAGAAAAGAGGCCTGTTCAGCTCTTTGCGAGAGCATTAGTGAGTCCCTCCAGAAGCTACTTTCAAGCTGAATATCCTGATGGTTGGAGACAGCTCCCAGTCAGTGAGTGCAGGGTCAGGCTTAAAACCCACCCCTGCATTGCATTTTTTCCTACCTGTCTAGCCACTTTTGGTAGCTTTCTGTGTCATTTTCTAGACATGCTGGATCTTACCATGTGGCATCTAACTGTCCTTGTGCCCTCTCTGGAGACTGTGGGAAGCTCACTCCATGCTCTGGATGTCATTCTGGAAGCAGGCTTCCAAAAGCTGGCATTTCATCCACTAATTACAAGGGTCTTCAAATCACTATTGGATTTGTTCCCAAGTAAGATTGTGCACGCACAGGTACAGAGTAATGCTAAGCATTAGCCCTGTAGTCTTTACCAGAAGAGCTAAATCGTCTTTCCAAAGAACACCTCACAAATATTTATATCCTTAGTATAGTGATTGGTTTGTACAGTGGATTAAATGAGTCAGTGTGGTACTTCCCCGGATTAACGTAAGATCTAGAATTCTAAATGGTTGAACACGCCACCAAATGACTATCAGTAGTCTCAACTGATCAGGACAATTGTGTGATCTAGAAATGCCATTTAGAAACATCTACACTAATAAATTCTAAAGTTTGCATTACCTTGGCATTCTCAGAGCTGTTTTTCTTGCTCAGTGAAAACATATGGCAGGAGGCCAGTGGTACAGAATAAAACAGAAAGATGACCATTCACGCATATATTTTTTCTACCAGGGCTAGTTACTGATTTTTCAACTCTTCAAAACAAATTTTAGAGACTTTATCAACTCCTTCACAGAGGCACCCAGAAGTAGAGAAGGGCCAAGAAATTCCAGTGAAATAATTCATCATTGGAAAATATTAATTACAGAATTTTCCTGTAGGAACATGCTCAGCCTTTTCAAAAATGTTGGATGCAAAAGTGAGCGGCCATGAACCCATTCAAGCATGCGTCCTCACAACCAGAGCACTAACTATTCTGACATAGCTCTTTTGCCTGATAGGGCAGTTCCACATTTCACAAAATTTCAGTATTCACAAGCCTAGAGCAAAACCAATTATAAACAAATAAAAAAAATCCTGTATCCTGTTGCCTAGAGCACTCAAGATGTTGGCAAATCACATTCAGAATCTTGTTCTGATTCAAGAGGAGCAAAATCATGCAGCTGTCTTTCTGTAGGAAGTATCTTAAACACCAGAGTGAGCTAGAGAGTGAAAGTAACCATTTCTCCCACTATTTGAAAGACCTTGATTTGAGCTCAGGGAGCTTGAATTTTCTGAATTTGCAGCCTTTCAAAAGACAGGATAATTGGTTTTCTGCTGAGGACCTTGCTGGATTTAGCACCTATCTGTGCTAAAATCTATACATTGGTTTTCTGTCTGAAAAGATTCAGGACATTTAGTCTTAGTTGTTAACTTAGAGCTGTTAAAATTTGAGATTTATGTGCAGGCTCAGTAAAGTGGGGTATGTTTAACTCAGTTTGTTTTGGATATGAAAATGAGATTCTATTAGTGCTGAGATAGTGCTGAGATAGTCTACATATGCATTTAGTGACATTCCATTACAGGAATCGTGCATTCTGTGCATTACATTGCTTCAGCATCCATGTGTAGTCAGAAACTCACCTAGCGGTTTTTATTCCGTTTTGCCTGAAAAGAGAAGAATGAAAAATAAAATAAAAAATCAAACAAACAACCCCCAGAAGATAAGAATGAGTGGGTTTCCCTAAACTGTGGGGGTGTGGGAAAAAGTACAAGAAAAATCTTCTTGCAAAAGGTTTGATCCCACACCCAGATCTCTCATTGCTCTCAGTGGAAGTAGGAATACTTAACGATAAAAGATGAAACATTATTTTAGCTGAAATAAGGGCACTACAATTTCACTTGGCAAAAGCTAGTATTCCTCTCAAAATTGAGAAATAGCAGCTTCAATGCTGGTTTGTGCTTCTGATGTTCTAGTTTTCATAAAATGCCTGTGTTCTGTACAGGAAAAGTGTCTGAACTATTAAACTTTGTTATTTCATAATACAGTGTAAGTATGAATGAAGGTGCTTGAAGAGATTATTTAACCAATGTCCACATCAGACCCGAGACAAACCTTTTTTAATTAGCTGTCAAGTTAGAATAGATATAGTTTTGATGTTTTTATAAACAAAGGTCATTAAAAGTCTACCATGATCTCTGTGGGATTTTATTGATAACGGGTAGGAAAAGAGGTAGTGCTGTAATCCAGACAGGTTCCATGGGGAATTCAGTAACACAGTATTCAAAAATATTTCATGCAGTGATTCATAATAAAGCTATTTTCCATAGCTTCTAGATGAACAATAACAGAGAGGCCATAAACTCTAACAACTGTGTTGGCTCAGCTTAAGAATAACCTTTTTATCTAGTCTATTATTCACTATTCAGACATTGTTAATTAATAAAAGGTTAAATCACTAAATTAATATGAATAATGTGAAGCATGGTACAGTCTATATAGTCTCTTATTTAAAATCAAACAGGAATGCACAAATGCCTTGCTGTGAAGCTGGTTGCCACTGTCAGTGTATTTTATGTTTAGAATATGAATAGGAAAGTATATTTGAAAATGGATCTCATTTAGGTCACAGATACTTTCAAATTTTGACATTTGAATGGACTGATTTGTCACTGCTACAATGCTGATTTAACGTAATCAGAAGCATAAAGCAAACATTGCAAGGTTCATCCTTTGGTTAGGTTAAAAAAATACAGTTTAGTTTAGTTTGCGGTTATCCTGTTTTATGCCCCAAGGACCTTGGTAATCAAATGGAGGAAGCCTTTAACATGAGGCACGCTAAAACCAGGAACTATTCTGCATTCTTTAAATCTCATGGCATTCTCATGGTTATCCTCTTGGAATAAGATAGCATCAGTTGAGCCAACAGCACATATGGTATCAGCTGATTTGACCTGTCAGAAATTTCAAAGTGTATACAAAAAAAAATTTAAATCTAATCACTAGGCCTAATGGAATTTAATTCAGCATTTTAACATTCATATTTAAATGGAGTAAGATACTAAGATAAAGTTTTTTAAAGTATTAATACTCTTAGCATGGAAATGTTTTAAAATGTTAATTTAAATTTAAATATTTAAAACATGTTTATTAAAATTCGCATTCAACCATTTATTTGTATATGCTTTTTAGCAACGCACAAATCCAGAAGAGATTTCTTTTCAACTGATAGAGAAAGATGCCAATGGATGAGGCTATTATGAATTGCAACAGTACACCCAGCTGGGCTTCAACCTTAATTATTATTGAAGCCAGACCACATTCCGTATTTCATTTGATCCTGCTTTTATTATCAGCCATCCAAATCCAAAGATTTTCTAATATAAGTATAAATAGATGGGAGAAACTATGAAGGATACCTATCAGATCTACTAAACCCAGATTTCAACAGGACCTGACCTTCTAGTGCTGTACACCAGTTAAAATCAGAGCATATTAGTTGGGTGCTGCTCTCATGAGGAACAAAAAGGCCATGTCATTAAATAGTGTTACATTCTCAACTACTGAGAAAAAGAGTAAGTGAAATTTGATCGAGCCATTCTTCAAACACGCCCATGACAAGAAAATACTACTGCTATTGCGTATCTAAGATAACCTGTATTCAGTGTTGAGTTCTACTCATTTACAGTGGTTAAAATCAATCAGCATATACACACAAAACCAAAGGAACATCAGGGGTAAATAAGGTTAATACTGGATCCCTGATAAAAAGTAACCATCAGATCATGACGTATTTTCTCTGGATATTCTTGATTAATATCCAGCTTTGTACAACATAATTCATTACAGTATCATGTTGTGCCTGTTTAACAGCATGTTTATGTACAAGTGCTACTGGTAACCAAAGGCAAACCAGCCTGAGGAGGTTCCCAAGAGGAGTAATTAGTCTTCTCTTCATGTCACGATTTGTTATCCCTCAGTTTGCTCCTTTGCTGTGGAAGAAGCATTACTATCAACCCCAGCATCTGAGCAGTCTGGTGTGGAGCTTGGAGATGTATCCTTCAATATCCAAATGCAGTTGCATGACTATTTCTGGAATTGCATCGTGAATCAGACTAGTGTGAAAATACAGACCAATTTTTGTTTGCTGCTTTTTCCTCCGACTTGGAATTTTTTTTCTTTGGTTCTAATCCAGCTCACATTGCAACCACCACAAACGGCGTTGCCAACAAAACTGGGAGGGCCGCACACATCAGCAATGGCAAGCCTGTCATGAGGGGACGAGGGGCAGCAATACTCTAGCCAGTATTGCTGTAAGAACTTTGTAATCTTAAACTAAATGACTGTCAAGAAAAGTCACATTTGATTCTTGTAATAGCAGGAGACTCCTACAGAAAGCTTGTGCCTGGAACTGTGTCTGACCCACATTTTATTTATATGACAGGGGTCCTTGTTCCTTGTGCAGGGAAGCTACACTAACTGCAGTCAGTTCCAGGAACAGACTAACCAGACGGTAATCTTTTCCCTAATTTCCAGCTCTGTTCTTCCCAAGGACGCAGTCAACAGTGCCACTTAGACATAAGGTCCTTGGACCTTGGCTGAGCTCCCACAGGCACCAGTGGAAGTCCTGTAAAGCAGAAGTGCTCATCACATTCATCTGGCAGAGTTGTGAAGCAGCACATTTGAAAGGCAGGAATGTCAATATGAGCAGAGAGTGAGCAAAAGGGTTAATCTGAAGATTTTATGTAAGGCAAGACACCTCTTAGACACACAATCTATCTGACTATTTTTAAGATTCATTCTCTCCTGAAGGACTACTTCGAAGTATTTCCCTCAAGGGACACAGTGCACTTAGCGACTTAGTGCTTTTACATACAACAAAAGTATGTTCTGAGTGTATCAGTTGACAGTAGGGCAGAGCCTGTTTATCATACCAACTTCTGAATTCTCTTTGACTTCAGTCTGACTACAGGCATGAGCAAGGAAACATTAATCAGCACTTGGTAAACTAGTAAGGAACTAATAAGTAATAATAGCTGAAAAAAACCAAAAGCTTGCATGTTGCATTACAGATCACAGGAATGGAAGAAGACCTTCACCCAACAGCATGACAATGCATGTAATCATAATGCATACTTTATGGAGAAAATGAATGATTCAAACAAGTGACTTCTTTTTGCTTTATGGTGTATTTTTTGCATGCATAGACAGTCACTGTATTACGAATCAATTTTGGCAACAGTTATTTCCTATTCTACCATCACAACTGATAAAGTATGGACAAGGCCATTTCACTTAACACAAGCCATCCCTCTACCAAGTCGCTCGGAAAAGTTCTTATTTACTGCCTCCTCTGGTAATAGCAAACTGGTGGCTGAAGGGGATCAGGGACTCCGTCACATCAGGGAAGCACAAACAGAAACAGCTGCTTTTTCTGCTTGTTAATTGTAAGGAAGATAGTGCCATGCCAAAGTTTATAAAAAATAGATGACATTACTTTAAAAAAAAAAAAAAAAAAAGGCCTGGAGATTTTCCAGAGACCCTTTTACCTGATCTTTCAATGGACTGAGTGATTTAAAGCTAAGTGAGCTGTTATTCAGCTAATTGGCAACAAGGCAAAGTAACTTCTCTTTTCCTGTCTGCATAAAGAGTCAAACAATGTTGGGAAGTCTGTAAATGTTCAGTGAAATGCGCATTATATCTGACTTCAGATGTTCAACTTAGAGCCTTTTTTAAGTAAAGAAGATCCATGCTTATTAATCTGCTAAAAAGAGACACCAGCATGCTGTTGGTACCATTTTAATTGCCACAACACAATTATTAAATTTAAGGGATTATACGCAATAACCAAATTGGCAATAATGGTAGTAGCAGTTTCTTCTCCCTTCCATTAGGTGGTATTGTGATCAGCTCTCTTGGCATCTAAGAGAAGCCTCTCCCTTTTAATTTAGTCCCAGACTACTAATGAAATCTGAAAGCAAAAGGTGTGAAATCGCACTGCTGGAAAATCAACATCAAAGCTCTTAAGGTTTTAGTGGTATTGGTCTACAGCCTATAGTTTGAAGTTTCTCATCACTTCAGTCTAAGAACTGTATTTCTCTAATCAGTCAAGTTCCCTTTTTACTTTCATAAAAGGCAGTAAAAAGTGGCCCTACCTGACTGTAAAGGATAGAAGATTGCAAAGAACTAGAAATAAAAACCAAGTTCCTTTATTTGTTCATTGTCATCACAGTATTGTCTGTTTCTGCAGCCAGTAAACACTGGTGTTCAACATAGAAGAAGTCCGTATACGTTACATTTATATAGACATATTTGGCATACTTGGGTAGAACTTAAGATTCTTTTTCCAAGAATAAATTATTGCCTGTTTGAAAAAGTACATGTCAGGCAAGGACAATGAATTCCCATCAGAATTCTGCTAAGGAAACATTATATTCAATATTATCATCATTATCAGTAGCAGCACTTTTTAGCTTCATGACAAATCAGATTGGGAAACCTATGCAAATTAAGGGCTTGCCAGTGATAAAACTTTTATAGCTACAGTGACTTCTACCAACTGTGGCTCTTTTCTCTTTATGTGAAGACACAAGAAATGCACCTCAAATCCAACCTCTCAAAATGTGGGCAGAATCCTGAAAAATCTGTATCACATATGTTAATAAGAAACAAAACATGAGTAACACTTTAAGCACTGCACATTTACAAGTCATATATTTAGGATTCTAAGGATACTGACAAGTCCATGACAGGACTGAGGTACTTTTAATGAAAGTGTTCCAACCTTATAAATTTACTAAATTTTTACAAGTACAGATAGTATTAGACCAAATCATTGTGATTTGATGTGGCTGAAATGAGTACACAAACCATGGGGTATATCTAAAGAAAGTACTTCACTGTGTTTAAAAAAATAAAAAAAAAAAGGAAACACCACCAAACAGATTAATTCATGGAAGTTAGACACATAAACGTTCTGGAGACATAAGGAGCAGGAGTCCAGGGTGGTGCTTCTCACATGACCTACTGCGAAGCAGTCACAAGTGTATTCCCTCTGTGACAGCCGATACTCACTGAATGTAAGTTTTGATAAGACCCACCATAAAGGATACTTACTCTAACCCAAACGTCATTCCCTTGTGCATACATCAATAGTTAGCTTGGTATGCAGGACTTCCAAACAACTGAATGTATGAAAAGGATAGAGTGAGTCTCATGGAGACCTAAGTGATGTCCAGCCAAACCTTATTAGCATTCTCGAGGCAGAAGGAGTGGGACATAACAATTTTCTTCTATCAGGTTAGTTTATTTTCCTTCTCCTTGACAACAAAAATTATCTCTTGTCCTTCCCAGAGCTTATTTTTTCTCCAACTCTATCATCACAGCAATTCATTCTCACCGCAGATACAGTAAATGTGTTTTCAGCTCTCTCTTACCACTTAATTCCATTTTCCATTATAGAAGTGATTATGGGATCAGAAAGCATGTGAGAGAACTCCTGGTTCATAACTGATTGCAAAAGGAGCTAGGACCAGACGAGAGGTCGCAGTCTTAGAGAACGCATACTGACCACTTTGTCCACATGTGGTTTTACTGTTTATTTATATGCACTGTCTGTTTATACTGGATCCACATTTCTCCCTGCCACCCCTCACCCTCCCACCTCACCTCCATATGCCTATAGTGCAATCATGAAATCTGTATCCTGGATGTCCAAGGCAGGACTGAGGTTTACAGAAACCTGGAGCTAGTTCAAATGCAAATAGCAGTAGATCCAGGAACCAATCTGGCTGAAGGCGATTGACAAAAGCCAGTAGTTCATTTTCAGGTCATCATACAGCCAGCGATACATTAGCCCTGGCACAAGGGAAGGGGTAGTTTGACAGCAGTAGCTGGTGTAGACCCAGTATCACCAGAACAGGCCCTGATGACCGAGGATGCACGTACTGGCTGTCAGGCAGTTAAACTGCAGCGCCAGATGCTACCCAGCCTCAGTGAAACTGTCATGTCAAGCTCACAAAGCTTTAGGTGTTCAATAAATCATCCTGAGTCAGTCAACCGAAGAGCAGACCTCTACACACACCTTTGGCAAAAAAAAGTTGCCAAATGGGCACAAATATGTTGAGCAGTATGTCGCTACGCAAAGATGTCAGGCATGTCTAGTGGCACCGTCACTAGACGGAACAAAGAACTTCCTTTTTCAACTAGTGACCAGTGTCTAAATAACGCGGGTACAGTGAGGTACCAAACTGAGCTCCCTTCACTTGTACCACAATGCTCTCCTACAGTCCTGCATGTCAGCAAAGTCACCGACCTCAATGAATTCCAATAATGGGTATTGCCACAAAAAATAAAAAATCCCAATGTTTCCTCTCCAAATTCTGGGTTAAGTGTTCCTACCTTCAGTTTTGTTCCAATATGCGGCACAGCAGTTAGAACTGTAAAAATAAAGAGAAATTGCTAGGAAGAAAAATTTCTGTGTAAAAGATCTGGGATGTTCTCATCAGAAGATGTGAGCTATAGCATCAAGGATTTCCAATAACAATATTCCTCTCTATTTCTTGCATAAATTAAAACTATCTATTAATATAAATTAAAATAAGATTGTGGGTTATATTATTTAAACTTGTTCCCTGACACCTTTTTGTCATCATGTGTTTCAAACACACAGTTTGAAATCAAGCTGGCACATCTGATTATTCAATAGTATCAAAATAATGCAATAAGGTTCAAAAGCCCACAGCCTGCTTATAAAGGATTCAGAGAGATCTAATTATCACCACTTTGTGCTATCAATCAATATGCCACAATGCAGCATCCTCTGTCTTAGTCGAATTGCCTGGGAAGAAGGTTCACTGCTTTGTGTGCTACTGACATAGGTCCTGAACAGTGTAGGTGGTGAAAATTGCCATATGGTCAATATTAAATGAAAGTTGCACTGCTATAAATCAAAGTACAGTGCTGGCTGTCATCACTGGAAATACACAATCACTTTCCAAAAGGGCCAAGGGCTGCTACTTGCTTTGTTTTTGCACTGGGCTACAGCTCAAAAACTAATTTCCCAACCCTCACACAAAAAATATATTATATTTTACAGTGGTAGATTAAACACTGTATCTAGCTACCTATTCTACTCGTTTCCAAAGTCCTGTATGTTTGCTCTAACTAAATCTCTTTCCTCTGAAATATGCCAGTATGCCAGTCACTGAAAGTCATTCCATAGAATAGAAAACTTTGTAATGACGTGAAAAGAAAGGGAATATTTTATTAAATCAACAATTTCAACTTTAAAGCAATACAAGAAATAAGAAAAGCCTTAACTTCCAAATATTTCACCAGAGGAACCTTAAATCTTACCAAAAAGGAATTTTTAGAACACAAAAATTCAAAATGTGTAATAAATTTAGAATCGTGTGTAATGTATTAGCAAGCATTCCTCCTCTCTGTGACATAGATACTGCTTTCCACTGCCATCGATAAAATGATTTCCTCATTCTGTAAAGTTACAGGATCTCTCACCATGTGTTCCCTCTCTCACCAACTCTCATCAACTGTTCCCTCCCTCACAAAAGAGAAAATTGGTACCTTTTTGTACAGAACGCACAAATTAAAGGCCAGATTTGAAAGCTCTGCAGGTCAAAACTGGATTACAGTAAATATTGTTAGGTTGTGGGGGAAGCACTTTCTGCAGGGTTTCAGCACATCAGCATCAAAGAGATGGTTTTCAGAAAGCATTTTTAAATGCCCTCTCAGATCCCTGTCCAGAGCTAGAAAATCGCTTGGTAGCAGCATAAGCAACATTAAATTGCATCATTTTAAGGATAAAACCAACACTGTTCACTTGTGGATCTAAGTCTGTTCTCAAACCTGAGACAGGACCATTTATCTTGGGACAGTAGCAGGGCAGCCTCCCGGGACATCAGTGTTGGATGAGCACAGAAGACTCAAAGTGCTGCCAACAAGGCAAGGGAACTACGAGAAGCAAGAGGATTTGGGGTGCATGAAAGGTTGTCAACAAGGATCTCAGTTTCCCAAACTAATCTAGCAATCCGCTTGCTCGGGGGGGCTTCTGTTCACAGTGGTGAAGTAGCCTAGCAGTAGTGGCATGCATCCTTCAGAAACATATGACCAAGCACTTGAGAAAGTCTGGATATTCATCATGAGCAACATGGAGACCTCCCATCACAGTACATGGAGAAGCCCACCCAGTTCCACTTGTTCAAAAAGACAGCAATAGAGAGATGTACAGAAATATTCATATACACACAGGCCATACAGCAGCACGGAAACACCCGTGTACAAACTCCCTTCACTTCCTAATGCACACAAGCTTTCTCTACATGTGAAGACACATCCGAGGCCATTCCCATACTCCACCAAGGAGAGCTACAGTGGCAACAGAGCAGCCCAGTCTACACGCAAAAGGGAGAGCCTCATGTGGCAAGCAAAATACTGAAGACAGACCAGGAAGAGGACAAAAAAGATGCAGTATAAATGCCATTACAGCAGCCTTAAAGGAGAGCTTGGAGCACTGGAAGTAAGTAAAACGCACAACCTTGTGGAGCTCAGGACAGATTTCACTGCCCTTCAGCCTTGTACACTTGGCAAATGCCCACAGTTGCCTCTATCCAAAGGCACTCCAGACTTGTGAAAAGCTATTAAACACTTACAGGTTGTCATAATGTCAGCTGACACTCAGCTACATATTCTGTGTGGCTAAATGCCATCTCATTCACCCAACTAGTTAAAAAAAGGCAAACAAATGATACAAACAAGAAAAGCCCAGAAAATTCCTCTTATCTGGTAGCATGTGATTTCCTACTGAGAAAGACAAACCAAAATATAAGGCAAAACTACTAAATTTTTATTGAAGAATGGAGAACAGTTTCTAAAAATTCACATCAGGCTGTGAGAGTGTTAAATGTTAGTTTGCTATGAAGAAAACTAAATTTGACAGGGAACCATGATCAAACTTCTCCAATAGTGAAAAAGCATCAAGACCATAAAACAGAACATTATAGTATTCATATGACATCATAGGGTATGAAATTAAAATGTAGACCAATTGTTGGCACACTAAATGGAAAAATGAGGGATTATTGGCAAAATGAAGATTTTATTGGCAGATCTTCTGAATGTGTTTCATATAGAAAAATTCAGCTTTTACAAACAACACAAATCAACAGAATGTTAAAATTCAAAGATGCTGTGGAGTCCAACATGCTAAAAGATGAAGTTTATTTCTCATGCGGCTCATTCCTTCAATGCTAAGATAAAGAGATAAATAGAGAGACAGATAGATAGACAGACAGATCAAGATAAATCTTACAGTTACAAGCAGAAGGTGAATCCTACCAAGGAGGCAAATTTTTCATTAAAACCTTAAATTTCTTCGAAATGCTTTTGGTAAAATTGAAGCAATACAAGACTCTAAATAAAATTCAGTAAATTCATAACTTTATCATGTTGGGTCAAAAAAGAAAATGGAAAAGGTTAAGCCATTTATATTTAAATACTAGTTTGTTCATAACCCCCCCCACAATTTTATTCTTGAAATCCCCAAATATTTTCATGTAAATCAGTTTTCTCTGACCCAAAAGCAAAGCTGTGTTTTGCTTCACCAACATTTATTAAAAAATAAAAACAATTCAGACTGTGTGTCATGGTTTCAGTTGGGATAGAGTTAACTTTCTTACTAGCAGCCAGTATAGTGCTATGGTTTGGATTTGGGATGGGAAATAGTGCTGACAGCGCACGGGTGATTTTGGTTATTTCTAAGCAATCAAGGCCTTTTCCGCTCCTCACACCGCCCCACCAGCGGGCAGGCTGGGGGTGCACAAGAGGCTGGGAGGGGACACAGCCAGGACAGCTGACCCCAACTGACCAAAGGGATATTCCATACCATGTAATGTCATGCTCAGTATATAAAGCTGGGGGAAGAAGATGGAAGTGGGGGAAGTTCAGAGTGATGGCGTTTGTCTTCCCAAGTAACCGTTATGCGTGATGGAGCCCTGCTTTCCTGGAGATGGCTGAACACCAGCCTGCCGATGGGAGGCAGTGAATGAATTCCTCGTTTTGCTTTGCTTCCATATGCAGCTTTTGCTCTACCTATTAAACTGTCTTTATCTCAACCCATGAGTTTTTTCTCGCTTTTACTCTTCCGATTCTCTCCCTCATCCAAACTGGGGGGAGTGAGCGAGAGGCTGTGTGGTCCTAGTTGCTGGCTGGGGTTGAAGCACAACACCATGCCCTTATACACACATTATTCACAGGGCTCCGTTCCAGTATCTACACTTCAGAACATACATAGTGGCATTGCCTGGCATCCCCTTTTTGTTCAAAAGAGAAGAGACTCCACGTTTTGGCAATGAACATATTAAAATCAGCAATTAGACTCTCCAGGACAGGAAAGATATGGAAGAAGAAATATTAGGACTCTACCATGTTATTTTTTGTTCAGCAATCACTGACCTATGACAAGATTAGTGGCCTGCCTGTGGCACTCTGAAGGGCAGAAGATACGGCAATCCATTGAGCTTGAACAACAACCTGAACTCACAGCGCCATATCAGTGCTGTCTGATGCAGATAATCATTTCAACATCTAGTGGGTTTGATACGTATTTTCCCAAAAATCCTTCAGTATGAACAAATAGGGAAAATAATAACTTATTACTCTTATTTGCACTGCATTGGTGGTATGACAGTTCAAATCTTAAAACAAATGAAATATCTTAAACATTCTTATAAACAGACTCATAGTTGCATTCAGACCAAAAAGTAATATTGGAAAGAAGGAGCTCAACTTCCTCTTGGAAAGAAATACCCTGGGGGGTGGAGGGGGAGTATTTCCTACCTTGCCAAGGTACCAATGAAACATAAATCCATGCAGGATTGTTCCTTGTGCTGAAAGAAACAAACAGCTGTGTTCCACTTCAGTAAGCCATATATTAAAAGAATGGGGGGAAGAGGCAGAGGAATGACCTAAAGATGTCCCTTGCCCCTAAGCACCTTTTGTAAATTGAACCAACTTAAGTTTCAAGTCTATCTCAGTCATCACCCAAACTCTCCCAAAATCCCACGGTAGTGGTAAATTACAATTACTAGGAGGAAAAACTAGCATTGCTTCCCAGAAACTCTCAAAAATGCTATATTTGGATTAGAATAGCCACCTCAATTAAGTACTTCAAACAGTATTTAATATGGAGGCAGTGGGAAGGAGGAGAACAGATATTCCTAACGGAAAAATTGTAGCCCTGTAATTAATCTATGTCAAAGTTCTCCTATCCCCAAAAGAAATAGTTTAGAAAGAATGATTAAAACTTTCAGATGATATTTAATAAATGTCCAAGAATAAAACTGGATGACTTCCAAGCTCACAAAACGTAAGGACTGCAAGAGTTGGAACTTCACTGCACAGTGCAGAATCTGCTGGAAACAGCAGCAAGGATGCGAACAATGTGCCAAAAGGATGGAGCTGCTGGGAGACTGCTCTCTGCTAGGACAACTTTGCCCACTAAATAAGAGAATATTCCAGTTTGAAAAGATAACAGGGCAATTTGGATATTATGCTTTGGAAAGGAGTTGGCTTTTTGAAAACAGAATTTATTAATGCTCTAAGTACCATTCTAATGGATGTAGCAAAACCCGTGTCACTGAAGTGAATACATATACGCAAAGGTTAATAGCAGTATTTCCTCTGTATCAGCAAGCACAGGATAAAACTTTATCTCAGTGTCTCTGTTATAATAGACCAATGTAAAGCATTTTATAACTAGACTAACCATAGAACTAAAAAGTATCACGGATCACTAAGCAGTTTAGCCAAAAGCATGATACCACATGGCCATCAGAGGTCAAAGTCAAACAAAAATCCATGTCAATATCCCACGTTCTCTATAGACCTCATTCATTAGTATTGGTGATCTCTCATTTTACATCTCTGAAGAGATAAGGACCACTGTGAATGACACTTTTCAAGGATTTCAGACTTCTGAATCACTAGTGAAGACAATTAATATTGAAAGTATTATGAAGGGTCATTGAAGTGCATCTTATCTACTTGAATGTGGTTCCAGTAGAATGGAGCAGAGAAGGAGATACTGTATATTTTTTACATCAAGTTAGCTCACGCCCCATATAATATATTCTGACCACAGATACTTCATCTGGATACAAGAATAAAAATTTCCACATTCCTGAATTCATTCTTTTATACTTTTAAAAGCTACAGGGTACAACATTTACTTTTCTTAAATGAGTTAACCTTCTTCTGACATGTCTGAAAGCTGAAAAATCAGTGTTCCAGCATTTGAACACGGTATTATTCTCGACAAACATCTAGCATACAGAACAAGTGACAGAAGATAACATTTAATTTGTCATACTGTGATTTAATTGCTTTTAAAGGGAAATAGTGATTGTACATCTCTATCTGGCTTTGTCTATGTTTTTACCTGAAGAGCTTTAGCTCTGTCTTTTAAATAGCTTACTGTCTTTGCATAGAGCATACACAGAATTATGGATGAGGTTGATGCTACAGTCTCTCCCGGAAGGCCTATGTATCACAGGCAAGCCCATCAGATGTTTTCAACACATCCTCATAGGAAAATATTTTAAATTCTGTAAGATCTGTGTCCAGATGAAAAGTCAATAACAGATAATGTGTGCTGGACACAGAAATGTAGCATCACCTGGGGGGATAGGAAGTATAAGTTGCTTTGGAATCTCAGCTAAAGGGCCCCACACTTTATTAAACCTGGAGTTGTGAGTGTGTAGGTGTTGGATTACACACATCAATAGGAAGAGAATGATTTCTGGAGGCAGTTATGGAGAGATTTTGAATTACGGTACTTATCAGGCCCCAGGGAGCATTTTGGCAAGTTTTTGAAATGCACTCATGAATTCCTCATGCGCTTTTTGGAGACAGCTCCAATGACTGAAGCATGGAGGCTCGAATGACCCTTTGCTGTTTCATCACATGTGATTTCCAGTGCAAAAGCAGGGCTTCTCAGAGCAGCAACATGTGCACCCTGCAGAGCACAAGTCCTTGCTGTCAGTGGCTGACACATCTCATGGCCTGTAACAAAGCTTCTTCAGCAACTGTCTGTAACTCCGGGGTGAAATCCTGGCCACATTTACATCATTTCAAGTAGTAAAAATATTTACAGGACCAGTATTCCATTCTGTTGCTTTGAATTCATCCGAGTTCAATGTTACCTGAGCTGAAACAAGATGCAAACAATTAAAATCTGACGATTGTATTCAAGGGGAAAAGATCTTGTTCTGAGAAGCCACCATCAAGCAAAAGTACAAGCACTTGGGCACCCAACTTTCTAAAGACAAGGAGGGGGATTCTCCATCGCCAGACATTCTCAGAACAGATTAGACCAACATTTGTCAGAAATGGTTTAGCTGCACTTATGCCGCCCCAGGGTTAGCAACGATACCTGGAGGCCCTTCCCAGCCCCATTTCCTATTACACTCCTCTGTCAGCAAACACATGTGCACATTTCTCGGAGAGGAGGTCCCTGGTGAGAATCAGCAGCTCAGCATTCAAGTAAGTCACAAGAGGAACTATTTATGTTTGCTCTCCCATGATGTCTCTTTAGAGCTGTGCTGTAGCTGGTTTTGGTGGACAAAAAGAAGGTTCCTTATGTCTTATAATATTCCGTATTACACCACTAAGGTCTCAAAAGAAGGTCCATGAATCTATGGAAGACATTGGTTCAGTGATTCTACCTAATTGTTTCAGAACCAGAAGCATTTTCCAGGGTTGGCTGATAATTAATTAGAAGAAAAATAAAGTGAAGCTCAAATGTAATACAGATGCTATTCATACAATAAAGATACACGAGCTGAAGAGTGTGTCAAATTCTACAGCTGAACATCTTCTGGAATAGCAGAATCACTAAAGCACTGCCATCTTCCAACAACAGAGATATGTATGGAGATTCATAGATTAAATTCCAGTTCTCGATAAAGCCAAGTTTATACATTTGTACTGTGTGTTGTAAGTAAAAACACCACTAGACTTCTTTGCTGATTGAACTGAACTTAAAGTCCAGTACAGTGTTTTCACTTGACAGTGCACCTTGATAGGTTTAAAGTTATCATACAGGAAACTGCTATTGCCAGTACATATTAGAGTTTGTTGCATGTTCTTTTAAGCAGACAATCCGTATAAAAGAGTATGTGACTGTACTATCCAAAGGGGGGAAAAAAACCAAACCCACTATCAAACTAAATTCTATTTGTCTAGGCTTTGGTTTTATATAACACGTCAGGAAAAAAAACAGCAAACAAAGTCATAAGGAACACTCATGTCAGAATTCTAACTTATAAAGATGTGTCTTCTTTTAACTAGCAACTTGGTGATTAAACGCAATTGAAACTAATTTGACTAATATTTCAGCAGCATACCATTAAGTAAGCTAATGCTGTCAAACCAGTGGTCTGTTTAAACTTCGCTGGATTAACACCAAACTTTTGCACTTTCAGCTACAAATGTAAAGGGCAAAACCATCTACAAAACGAGGTACTTGCATTGCCTAACTACCTGCTACCTAATCCAAAGCAGAAGCCAAGGCCAAGAATGAAGGAGCACCAAACTTCTATAAGCACAGGAAGAGTTAGTCGCCTCCGAACGCAGGTTTTTGCACATCTTTTCTTTGGTGGGAAGCTGCCTGGAACTAGCTATAGAAAGCTACTAAAAGTGTGGTATCTTCATGGCTAATAAACTTGCTGCAGAAAAGTCCAGGTTGCTGTAATCTATCTTGGGGAGCTTTTCTGTATTTTACGTTAATAGTTCGTTGGAGTAAATGTAAAGCATCTCCACAGACAGCCAGAGCAATAAAACAATAGTGTCACATACATGTGTGTGAGTTTCATTTAGTTCATATATCTCTATGAGTTTAGTTGTTGCAATACAGAATTTCCCTTGCTTTTAGCTAGTTACCTCTCTAAGTGAAATGTAGACACACCTGAAGCAATATTCCAGGGAGCAGGAAACAAGTCTCCCTCCCTCTTTTGCAATTACTGACTCAGGAGAAAGAGTCTTAAACTGTGAATAAAACCATATTTTTAAGAAGCATATTCCCACAGGACCAGAAGCTTTTGTTAATACCATATGTGCATAGCACAGCTGGTTGTTATATAAGTGTTTTTAAATTATTGCTTAAGTTTTCAAGATTTGCTCAGAGAAATCTTCCACTGAATAATATTTCAAAAGAAGTTATTTAATTTTAATAACTTCTGCAAATAAAATTTCATCCCCATTTCTACCTCAGCCACACCTAGAAATCCTAGAGCTAGACACTGGGGTAGCAAGAAGTCACTCTCAAATCTGTCAAATGACGAAGTTACTTGATATGAGCAGTACAGTAGGGAACTTAATAGTATTGTGGTATTGAAATGAATAGAGATACATTAACATTGCTTTTAAGATTATCCAGATAAAGCATCAAGGGTGTGAAGGTCTTAAAAGGAAGCAGCAGAAACTGATATGACAATAAAAACCATTTTATTACAAACCAGTATTTGAAAGAAAGACAGCTGCTTATTAGACAAGCTACATGCATTTTTATATACTGAGATATGGTCATATTTTTCCATTAATACGTACTGTTGAGAATACTGTGTACCTACCATCATTGCATTAGTACAGTCTTCTAAAAACTAAGATGTAAACATAGGCTAGGAAAAATGTATCTGTTTATCACGGCTCATTTTCCAACAAAAAGCAGTAATTGAATAGCATCAGAAATGAGCCATGAAGTGTATTTCTGAAAAGTACTAAATCTACTCTGTTCCGTGCAACTAGAGAGAAGCACGTTTCTACGTAGCTTACACTGAACTTTTTGTGATGACTTTGAAGTGCCTATTACAGAGTCAAAACCAAACCAAAACAAACCAAACCCACCTCGATACTCTTGCCAAAGTAACTAGAGCAGCATCGACAAGAAGAACTTGCACAGCTGACTCTCAATTCAATTAGGCACCATGGAGGCAGAGTTTATTCCATAAGCAACTGACAAATGGAAACTGCTTCCTGAAGCCAAAGAGGTCAAACAGAAAATGAGTAAGGCTTCCCACAGCTCAAAGGTGAAAACAAGTTTATCACACATGCCTTCTGTATGGCCTTCCCAGCTGCTGTTTATACTCCCCAGCCCCCTAAGCTCAGCTGCTTGTTGCCTATTAAGCGCATCTCAGCTCCTCCTTGGAGTTCTCCTGACTTGTTACGCTTCATTGCCAGCTTGTTCGCAGTCAGGGTACCAGGTGGCCGCTTGTCCTCTACAATGCTAGCTGTGGTTGCTGGGCTGAGTGCTAGTATCAGCCAAGACTGCTTGCCATAAGCTTTAGAGGGAGTAGTGCCAACCACAAGTGTTAAAAAATCATGAGATCATGTCAAAATCATGAGAACTAAAACAAAAAAATGACATGGGATTTTCTGTATGGTTTAGCGTGAAAATAAAGTAATATTTTCCGTGGTTTTATCCTCTACCCTTCAGCTTAGAAAGTGTCCCAGAAAAATACCATTGCTCTGGCCAGTCCCAGGAACAGCCAGATCCCAGGAGCCCAAGACTTCACAGGTTTTACAACTGGGACCACTCAAGAGTCAAGCCGTTTTATCACACTTTGAGATAATTGCATACATTTCACACTTGCTAAATTATTAATCATTCTAATGAGTGTTGATGGTACCCGCTATATCTGTAACTGAAAAGTTTTTTGCCTGCTGAAGACCAGAAGCAGCATTTATATTCTGCCTTCCTGCATAAAGCTTGTTTTGTATTTGTTCCCATGTAATGAAAACATAGAACTAGACATGTCCCTGACCCAATCTCTCTACACTACCTAGCCAAAACTGTCTTCAAGTTCTTCAACATGCAAGAACTTCTAGAATTAAGATACTGCCAAATTCTAATTTCTTTCTCAACTTGTTGTGGGCAATCTTAGTTCCACTGAAGTCCATGAGATTTTTCCCAGGGATTAAATATGGTCATAATTTCACCCAGAAATGGCATGAAGCAGAAAGAATGGGGCTTAACAGATGTTCAGTGAAGCAACTGGAAGAAGAAAAAAAGGAAAACCTACTTTACATTTTTGAGAAGTGTCAAGGTAAAATAAGAAATGCAGGCCACTAAGGAAGAATAAAACCCATGAAAAGGAGATACTAGTTTTGCAAGAATGCTTTACTGAGCATAGCTGACTAAATATAGCATACCAGTGATAATATACTCTCCTATATGCAAATCAGTCTTCAAGTATATTGCAAATATAGACAGCGTAACAGATTTATTTTATTGATGACAAATTAATGAAGCCCCTTCCTGAAATGAACTTTAAAGGACTATCCCCACCGGGTTCCAGTATGCTAAACATTTTACACATAGTAAGTGTATCCTGTGATGATACATATAGCAAGTACTCATTCATCACAATGTTACCTTCCATTTTACTTGCTCATGACTAAGGCAGACCATACGCTTTTTGTGTACTTAGCACTGTATGTTTGTGAGACAGCAAAAATAAGTTCACGCTATGAAACATTCATGACAGACAATTCACTTTTATTTCTTAAACAAACAGATGGTTTGTTATACTGTATTTTTTAATATTTGCAAGCAATTTCATTATATCCTTATGTCTAAGATACAGGAACCAAGCGTACATAATTGAAGACAAAGGAAATTGAAAACACGCTTGACAGAATTAACAGGTAAATGAAATCAGTAAATGCAACTGCCACATCCCTTCATTTGATGTCTGTGCAAAAGCATCTTCTAAAGTTCCAAGCACACAGCATACGCCAGTTAGCTTATTTTAAACAGCAAATTTGTTTCAGTAATCCGTATGGGTAACTAAGGCTTTATCATATATATGAAATTCCTTTAGGTGCTTTATTTTTGCATGCATGCTCCATTCCTTATTGATCCGTTCCCTTTTTAACAGGGTCTTTATTTGTTTTAAAGATCAAAGTGGATAAATTGAATGCAAAGCTACGCGGCACAGGCAACACCTGTTTCTGCTACCCAGACACATACTCTTTCACTCACTCCCACTTCTGACCTCTCTCTGCAGGTGACTATGAGTGAACAGCCAGTTCTCTGTGAGACCTGAATGGGACATACATATTGGCAGATGTGGGCGAATACTTTAATGTTTATTAAGCTAAAAAAGAGTAAAGATTACAAAAATATAAGGAGTAGAAAACCTTAGACAAGTTAAAATACATAAAATCTCTAGGTAAAGTCTGTTTTGGTCAGGCAGAGTTTAGTTTATCAAATGTCGATCCAAAATAACAGGGGTATAAACTAAACAAAAACATTACAGTAACTTTATACTAAAAGGTGACAGTTACCCTTCTTTCCTAAGGCCACTGTACCACAGTAAATACTCTGATTCAGTGCATTACAGCATCCACATATCAGAGCGGTTCCACTTATGCACTGCTGATACTAGAAAAATAATTTCATTTAAAATTATTATGTATAAACTAAAGCAAATTTTCAGGTGTAGATTTGATCACCGTAATTTTGTTTTAATTAAATTGTTCTTCAACAATCCCACTGATTTCACAAACCTGTGAAATCAAACAGAAAAACACAGAAATTAGGGCTAAAATTTAATGTACACAAAAACAGGATAAAAGGGAAAATTAATCCCTCGTTCTGTTCGCATTTTGTAAGTTTTCCATAATGCTGAACTCACAGTTAAATAAGCAACATTGATCAGTATTTTGATGAATCCCAATTCTTTTTTATTTCTAAAATACTCAGAAGCAAATCACAGCTTCTTTAGTTATATTATTTGTTGAAATTACTCGGTGTTTTGGGGGAGGTTTCTGCTGCTTCTTTTTCAATAGTAGTAATAGATTGCAAAATATGACCAGTGTTGCGAAAAGCATCAAACATGATAGGCAACTGTGATGAATCAGATAAGCTGATAGCAATGTTTTCATTTCTGATTGTGTTTAGGTTGAAAACCTTCCCCAAAGCAAAATGAAAATTTAGTTTTTACAAATATTTACATACACATATTGAAATATTGTTTTGCAAATGTTGCTGACTGTGACACAACCTGCCCCCCTCCCCTCCCCCCCCCAAATGTTTGTAAAAGATGTAATGCTGCAACTAGACCTATTACACAGATCCAGCTAGAGAATCAGGGTTATAAACCAGAAACACCACAACCACGTTCAGTTACACAGCTGAATGCATAAAGGTCTGTATGTTACCTTAGAAGCCTTCACCTTGCCATTTTAAACACTGAAGGAAATCAGGCACAGCAGCTTCACATTTATTCACTCCTTTTGAACATATAGATATGCAACCCCTCTTTGGGAGATTAAAGAAACTTGGCAGGAACAAACTATTCCCATCATCTCCAGCTAATCAATTAAATATAATTGGAACAAGATCTTTAAGTTTCATTTTGCCAGGTGATAAGCCTGGACTTTATATGATGCTGTACTGATATTCAACAGAGCAAGGTACATACCATGAAAACCTCTGCACCAAAAAAAAGAAATGAAGCCCAGGAAAACTTAGCAACAGCTCTTATCCTTTACTAACCTTTTATGATTTGCACTTTTTTTTGTCATTTATACGTAATGTTTAACAACTGTTTTCCTTGGAGGCACTTCATTTAGCAGATATTCAAGCATTGTCACAGTTTGATCTTTAAGTAACAAATTTGGGGGGGGGGGGGGATATATGTAAGCCTGTTTTATTTGCAGATAGGACAAGAGGAAATGGGTTCAAGTTGCGCCAGGGGAGGTTTAGGCTGGACATTAGGAAAAAATTTTTCACTGAAAGAGTTATCAAACATTGGAACAGGCTGCCCACGGAGGTGGTCGAGTCACCATCCCTAGATGTGTTTAAAAGTGGTGTAGATGTGGTGCTTAGAGACATGGTTTAGTGGCAGACCTGGTAGAGTAGGGTCAGTGGTTGGACTAGATGATCTTAAAGGTCTTTTCCAACCAAAACGATTCTATGATTCCTCTGGTGACTGTTACACACAGGAACTCCAGAGACTGTGGTCTTGGCTGCAGAAGGAAATGGGATGCCAGCCAGAAAATATATTCCATATCCATTATGGAATTCTTGACTGATGAGAAACGATATTAGCAAGATCAAATCAACTTTCAGCTGATATGAGACAGAGAAGTATTAAGGTGGAGATGCAAGACATGAAGGACACCCTGAAGGGGTGAAGGGATTCAGTGTACCTGTCTCAGTCCCCCGGTAAGAAAGATCTCTAGTTGTCCTTTGAGGTCCCTTTGTTTCTCTCCTTACTTAAGAGAACAAACAGCTTGGACTAGACTCTCTCTCTTTTATATAGCTGAAGGTAGGTGAGATGAGTCATACCTCAACAGGCTGATTTCTCCAATATAAAAGGGAATGACGCTAATTTAAAAGCAGTTAATATAAGCAGGAAGCCACCATGGACTCTCTTGAGGAAAATAACTGAAAAACTACAGCCATTTTAAATTTAGTGAAATCACACCAGAAAGAAACACAGATAGACATTTGAATTGGGACCTAGATCCATGACACAGTTTAGAAACGTTAACTGGTGATTTCTCATAGCTTTGCTGTCAGTTATCACATTTTATCATCCCACTTCACATACCAGGGAAATAAGACACGAAGAAAACAAGGGTCGCCCAGATCCTGCTGTAACACTCACACTGGCACTACACATTGCCAAACAAGATTTAACCAAAATGAACAGAAGTCACATATAAAGGATCAACTCTCCTCCCTCCTCCCTCTCTCCCAGTCTCCACATTCATGGGTTTTCTCCCTGACAGGGTCAAGAACAGTCACTGTAATTACGTCACAAAATCTTAACCTTTTCCATTACAGAGCTTTTCCTACTTGAATTTGAAATCCTTCCTCTTCATGACAAAAGAGGAATTTCTACAGGTTTGGCTTAGAATAAATCTTGGCCTTGTAAAACACATTTACAGCAATAGGATACTAGGGTGTGTTAATTTTTTTTTAGAGCTTGGAGAATACTGGGCCAAAGAAAAAAACCCCAGATTTATTTCATAGATCCTTCACCTCCTGGTAATTTTTGCACCCTGGGATTACAGTCAAGCATTCTACATTTTTTCTGGTTTCTGCAGCAATCTGGCCCCTCTGCTGAATCAATCAGTCAGCTGTGATGCCAAAAGCCTTTCAAGGCCTTATTTAATGCAAAAGGATGTACTCCTTGCCTGCTGCTCCCTTGGTCTTGCACTTCATGGGGTTATTTGCATTCAAAATTGAGGGAAAAGTAGGTGCAGAACTAGTCAATGTGCCTTGGTAGAACTTCATGGCTACTTCATGCTCTTTCTTCACTGCTGTAAATGACTACACAAGGTACTGGTGAAAGATGTCTGGGTTTGACGGCTCTTGAAAAAAGTTGGGACAATTAAATGGAATAAAAAGCACATGTAGGTTTGTAGGAAGACCTTCTTGGCCTGTAGCGAAAGCACTCAGCCAGCATGGCAAACGAAGGACTCAAGAAAGGCATAAAAGAATGAGCCCATAAGCATAATTTCATCCCTAGCTCCTTCCAATGCTCTGTACTATGATGGACACATGAAATGGCCAGTTCCTTCCAACTGGAAAATCTGGACAGCAGTCCCCCAGTCGAACAGCTCACTGGTATGCCCCTCTAAGGCCAGATGCTGTTCTATAGGATGACTTTGCATCTCACAATTTTAATAGGGTTATAGTCACTTGTCTTTACTAAAACCCTAAGGATATTGCTTCATGAGTGTTTTTCGGTTGAAAGGCCAGCTGAAGCAGTTTCAGCTCACCGCTGTCAAACTCTCATATTCTCCATAGCTCCTCCTGATTCACACAACACAAATGCTGGGCAGCCAAAGGTGCGAGCAACAACACAGGACTGAATTATCTGAGTAAAAATATTCTTTTTCCTCAGAGATTTTTTCAACAAGATCAGTTCTCATTTCACTGCATGTTTTCACAAAGAGCTACATTTAAGTTACCTTTACTCAACAAATGTTTTGGAAGAGCAAAGTCTAAAAGGGGATGGATCAATCTGACATAATCAAAACTGAATCGAGTGATTTAATTAAAGTTCCTTCATCAACATGCAGCATATTAGGCTGCATTCCCATTAAAAAGTTACATTTCTTTGCTATAATAGCTAGCCTTGTTAACTGGTTGTTAGTGATCAGTGGGTAAAAGCTTTAGTTTATTTTATTCTCTGAAATCCTTTCATATTAGAGAAGAGCTTTACTTTCCTAGAAGTTTATTATTTTTTATTATAACCTTTCAGACTGATTCTTTTAACAGGACCATATTAAACAACCTGTGTTTCAACACATACACTATACTTTGTGATTTAAATCAAAGTTCTTGTATCAGTATATATATAGCCTGCTATATCAATATACGGTGAGTGAAATATTTTATTGTGGCATATGTAAATCAATATATGTTTATACTCTTATTTTGGAACAAAATTCTAATAAAGACTTGTGCATTTTTTTAGGGATGAGCATAGATGATTATCTGTTGAACTTACCTGTATATCTATCCAGAGCGGTTTATAGAAGGCACAGAATTCTGTGGAATTCAAAAATGAAGCACAGCCAATATTTTATCCCTGGAAGCTTAGAACTCCACTTGCAAATGTTTTTTGAATCAAAAAATAAAAAATCTTTTAAAAGCAAAATATATATATCACTGTTATTATATACACTGCCATTTAATACCGGACATTCACATAGATAAAATTAGCATTAACATATTTTGTGCTTTGAAATCTACAGACTTCTATGACTATCTACAGCACAGTAAAGTTTAGCAGTATTTTATTAATATCTTTGTTATGGTCAATATTAATCCAAACTGTCATATCTTATATTTCCCAGGTGTGTATTTTTGGGTCAGTAAGGACAGCCATTACTTTATTCAGAGGCACCCTGACTTCTCAAGTAAATGATTTTTATATTCCAAGGACTTAACTATGATAATAAAAACAACTGAGGGGAAGCTTTGCAGTTTAAAATCACTAGAATAAACCTTAGATCACAAAATCACAAAAGTTATGCACATCTTCAAGGGTTTGTAAGAAAACAGGTGACAATTGTATCACGCGCATCTTTATCAATGCCTAACATGTAGTGTCCAGGAAAGCAACTGAAAATGCACATCCAAACTGCTTTTTATGAGAATGAGTAACTATATTCATAGACACCAAGACAAAAAAATCCTGCTGTGAACATCTAGTTTGATCTCCTGTATACCTGTACCGAGCCCACGTATACTTGTATAGAGCCTGCAGAATCTCCTGCTGGATTATCTATCATCGATCATTTAGAAAGCGCTATCACCTCGTGGTAATGACTCCAAGGTCATTGTCTCCCTTAACTTTTGCTTACAATGCTTAGGGCTCCTGGATGCTAGGACATAGCATTTCATTTCCTTCGTCACAGTCTGATGAGTTGAATCTTTTTTATTTAAATGTCTACCTACCGATGCCAAGTCATCTCCAAAGTTCCTAGTTGAATGCCTTTAGGTGAGGCAAACTCCAAACAGGGTTTCCCAAACCCTGGATTGTTTTTAATCATCTTCTGAAATCTTTCAAGTAATTACAATCTTTCTTAATGGCAAGACACCAAAACCACAGGTTTTTACTGATATTATGTGGAATAATTACTTTGCTACTTAACTTTTTAGGCATTCAAGGAATGGTCTACCCTTCTTTGTGACAGTATTATGCTGAGAGCTCACACTGAGATGATCTTCTATGATCATCCTAAATCCATTAGGTCACTGCTTTCTAGGACAAAGCCTCATTATTCTGCAGCAGAGACAGATATGTTTCTTTGGTGCCAGATATATTTCATTTGGTTCAAATACATTTCATCTGGTTATAATAAAGTGCATTTTACTGGAATGTGGCCATTATACCAGGGGATTCATATCATTTAATAACTTCAACTTGTCCTTCCCACCAATTATCCAAAACTATCAGACCCTAATGAGCCCCATTCATCTACATCTTCCCATTAGAAATTCTAGGTTTTGATTCCTCAGTGAGCCAGCTTTTAATTTACCTAATGTGTGCCCTGACAATTCTCTATGCCGTTTTTTAAATTACAGTGTCATTTTTTATTACATAAACGTCTTTGGGAATCCAAGTTTACCATAATAACACAAGTTCCAGAAAAAGTTCCTCAGGTTTGGAAGCTGTACGGAAAATAGCTTCCTGCAGTAAAACAAATTTTGAGAATTTTTTCCTCACTGCAACAGAAAATTCCCTCCTCCTGCCAAATTTAGTTCAATGTGAACTTTTCCAAGGTGAAACCAAATATTAGTCAGTAGAAACAAAGTGACATGAGCTAAAGCCTTAATAGTGTAAGGAGAGAATGTCAGCTTTGGATTTAAGCACATCCATTCAAAAAACAGGAATCTTTAGTCTAGTTCCAACATTCCCTAGCTGTATTTGAACTCTCCCCTCACTACCCAACAGTCCTGGCAGAAATAATGTCAGTCTCTACTTTTGTTTCACTATCTATAAATAATTAAATCCAAGTGGACAAGTTTCCACGCTAGAAAATTGTCTTCTCTCCTTTTCAGACTCAAAAAGCAGTTATATGAAATGGTGCAGCTTCAGCTATGGGTGTTACAAGACATCCAGCCAAGACCATCCAATAGGCCTGGAGAAATTTTGTTTACAGGAACACACTCCTGACTGGTATCCCATTTCTGAAGTGGATGGACATAGAACTGTCTCAAGCTGAAATACCTAGCTAGACACTGGTAGGGAGAAAGACAGACAATATTTTAATATATGTAAGTGCACACTGGAGATATTTGGAAAATGACTCATACCCCAAGCAGACAAAAGCTTCACAACACTCCCTAGAAAGGTTATGTGGGATGGGGAGACATGACTTTTTTACTCTAATCTATATTACCACTCTTGAGATATTAAAAGAAAGAAAGGTACCAGTAAGTTTCTGCAGAAGACTAATGAATCTGGAATTAAAGTCACTCAGAAGTTCAACCCAGATTTACTTTTGGGACAAAAAAGTGCATATTTATAGTGAATTTACTATTCATTGGGAAAAATTTCTAACTACAAATATTATGTTCTTATTAACCAGACACAGAATTACACTAACACATTTCAGAATTGACTAACACCTTACTCCCTAGAGAAATGAAATCTAGCCTTGCCCTAAACTCATGCCCACTGAAAGAGATGCTTCCAGTACTGCTATACTCCATCAGAGCAGAACACAAATACAGATAGCTGAATTCAGGTGACAGAAGTGGAATGTGTTTATGATAATGTCATAAAAGTTGCAATCAACAGTGGCTGCTCTAAGCCTGATTCTGTCATTCTCACTCATACTGAGTAGTACCTGACTCGAGCGAAAGGAAACTTTCAGAGCAGAAACATATTCCAGCAGTAAACTCCTTCTTATTATCAACTCCGATCAAGAAATTTTCCAAATCTTAGGAAGACTTATTTTCATAATTAAGAAAAACTGTTTAGCTATGTGAATTTGCTCAACATTAGGAATGTTACCTGTGTACAAATATTGTACAGTTTGGAATTTTACTGGAACACAGTCTGAATTTCTTGATTCTACATAAAACTGCCTTTCATTCTTTTGGTCTTTTCCCTAGGTGGATGTTTGTGCAGAATGGGAAAATGAAGGTTTTCTTCAATACCTGTTGAAGTCACCAGTAGAGTGTCTTTGGCTGCAGAGTTTCAAGACCAGTACAAGAATGAATGGAGTGGAAACCCCACTTTTTCTTAACAATCAGCCCCGACTTATCAGCAGTAGACCTTCCTCTGCTAACTTAGAAAAGAGTTTGCAGATGTAGTAGCAGCAAAACACTTAAGTTTCTTGCCACAGGTCAGTAGGTGAGAGTTCAAGCCTTGTCCCAGATCAGCCGAGCTAGAAATGAGCATCTAGTGCTCCTGTTGGCAAGCTGAAGTTAGAGGGAAGTGGTAGTAGCCGCACCACTTAGTGTGCCATTGACTACAGAGACTGACATGCCTTAATAGGATTAGGCCAAAGGAATGCATATACAAATATGCATATATTTAATACGGATTAACTGAGTAGGAAATTCACTAAGAGACTACATTATTCACCTATCATGTATATGTGCCAAATGGACTGACTGCAGGTAGGGATCCCCTGAGTCCAAAGCTGCAAGACCTGGGGAAATCTGCTGTGTGGGTTATTTCTTGAGTTAGGCGCCCAAGAAAGCAGACTTGGGCTTTTGGGAAGTAAGTGCATGCCAGGACTAGAGATAGTAGGTCAAATTACACCAAAAGACTGTCTTTGTCTTTTCAAGGTTCTTGGAAGCAAGTGATGCATTAGAAGATTCCAACCAGCAGTATTTGTAGGACCTGTTCTCAAGGGAAAATTCAAGCTGACTTGCCAGTCCCCTGAAAGGCCGAATTTCTTCTCATAAAAGCTGCCCAAGAAATGTGCTGCTGGTTGTAGACTGTTTCCTTGCATCAGTACCCCATAAAGAAGAAAATTGTTTTTGCCAGCTCAAAGAACTCTCACCACACTGAACTATTGTGGAAGTGGTAAATATTTTCTCCAGATCCCTCCTTTTTCCAAGAATGATCTCTATGTATCCTCTGAAAACTCTGCAGAGAATCAGCACACAAGCAAATACAGGTAACAATGGGGAACTGTCTTCAATACGACAGCTGAGGAGGAAGGCACATGAGGCCCTGTCTACAGGTGTTTTAGTGACACTAAAATCACAAAAGAACCACAAACACTTGATTTTTGGATCATATTGCCTTGGCCATATTCACTCCTCTGCTCAGTACGTACAGAGTATCAAAGGTGAAGACATCTAGCAAGCAGAAGAAATTTAGTTACTAAATGACAGTAGTTCTTTAAAAAGCATGTGTTGGTTCCTATTTTTTAAGAACAAAATTTACATTACAAGAGCAGATAATTATACACTTATCTCACTCTCTGACATATGGCCACAAATTTAAGCACATAAAGAGCAAGGAGAGGGTATGCTAAAAAAATCAACAATGCTTCTTGAAAATGTTTTTCTTTCCTTCTTTAATATGACAAATCTTTTATGCTGTAATCATTTATACTCTTTTATACAAGTACCTATTTTATTTCAAATTTTGTCATAACTGGTATGAAGCTTTAAAAATGATTGACTTCCAGTTATCTTTGGATTTTGCTGATAAGGATAAATTCTTAAAATGCTGTCAGACAGCCTGAAGGATTTAGAAAGCAAACTCTGATTTACAGGAACTGAGAACCTAGATCTCATTTCCATGAGACAAGATGTGTGCTGTCATATCTGTTTTGCAAATGATGTTTGTTGGGAGATGCTGAGATGCCAAAGTGACCCAATTCTGTTCAGCTATGATTGGCTTTGAAAATAGCCTCTTTAAACTCCTACATCTGACTACATTTGAAACTGTTAACCCTAATTTTTTTCATTTTTTTTCTTGTAGAACACTATACAGAAGGTATTAATTTAAAAGAACTCAAGGTGACTCACATAGCTTCTCTTTTTGCATTGTTAATTTTCCCACTACCAAAACTACCTTTACACCTGGCTGCTATTATCTCAAAGTAGTCAAAGAATGTGGTAGATATTATCCACATACAATTTATTAAAAGCTGAGTCAAAGAACAGGTGTTGCTATTGTAAAGATTAATTTTGCAGCTCTTCTGCTCAGACTCATAAATTATGAACTCCTGGGCCCCCTCAACACTAAATCACACACATAACATCCACACAGATTTATTAACTTTAGGGTGAAAAATGATGTGTAATCTTGCCAGCTGCTCTGCCTACAAGCACTGGCATCAGCAAGTATGCCAAGCCCCTCGCTGACTCTCCACTTTACAACTGGGAATTGGCAGCTTCGCTTTGTCAGCAGTGGCAGTTCTGCACTTTCTGCTTGCCAATGACACTAGCATAAAACCTTAGATGGGGATGATACCATTTTTAATGATATGTATCATTATTAGATTTCAGATACAGAAAGTATTGCTTTGATCAAACATTTTTCTTCTACTCCTTTAGTTAAATTAGTAGAAATACTGACCTACTATAAAGGGTGCAGCAGTTAACTACACCCCACTTAACTGCACAGTCAACATGGGTTCACAAAGGGCAAGTTAAAACAACTAATTTGATATCCTTCTACGATAAGGTCACCAGCCTAGTGGATGAAGGGAAAGCAGTGGATGTAGTTTTTCTGGATTTTAGTAAGGTTTTTGATACTGGCCTCACAGCATCCTTCTGGACAAGTTGTCCAACTATGGGATGAGTGGATTTATGGTGCACTGGGTAAAGAACTGGCTGAAGCACAGAGCTCAAAGGGTTGTAGTGAATGGGGCTACATCTGACTGGTGACCAGTCACCAGTGGTGTTACTCAGGGTTCAGTTCTAAGGCCAGTCCTGTTCAATATATTTATCAATGATCTGGATGCAGCAGTTGAATGCACCACTACAAGTTTGCTGATGATACCAAACTGGGAGGTGCTGTTGACTCTCTTGAGGGACAAGAGGCCTTGCAGAGGGATCTAGATAGATTGGAGCATTGGGCTATGATTAATGGGATGAAATTCAACAAGTCGTAATGCCGATTCTGCACCTGGGACACACTAACACCAGGCAGAAGTATAAATTGGGAGAAGAGTGGCTGGAGAGCCACCCTGCAGAAAGGGATCTGGAAGTGCTGGTCAACAGCAGGCTCAATAGGAGTCAGCAGTGTGCCCTGGCAGCCGAGAGGGCAAACCGCATCCTGGACGGCATCAAACACAGTATAACCAGCTGGTCAAAATAGTTGATTATCCCACTGTGTTCAGCATTGCTGCAGCCTCACCTGGAGTACTGTGTGCAGTTCTGGGCCTCACAATTTAAGAAGGATGTGAAGGTCCTTGAATGTGTCCAGAGGAGGGGAACAAAGCTGGTGAAAGGGCTGGAAGGCATATCCTACGAGGAGCGGCTAAGGACTTTGGGCTTGTCTAGTTTGGAGAGGAGGAGGTTGAGGGGCAACCTCATTGCTCTCTACAGCTTCCTGAGGAGGGGAAGTGGAGAGGGAGGTGCTGAGCTCTCCTCCCTGGTATCCAGTGATGAGACGAGTGTGAATGGTTCAAAGCTGCACCAGGGGAAGTTTAGACTGGACATTAGGAAGCATTTCTTTAATGAGAGGGTGGTCAAACACTGGAACAGGCTTCCTAAGAGAGTTGGTCAATGCCCGAGGCTTGTCAGTGTTTAAGAGGCAATGCCCTTAAAAACATCCTTCAACTTTTGGTCAGAAACTATACCTTACGGCTACCTTCTTTCCCTTCTCTGTTCTCGGTGCCATCAGATCAAGGAAAAACAATTGTTATTAGCTAGGCAACTACCATCTCTACTGATCTGGTGGTAGGACCGAAACTTTTATCTATAATTTATCACTCTGTCACATTGGGCAGTGACAATGATCTACCAGGATTCTTGGACTCTTATAGCACAGGATCTTGGATGCTCAGAAGTACCCACACCAATGCAATTAAGGCACAGCAGCTATAAAAGAACCATGAAGTGCATCTGATGCATCCTGAAGCTTCAGTCTCCCCATCACATAATCAGCACCAGTCTGTGTGCACAGCCAGTCCTACCAATGTTTGTGGGATTGTAAATTCATTAAAGAAAATACCAAGGAAAATTCACATGCACAGAAAAGACAGGTACCAGGCTCTCCCATTGTCCACCTAAGGTGACTTTCAGCCCAAAGCTAAGTGAAAGGTTCAGGTGTAAGTCAAATTGGACTTACTGGCTTTGGACTAAAATCTGCTGGACATACAGAACTTCATTTTAACACCGTATTAGTGTCAAAAAAAAAGCACATGCTCTTCAGTATCTCACTATGTAAACTGAAATTTCATAGCCAAACCCCAGGCTATGTATGGAATTTGTGAAACTGGTATATGAATAGAAAACTCTTATTTTTTAAGTGACATAATTAAAAAATATATTCTGTTTATGTGGCTTAATTATTATTAATCATTAATCCTTTATATAACTGTTCCATTCTGTGAAGAAATAGGCTTTTTCTTATTTCAACTGTACATGTTTAAAGCAGTTTTAGAAGAATGTATTAAGTTTTCTAAACATGCTGATTAAATCATCTGTTCTTTTCAAGTATATCACCTAAAATATGTTAGGAAATAGTCTGCATATTCACCCTTGCAGATCACAAAACTACCATGAATTAAAAAACAAAATGCAAAACATTTAGTATTTTCAGCAAGATTATTTACAGGTACCTTGTAGGCAGATAGAACTAGCTACAGTTTGAATGTATTGCAATTTATAGCATGTTACTTGCTGTTACTTGTTCTGTCATTTAGGTTATGATCCTGCTGACCTTTGCTTTCATGATTAGAGAACTGCTTCAAAGAGTGTAGGATATTAAGGATTACTTGTGTGATTAAGAACTTTTTTTTCATGCAGAGGAATTTGAAAGAATGCAGGCAAAATAGAGATAATGGAGTCACAGGCCTGAGTAGGAAGGCTCGACTTTTCAGAGCTACTGGGGGTTTGTGTGTGTTTTTTTTTTGCTGGTCAATACAGAATTACGAAACAGAGTATCTGTTTCAACTTCATGCTACTTCTCTGGAACAGCTACTTCAACACATCAGGACAAATTATTTCACTTAGCTAAGTAAACTGTGGCCTGCAATCATTTTGTCATTGTTCAGTGACTGTAGGAAAGTGTATGTAAATCAATTCTATAAAGTTCAGGCCTCAAACAAATGAGCAATTGGTACGTATGAGAAAAGCTCCTGTGAGCAGGCGTGGTGACACCTTCACAGGACGTAAAGATATGAAAAAGAAAAGTTAAAAGTTTGAGGGGTTTTGACATATTATCTAATCCTAACAAATATACTTACATTTGTCTTGGTCAGCTTCCACTCCTTCACTTTCTGTGTCACTCGGCAATATCCAAGGTTGATTAGCAAGCTGAAGCTGTTGTAAGAATTCATCCTGCCACAAACAGATCTATTTTAGATAAAATGACAGAGAATCGTTCTATATAAATGCAGACTGTAGCAAACACTCTAGTCTCAATTAACTAGAGAGGAGAGTGCCTTTAATAAAAAAAGATATTTTGCTGTGAAATGAAACCAGAATGTAGAGGATATGCAGGCTCCTTAGAATTTTTTTTTATTTAATTCTTACTTATTTATCTATTCTGGAAAAAAAAGGTTTCTTTAGCTATCTATCTGCTATAGCCACAGATATATACATACTCATCCTAGAAATGCAGCACGACAGAACAAAACCTTGATGCAGATATTCCATCTGTCCCTGCAGTTTTTGGACTATGCCTAGACATCTCATGCACGATTTGTTTAACTAAGGCTTTGATTTGTCAGAACTTTCACTGTTTCCAATCTAGTAAGAACAAGGACCTGAAACTTGATTTAGAACCTATGGTTTTATTGGAGAAGGAGAAAGCCTGGGAAGGAAAAATGCTTTGGAAACTTTTGTCTCCAAGATACCATAAAACTCTAAGCATCAAAATATAAATGTTTTACACAGTTAAAAATCCATGCAGAGCTGAATATATACTTTTAAAAATGTTTACAATTGCCTCCTTTTTTATATAATGTATATATGTATGTATATAAAAATATTTTTCCATACACACACACACGTATGTATGTGAGCACGTACACACACAGACATATAAAATACTTTGACAGGTTCCTTTGCAATATTCAAGGTAAGAGATGAGACTGGAATGCATAGTTTTATTTTCAAAAGCAGTTCAAACATGCAAGTCTAGTCTCTAAAAGAGAATTTAAACATTGGCCAGATATCGTAAAATTACTGGCCAGATTCTTGTAAGTATCTGAAAAAAAAGGGGGGGTAATAGCTGTGTCTTCTTTTACACCAGCTGAAAACCAGAATCTACATATTCAAAGTTAAATTGCATTGCACAGCACTACAAAATAATTTTTATTGTTCAGCTATCTGGTTTAAAATCAGAAACCAGGCTTATCAAAATTAGTTCTTGGAGACCGAAGGCTGTTCATTCACGATCTAAGTCACTGGGAGTAAATTATTAATTGTGTTAGTAATCTGTTAAAAAATCCACAAAGACTGCTGCAATGGCCCAACACTAAGCTCAGGCAGGAGCTCCAGACCTTACCCATGTACTGCCATTTCAAAAGTGCTCAGTGTGCAAGAAAGTTGCTAACCACAGCACTGAACTGGGCAAAGTGTTCCGGTTGACGGAACAGGATTCTTGCAGTAGGAGTGAGTGGCTCCCACACTGATGAGCGTACTTTTTAATCTTCCAAAAACACAGAGCAAAGAACTGAGCCAAGCAGCAGAACAGAATGGAAGTATCTGACCAAAAAGAGTCCTCATGACATCAAGTTATGTTCTATACTCCAGTTCATAGGAAGAAAACTTATGTTAATCAATTTTTATATATATATATATATATATATATATAAAAAGCTGAAATTTCTCGCTGTTAACAATGACAGACCAATAATACCACTTTAAATTATCTGGATAAATAAAGTGATTGTAAAATTCCAAGTGTTCAGAAGATGTAATGGCAAACAAGGGAGTCAGTAGTATTTTCATCTCAACAGCTATTGATAACCATCACAAAATTGTGTCACTTTAATGGAATCCATCCTAAAGAGATAAGCAGGATTCAACATTCCTTTGTCAATTTATACAAAACACCAAAGGATAAGGTAAATGCATAAAACTATCTCTGCCAGAGGATTTGGAACCCTGATTTATTAGTTTTATAGAGATAATAAAACTATTTCTCTAGGTAGCATTTCTTTGCTATAATTCAATTCAGCCTTGAACAGAGCTGATAATAAAACACACCTGTTAGAACTTTGTAATATTATGTGTGCCAAGAGGCAGAAATTCATCCACAAAATCTCAGATCATTACAAGTCTTGAGCATTAAAAAACCCAAAACATTCTTAACAGCTGATATGTTAAGTACTTGCCAAATTATTTAAGATTTGTGCTATAACAAGATTAAACCATCCTGAGCTACAGTGTGAACTTTACTAAAACGTAAGAAGAACTCTGAATTATATTTATCAGTAATATTTTTTTGTTTTAGACTTGTTATGTTACTCCGAAACACATTACAAACTAGGAAGCATACATAAGACATTAAGATATATGTTAAAATTCCTCATAAATAAGCAAGTGACAGCACACACAATGTCAGCCCATGCAGATTTTGAATTCTTTAATTCAAGCTCCTTATGCTAAAAACATGCTCCTGGTACCCAATAACTGCATCCTTTTCAACTGACTTATTCTCATCAAATATGTATCAACTTTGTACTGCTTAATTCCATTGACACCATCTAAGAGTAAGGAAGCAGAACTATTTGCAAAATCTTATCATAGTATCTTCTATAGGATTGGCAATATAACCACAGTGTATTTGCATCTAGTGGAGATTCCCAGTTCACCCATAAGTCTAAAAAGAATAAAGGCACTTTCCCTTCTTTTATTTTACTGTTTTACACAGGAGGAGGATACAAAACCTACAATGAAAGTTGCAAAATAATTTACAGTATCGGCCTTGAGTTTTATATGTTTGTGATCTGTAAAAGTACAAAGACAGACAGAACTTTGTTGTTGTTCTACCCCAGGCCACCTTTGACTTTTCAAAATTTGTCTCCATGGTCAGAGAGAAGCTGTTACACAAGAGAATGAAACCACATGGCCACAAATAGGGGGACACCTCTAACATGGCAGAAAATGTCACTGAACAGAGATACTTCCTGGGTATGTTCTGTCTCAACCCACTTCTCTAAGTGAACAGGAACTTCAGTGGGCAAAGACAGCTTAAAATACCTCCCAAAGTTTCCAGTATAAGACTCCAAACATGGAGCTGGGAGCAGCAGATTAGCCAGACCTCCATCAGCTACTCTCTGACATTCGAGGGCCTTTACAGCTTGACAGAGGAAGGTCTTCAGTATGAATGTATCATATTAGCAGTTTTCCCTGTGGAAGCAGGGCTAGTCCCAAAATGAGTTTCCATTGAGTCAAAGGTCACTTGTGCATGTCAGGAAGGGATAAATAGGGTTTGAGCCGGGTCACTAGCAGCCAACGTACTATTGTACACAGTGAGCAAAGAGAAAGAAAAGAATTTGTCACTTCTAGAAGGGATTATTATAGAGGATAAGATCCTGTATAGAAATGCTGGGATTTAACACCAGCATTACAGCGGGCTTGCTGGATGAAACTGTAAAACAGGGTAATAATATTGCTTATTTCTTAAAGTTCTTGAGACATATATATACATATATTAGAAGTATAACAGGACACTTGTAAGAGCTACCAGCAAAGCTTAGGATTTGGCAAACAGAAGTAACAAGTCACAGCAAATGAAGTGAGACTCATGGTTATTATTACTATAACTACAGAAAGGCTATACTATATAGTATATACTATACAGAAAGGCTATTACTATAACTAAAGAAAGCATTTTTAATTGCCTGCCTTGTTACAGGAAAGATCAGAAGTGATGGACAGACTGGATGTCTCTTGGTGGAGATGAAGTGCTCATTACACGGCACTTTCAGCAGTTGATACAAAAATTCTGGTTGGCATCACATGACTATGTATCAGTTAAGAACAGGACTGCTTAAAAAGAAAGAAAGAAAAAGAGGAGTGAAGTGTTTAGTGGGAAACAATGAAACCCTTAATTTCTTCTGAATATTTTTAGTTAAAAATTAATTTCAATTCTCATTTTCTGGTGAGAAAATTCCAACATGCAAACACAAACTCCTCAAAACAGGAGACAAAGGGTTTTTGCTTGTCAAAAAAGAAATTTGTTACAATTACATATTTTTTTACATGGAAAACTTCTGATTTGAAAATATATCAGCTGCCAGTGAAGACATTTTCAACAGAACTGTAGTCACCTTCAGTCCTCATGTCTTCAAGTTGGATATCCAATTCTAGGTGAAGAAGTAACTCGAGTGATGGGATTAGCACACTGCCATTCAAACACCAAAATGAGGGGTTTTTTTCCACCACAGAATTTAAGTAAGATTTCCTCCCCAAATTCTTTAGTTTTAGAGCTAGCTGTGCCTCGATTCCTTTCCTTCATAATAAATAACGGAGGCCATATACTTAATTGTAAGATTATACTAAGTATCAAATATCTAATTTTACTAGAAGCATCTCTAAACAATATTATTATAAACAACACTTACATTTTTTTTTAAAGTCATTAAACTGATAATACATTGCATCAAGCATTATTCTCAACAGATTTTTAAAACAAATGATACTTCTCAGAAATTATCATCTACAGGTATGATTATTTTTTTTTTGGTCTTGGAAAAAAGCTCTTCAGGCTTTGACAAATGGATTACAAAGAGATTGGTAATAAATGGTGAGAACTGACGTATTCCACCATTAAAAAATCAGCAATCTAGACATATAGGTCCTTCTCAAGTCTGTATAGAAGGACTGACATTTCCTGAGAAAAAACTCACCTTTGTAAGGCATGTATCCGAGATAGACAGCAGGGCTATTTTTTCACAGGTGCTTTTATTTCCACTGCCTATACACTAAAGTTATCTTTAAGGCAGCTAAGGTTAGCAGAGGAGAATCCCACTCAAAATGTACAAGGTACTTTAACTTTTTGTTTTGTCTTGTTTAAACAAAGACTAATCCTGTAAAAGCCATTAATATGGGCCAGGAAGTTTTTATGCTCTGAATCAGCCTAGTTCACATGCACATAGTACTAGAGAGTGACTCAATGATGTTGGACGTTTTCTCATTGCAGTTCAGCTTTGTGTTTCGGAAAATTTGTCCATTCAGCGATGCCTAACTAATAATTCCAGTGTGTCCAAAAAATGAAAGAAAATGCAGACCAAGGAAACACTATGCACTGCTAGTGCAGCAGCAAAAAAAACCCCAAAACCAAAAAAACCCAAACAAACAAACTCTGGTATTATAAAGATAAGATAAAGTTGTGTTTAATATTCCAGAGTTACACACCTCTTGGAAACTGTAAGGCTAATAAAACTGCTATGCATCATGCAGGCAAAACCCTACAGAGCTCATGGAAAATTTGGGGGGCAGGAGTGTTCAGTATGATTTCTGTAATAACCCTGACATTCTCTAATTAGTACCTCTCAAAGCTGAGCAGTATTTCCTTGCTGATTTTCTCATCATTATATTTCAAGTTCTTCTCAGAGTAGTAAGTTACATTAGCTATACTGATGTTACTTTAACTTAAAACACAATCTAGTCTTCACATTATAGTAGCTCTTAAACATAGTAAAAACATTAAATTGAAAATCTTACTTCTGATAAACTGCTTCTCTGAGTAGTGACAGTTCCAACAATGTCTCCACTCATTTGCACAGAAAGCCCTGAAGCAGCGCTGAGGGTCCTCCCCATTTGGCTCTTAGATGTCAAAGATCTGCTTCTTTGCATGCTAATGATGCCTTCCCTATTTCCTTGGTTGCTAGGGGTAAGAGGCCGTGACAGCAAGCTATTCGGGGTCACAGGCCTGCTCCCCGGAGTTGATGGAGTTGGTGGCCTGTTGGTTTGTGTACCAGGCGTTGGAGGCCTACTGTTTGCAACACTGGAGACCAGTGTTCTGCTGTTAGTGGGCAGCGGTGGTGATTTGTTTCCTTGGAGCTGAATGTTCTTCCCCATCTGAGTTGGCACCTGCGGCCTCGGATTTTGGCTCTGTGTAGCTTGAAGGTTGCCTTGATGGTCAGATGTAACTAAACTATGATGTTGGATACTAGGGCTTCTTAAGAGCCTTGCTTCTTCCCACAGTGCCAGGTCCTTCTCAATATCTGTTCACACACACACAAACAAAAAATAAAATAAAGAAAGAAATTCACTTTCTGTTTCTCTCTGGTTTAAAACTCAGTAAATCAGTAAGATTTTCTTCAATGCAAGTGACAACCTGAAGCTGTGCAGGGAAAATCTGTTCACCCTTAAAATACAGGCATCAGAAATAACAGTTCAAATGTTTGACAAGCATTTGTCAGTTTATTTACATTTGATTTACTGCAAACAGCTATCCCACAGAAATGAAATATTACTTCATTGAATGTCAATACAACTTATAAAACTCCCTTTCACTTCTTCAAGGTTATCTCTCTGTAGCTTACGCACAGTTTCTCATTGGTATCAAACCAAGATGGAGCAGCGAGCTACACTTGCCATCCTCAGCTGCAGTCAAGGGCAATCCAAAACTGGTTCAAGGTCAGACTTTTGCTTCTGGCCTCACTGTCTATTGCCAAATCAAAACTCTGGGGGAAATAACCCTTGAACTCTAGCACATCTGGATCTGTGATCCTGTTTCAATCTGAATTTTGTGCTCTGGCCTGCCATCAGTGCCACAGCAGGTGATGGGGTCACCAACACCTGGAATCCAAGGAGAAAAGCTGGCCACCATTTGGTGGTACAGTTCCTACCCTTCACACAGCCATAAGGAATAAGACCCTATTTAAAACCAGAACAGATCAGGGGTAGTGATGAAAAATGTCTTCTGAATTCATTTAAATTATATTAATGCTTCTCATGAATTAAATCAGATACATCCAACAAAGTTAGGTGAGCATAGGTGGAATTTAGGTTAGCATTGCTAACATACTGAAAGTAAAAATGTCGAGCTTAAGGAACAGTTCACTCAAGTTTATTTCATCTTTCACAATTGTTAAGAATTTTCACTCTCACTGGCATGTACTCTAGTGTCACTTGGTTTTCATAGGGATAATTGATTATCGTTAGAAAAGCAATGCCATTTCCCATTAAACTGTATAAGTCACAGTCTCAGAAGCTGTAAATCAGCAAGGCTTTACTGATTTAAACACCTATTAAGTGAACTTATATAAAATAAGCATTTCATTTTTATTTTTGGTAACAAAAACTTCAGGTTCTAAAAGTCCTAAAAGAAGCAGATTCTAAACTGCATATTGGAAAATCAGATTTTCTTTCACTTATGTTTACCAGTAGGTATAGAAGGAATGCTGTATGTAAAATAATTAAAGATGTGCTGCCTTTAACATTAACTTATTTTATAATAACACCTTGAAAACAGGAAAATAAACTGTGTTAATTTCATGTTACTAGTCTAATATAAGATATTCCACACATTTCAAATGTTACTACTAGAAAAGCTGGTAAAACTGAAATAGTTGTGAAAGCCTCAGTTAACAGTGTCTCTCAACTCTTTAAAAATTAAATGTTTTGCTGTCAGCAAATTTCAAAACATAGTTATTGTTTCTAGCAAACAGTTAAGAATATTTCTAATTGCTACATTGTCAACCTCTTAAAATTTAATTATTTCCATTTTGAAATAATTATGTCTTGAAGTACTTTTCCATTATGCTTTTAAAAAAAATCTATACACATCACTTTGGAACTTGTAATATGTCTGGCAAAAATTCAGAGGCCAATAAATGACAACGTGGGCTAGCTGATTTAAACCAAACAAGGAATATGTTCTTTTAAAGATTCAGCTTAGCCTATGTCTTTGCAAAATTACAGACCTCTATCTTCCCATGATGATTCAGTATGCTAAGAAAGTATCTGAATATTGCATGATTTAATAAGAGTTAAATAAACATTTTATTTTGGCTCATGTTTCCTTAATTCCATATACTAATCAAGCCTGCAGATAAACCAATCATTCTAATCATTTCTCCATATATAATTAAAATGTTTCCAAAGCGTAATTATTCAGTTTTATTTAGCACACATCCTCTTTTTGATTTTGTTTCAGTGTCAGCTTTTCAACCAGAAAGAAAAGAAAAAAAAAAAAAGCACAGATGTCCAGCTTTACAGCATTATCTGATCCATAGTAAATACCCGAATTGAATTATGACTTAGGATTTTTTAAATCCCTTGTCAATGTCATTTAAAGGAAAATAAAATGCAGGCAACAGAGCAACACAACAGCATTTTACTTTCATATCAGAAATATCAGAATAAGGATATGATTCATAATGCGCTTACAAACTGTTTATGCATTTAACAGTTCTTCTTGTGTCAAAATATATTTCAGAAGTATCTAATGACCACAGCACCAGTGTAACAAACCAAATTGGCAAGATACTGGAATTAACTAACAAAAAAAATATATTCTCCACTTGCGTGTGATATAAAGCAGCCACAGTAACATAAGAGACTGGATCTTACACAAAAGTATTACAAGCCATATGTAGAGAGGGAGAAGAAAACTGATTGCTTCAGTATCTGATTTTGTAAAAATTGCTGCTTTCAAATATCAAGGTACTGAGGCAGTTACTGGCAGTTGGTGCTAGTCCCCAATTTAGGCCCAGGCACCAAATTGTGCCCTATGTTAGGAGTGAGTTTTATCCAGCACGTAGTCCATAAGAGAAAGCCAGGCTCCTTAAGAAGGTGTATCTGAGACAGGGGACCACGTTTCATCATTACACAGGTAATCCAAGTCATAATTCAGGTATCTAAATGACGGCCTACTATTAGGTAGAATTGATAGGTTCCATTGCGCTTGGTAAGAGAACTGAAACAAGGAGACGCTGATATGAGACACTTCAACTTTTGCAAGTATATGAGACAAATAAGGCTAAGCAAAAATGCAGCATTATTATCTGAGCTGATTCTTCATGGAAAATATGTTATGCTTGTCTGTGAGGGGAATAATTGTCTCAAGCAGCAC
Organism: Burhinus oedicnemus; assembly: GCA_008921705.1. Lineage (NCBI taxonomy): Eukaryota > Metazoa > Chordata > Aves > Charadriiformes > Burhinidae > Burhinus > Burhinus oedicnemus. Next base: position 388,037 of record VFFE01005628.1, read on the forward strand.
TGGTGTTATAATAGGACAGGAATTATTAGGAATACAAGAGTCCAATGTCTAATAATTGGGCTGTTTTCTTGTGAATTTCTCAGGCAGACAAAAATTACTGAATGGTACAACGACTGAACCCCATGTTACTGTGTTACTGAAATAACGGGCCCAAAGCCAAATGACAACAGCAGCATTGATGTGAGAGAGAAGACCTTGTAGGTCACACAACAGCAGACTGAATCTCGGAGACTAAGTGAATGTAGCTAGCTAGCTTACGGTCAATTAAGTATTTAAAATTCCATATTCCATTGAATATAGTAGTTATTACTGCCAGCTTTGTCAAAGGAGATCTAAAGGAACTGCATGGTTCAGAGCATACTGCATACAAGAACAACTTGTACAACCATGGAAGTGTGACCAGTTAGGACATAAATCAAAGTAGGGCGATCTTCACCAGACCCCTCCTGAGCAACAACTGCAGCAACACATGGGAAGGTGAGTGCCACCTCGGTGGCAGAGGCCCCTGGGGTATTCAGGTCGCTGCTACGCCACAGAAACCTGATGACCACAGCTTGGCCTGCTGGTCTCCTGGTTCCTACTAGATGTTCCTGGCAGTTTCAGCTTGGAGAGAGGGCTCATGGATTTCAGTTTAGTTTGGCAGTGGCTACATCTCTAATAGCTACCGTGACTTGACCCTGTCAAAAACAATTGAATGACAGTATCTCTGTTGTCAGAAACAAACACCACCTAAAATGTCTTCATTTGCAGATATCACAATTTTTTAGTTCTTGTTCCATTCCAATCAAAAACTTTTTCTAAAGTGCTTCCCTCATTGTGCTCGCAGCTTTGTCTTCTGCCTTCATTTCAGCTGCAACAGCCCCTAGACAGAAGTACAACAGCTGTACCTCTCTCTAAAGAAGATACAGCTCCCAAGCCTTTCACACCAATATTAATTATTGGTAGGATAAACGTCCAAAATCACACTGAAAGGGGTAAGTTCTCTACCTCACTCTCTGAATTACTTGAAAGAAGGGTCAGATAAGTTTCATTTCTCCCTCCACCTTACATATACAGTCTTTATATTCCAGTTCTGCATTGCTTTCACAGAGCTGGCCCATGAAGTGCAGCTTTTACCACATAACAAACAGCATGCATAATACAGGACTACCATGCTATAGGTCTATGTCATACCTTATAACTAAAGCTGAAGATAAGAAAATAGTAATTACAAAGAACAACAAATTGCAAACTATATCCTAGGATACCCCTCATTCATTTTTATAGAGCTCTAAACCACATTTTCACTGGAAAAAAAAGGGGGTTTTTTTGTTTGACCTTTTAGCAATGGTTACTCCATCAAAGATGTTGCAGATGTTCCACTGCACGCAAGTTAACAGACTTCACTTAGCCAGAAGTCTTAGGAACAAGGTGGGCTTTTCCTGCAAAGCAATCTGTTCTCAAGCCAAAGGTCCACTGCAGCCTCTTCTAAAGACTACTTAACTGCAGGTGAAGCATCAGTACCTCCTTATTGCATGTCTTGGTGAAATGTGAAAATAAAACAAAAAGTTGCATTATTAAGCTGTCAGACTGCAGTATATTTAACACAGATTAATTACTGTTTAATTACTACATTTACTGTAATTACAGCAAAGTTCATTACATCTATAAACACAATAATAATTGTGTTGTTTCTCCTCAATGAAGAAAAAGGGAAGTTTAAAGTTTTTATCCGTTTTCATCAGCAGGTGAGATAGATAATTTATTCCTTCATCTAAAATATTGGCAGAGCTACCTGGCTGAGTACTGCCAGGCGTTTTATGATCCCTTGCTACCATACATACCAGCTAGGTGTTTTTCCATGGTCTGAAGTTCTTTTGCTGCTAAGGAGTCCTTTAAGAGTTTCTGCCTTGGGGAACCTCCAGGTCTGACATCCACGGCATCCAGCGTCCAAACTGTCTGAGACTTTTATAGATAAAAAGAAAAGAGAACACTTTTAATCTAGTTTCACATTTACATGTGAAACAATAAAAAAAATTTATGTCCTCATTTGGAATAGTGAATCTAGTGCTTTTTATGTAGAATACATAACACTATGCAAAATATTACAGAATATCATGTCTTACCTTAAATAACATAAATAGTAGGCATTACTTAAAATCAACAGTTCTAAAATAATTCAAATATATACCTTCATGCAAGCTCTTGTTCCACGCTGAGACATCATAACAGGACAAATTCTTCCATGATTTACATTCTGTGCAGTTCCAGTTACTTAGTGGGGGTTGCACTTATTTTAAATTACCATAACTTTTGGCACTGTATCTCTGCAAAGCAGCACTTCTGGGAATATCACAGAATTTCCTAATCAGAATTGCCAGTGCTGTTTTATCACTGCAAGAAGTATTCCTTTCAGGAACAGCAACTAAATCATCAGGGCAACATAGCGGTTTGGAAGGGATGCCAGCAAACAGACCATCTCCCCAGTCACTTCACTATTGAACACTGTGGTATTCAAAATTATCTGCATTTTCTGGAACACACTCAATACAGTTTCAAGAAATGATTTAAAAATATAATATGAAGTAAACTTTTTTAATGCTTATTTGAAATACGCAAAAAATATATGACCGTGTGCAAGATTGGGTCATAAAAACAACAAACAAAAACATTAATTAAAGCATTCTTAACAGCCTATCTGACATAAATTTTATAGTATTACCTCACCAAAACATTTCATCTGTAATCTAGGGGGTTTTGTTGATTTCCCAGGTATCCTAGAGAAACAAGGCGTATGCAATGGTCTCATTGTCATTCACCTCTTACTCATTTTTTAATCTTTTGGGAAACGTCAAACAAATTTAGCCAAGGGCCACAGTTTCAAGGACATTAAGCTGATGTAGTTTCAGGGAGAAGAATGATTGAGCAGAGGAGGGAGACCCAAACTGGTGACCCCGTTCAAGGAAAGCATACAGGGCTCCACTGCTATGCAGTCTGCCGGGCTGAAACTGTACCACCAGTAGACACTTGGGTTGTTGCAGACAGACGCAGAACGCGATGGTACTTTTCTGGCTGGACTCTTATGTCATAGGGAAAGGTGTACGACAGTTCAAAGGATGAACATGAAAATACAGGTTTGATATCACCTTTATTCACAAACAATTTGCTTTAACCATAAACACTAAATAAAACACCGTAGCTGCCTTCCTTTTTAGAAAAGTAAGCATAATTCTACAGAAGTAAAATTTTATATGGAATATATTTTATATTATTTTAATCTGCTCCAAATATGCACTGCTTTGTAGCAACCAATCATTGTGAACTATGTGTCTTTAAAATACGTTGACACAGATTCGTATCTATAACACAACAGCTATACTGCAATGATGCACATTCATACATGAAAAAACCCTAGGCATATTTACCAGCATACAAAATAGTTCGAGGCTGCAGATAATTCTGTTGTTATTAACTCACAACACTTCTAGAACACTAATGACATTTTTGGATTTGCCAATTGTGTTTTACACTAGTACTGCTCTGGTTAAAGTTACCCCTATTTAATCCCAGGTAAATACACAGGAACAGCTGAATAAAACAGTAACTTACTCAGAAGTGGAACTGATCCTGCAAACACATTTATTTCAGACATATCACTAGACCTGATTCACCAGTTCCCCCAAGAGATTTTGAGCATTTGTCACTTCAGAACTCATTGTGGATTCTCCATCTGAATCATAATCTGTCTTGTTGAGGTCACTACAGAATATTAATCTGTATTAAATTGCTCACATCTCTAAATGTTTATTTCCAATAGATATTAGTTACCCACTATCTGTCTTTAAATGGAAGAATATTTTATTCTGTGAACAATTCCTCTGAAAGAAATGAAACTAAGTAAGAGATGGGAAGGGGGAACAAAGCCTTTAACAAAACTCTAATATTTTAATTTTCAATCTGTTTTTAGATATACTCTTGTTCCCACATTTTAATGGCAGAAAAAGGCAATTTTTATACACATTTTATAGTGTATATTTTCATAAGGGGGAAAAAGCAGCAGGACTTCAACAATGACTATGGTGGAAAAAATCCCCAAGGTTATAAGGATGAATCCTTTTTGAATATACAATTTCATGCACAAATACAACTCTGATGAAATATGAAATAAAAATTTGTCAGTGGTCTCTGGTAATACTTGAAGACCAACCTGCTCTTCTAATATTCTTAACTCTGTCTATTCAAGTTTATCATAAGCAAATTATTATGGGTTTTCCATAACTCCCTAACCCCCTAAAAACACAAACTTCCAGATGTTAGCCTGGGGAGAGGGTTTCACTGTCCATGTCCCATTTTCTGGAAATGAAATTGAGTTATATTTTTCTTCTACAAACCTCTACTGTTCTTACATTCTGCCTTTTCCTCTACTGTACTTCCTTCCAGTAAGCACAGGAATCATGTAAGACACATACAACTAAGGTGACTGTCTGAATAAAGGCAGCTCTGTACTGCCTGTAGTAGAATCTAAGATAAATGGAGAAAAATGATTCTTTAATGGTAGTCATCATGATAGTGCTTTAGACATTTATAAAAACATGAGTATTGTTCAAATTAAATCACTTAGAATTGAGAGAATCTAAATCACAAAGATCATCAAACATCAGCAATACCTTTGTATGCTTCAATACAGGTTTATGTAAGACATACAGATATGCCTATGTATAAGCACATGCAGGAACACAAAAGCTGGTACACATGTGCATTTAATAAATATTTGTGTCTGCCTTCATCCTGTTAACACACATAAAGAATTTGTGTTCAGTTCTGGATGTAGCACAGATGTATACGTTCTTTCTAAGAATAAATATTAATCTGTATATGATTTAAAACAAATACATTTACACGTATTCAGTCTCTACCATTACATACTGTTATATGTTCAAAGTCCCTTTCAGATACACAATTCCAACTCCCTGTGAAATTAATGAGGTAACTTTGGACAAATTTGTCTCCAACTTTTGTAACTCTTCCTGTGTATTTTTCTGTTCTATGTAATATCATAAGCTTATGGCATTTTGTCAATGGCTTCACAAAACACCAGAACAGTATTACAATACTAGTTATGGAAGATGGGATATTTAATATTAGCAATTTAATTTCACAATAAATTATGTGTTTATAAAAGTGCCTTCCAATTAAACACTCACTTGATAGAAAATAACAATGACCTGGGAAAAAAAGGTACAAGAGTTTATTAAAACATTAAAACTGTAGTGTAACTATTTTTTGTTCCTTCTCTGAACCTAGCTATTTCAGGGCTATAACCAACAACATTTTTGGAGGCAGGCTCAGGTAATGTTTTTTTTCTACGTAGCTAAATAATACTGAACATAAAAAAATATTTTTTAACATTTTGAGACTATGAGTTCATCTATGTGAATAATGCATAAACACTGACAGAGGTCCTCAGTGTCTCCAGCACACAATTTATGCAACAGCCTTATTTCTAAAAGATAAACACAAGCTGAAAGCAGGGGATGTTATCATGGAGGCTTTGGAAGCATGTCAGTTCAAATGCAAGAACAAATGATTTTGTACAGCTCTAGCAGAATTCACTAGTGCCCCTTCTCTCCACTGGATGAATGGCAGCTGTTCAGATATGGCACCAAGAAAGAGATTCAGGCTTGCAAGCCATTTATTTAAACCTTCCACTTCATCAAAACCTATCCTTTGTCTACTGGCTAGGAATTACAGAGATAAAACACTAATGTCAGTTAACTTGGACTTTAATGATGACAGTAGACTGAAAGTAGCTGAAAAATATAGCATATATGTATGAAGTATGTGCACAGGAGTCCTTCCAATTCCTTCAGTATCTTCCAAACTGCAATTGCCCTTGATGATTCATTAAACTTTATAAATATTAGCACAAAATTTGTAAACGGCCTATTTACATTAACAAGATTAACAAGATCTAAATATGAGGATTTTCCTGAAAGCCATCCTTTTCTTTCTAACTTGTAGAAACAGCTCTGGGCCCTGTTCATCACCTTCAAACTTTGAAGGTGAGACAATGTCTCTCTGCACCAGAAATGTGTTCAGAGCCCTCATGATACATTTGTCAACTTTTAAGGTCAACTGTGTGTCCATTTCTTAAGTGGCTTTCTTTACATATCATCATAATTTCTTCACATACAATACATTCATTAATGCTTTCTTTACTTAGATCACTTAGCCAAATTACTGCTAAAATAAAAAATCACGAACCGTAAAGCCAAAGGTAATCTCTCTCATCACTGGTTCCCTGAACTTCTGGAAAATACCGTAACTTACTGGGAATGCCACAGTGGAACAGAGATACAATTAAGGAGGTCATGAATAAGAACTAGAAAGTTTTTCCAAGATCATTATATGCGCATCAATCTGCAACACGATATTGGTTTGACATCAATATAGCTTTTATCCCTAAAAAAACCCCAGTGCAGATGTAAATGTCTTGATCTCACCATCGAGCTGACTTGATGTGGGCTGTGTAAAACCTGCTGACACCTGGGGAGTTTTACAGATGTGCAACATTTGAGAATAGCTAAGGCCAAGAGGAAGGCCTCCAAATTACCTACAACATCATCGGGAAATCAAGTGCTTGTTAGAAAATATATTGCGCTTTCTTCCTGACCATAAAAAGTGTTAATAAACAATGCAGCATTACATTTCTATGTCATTTTGGCCTGCTGCAGAGTAAAACACCCAGGTACTCACAAGCACATCCACGCACACACTCAATCTCTTTTCAGGCGTGGGAACAGTCCCCCTCTCACAAGAGAAAGTACTTCCTCATTTTTAAAGACTCGCTGAATTGCACGATCACAATGAAATGAGGAAAAGGAGGTAAAACCCAATTAGTTAGTTCCTGGCAAGCTGTAAATATATGCAATGCATTTTGATTGAATTTTGTCTTCCACATAGTTTTGCTAATCAAGTGCAAATTTTACTGCTAACTTTAGGAGATAATACTGTAAGAAGGAAAGCCACGCTTAGCTTTCTATGTGTAATCTACCTTTTCTTTGCTGAATAGCTTAAGTACCTTAAATAGACACATTTGACAGAGTTCCCTTCAAATACAAAAAAAATACCCTTTATTAAACAATTTGTTTGCGAGTGTCCCTTCCGTTCTGACCAAGCAGCTGGCAAGGACAGTTGTTATTCACGCAGTGGAACTTTTTGTGCAATATTTTGTTTGAAGATTCTTCATACAACATGCATTTTCTGCAAGAGTTCACCAAATGTTTAATCTTTCAACTTCCATAGTCTGTTCAAGGACACAAGGTGAGCTAGTCAACATGGTTTTTTGGTACTGTAAAAATAACAAACTTTCTCAGAGCTCTGTTGCAATATTGGCAGCCACCTCTAATCCTCACCTTCCACATTAGGGCCTGCTCTACTTGAAATGCCGTGTAATTGAAATTACAAGCTTTTTGCTTCCCATGGCAGTCAGCCAGCACATTTTATGCTGAACCTTGCACAAAAAAAAATGGTAGTTTGAGTTAACTTACACATAGTTTTTCTGTTTACAGGCAAGAGGGAAGAAGGAAATCTGTGGGCACCTGGGAATCACATTTGTTTCAGTTTCTGAAATATAACTAGAATAACTTTTTTCTAAGCTTCAGTCCTGGTTCATTTACTGTTATTTGGACTAGTATTTTTGAATTTGTCATGCCCAATAAACCAAAATTTTAGACAGGTAAAAACAAGGCACTCATTGATCTTTTTTTACATAGATTTTTTTTTTTAAAGTTCAGAAAATTCTTTCAATTTAAAATTACATTTTTGAGGATTAAATATTTTCAAATAAGAGTATTTTCACTTCAGGAGACATCTGCCCTTCTTCCTACCCCATGAAAGGTCACCTTGGAAGCGCTAACCACACACTGCGTGCAACACCTGCCAGTGGGGCTGATAAACTGAACTTGTGAGGAGCAGGAGCCTTTCTGGAAGCAGTCCTTAGCCCTGGGGATCCAGGCAGGGAGACAGGGCAGCCCCACCACGCATCACAGGGGTCAGGCAGGCACCCAGAGGGCCTCAAGTTTTGCAATACGCAACATGATATCAGCAAAAAGAATACCAGCAGGTAAGAAGTGAAAAAAAATTTTAAGTACTTCAGGTGCTCTTCAAGGCCAAAGAGAATTTTAAAAGTAAGAAATAATTATTTTGCAGCTGTATGTACAAAATGCTGTGTATTTAATGGATTTATTTTTTCACATAGGGGAGGTCTCAACCAAAGAAATTCAAGGTATGTAATTCAAACTACTTGCTTAACCACTTGCAGGAAATATCACTTATTTCCTAAGAACCTTGATATTATGTTCTTCTACTACCTTGTGTTGTTAATTTAGCTAATAGTAATTAAACCTACGCATTTGCAGGTTTTTTTGGACTAGCTGTGGAAGTTGCACTAATCTAATATTATCTGTTATTATTAATTTTACAGAAGATTTAAAATTTAAAGTTAAAATTTAAAATTTTAACTTTATGTGCCTGAATTTCCATGTACTTAAAAAATTCAACTTGGATTGGAAAACTTTCATATCAGAACACACCAATTTTGTGTATATAACGTATAAATATGACCTTTATAATTCATACTACCTCACAAGCACACTGCTGCTGTTCCTGATGTGGCAGTGGAACCTTAAAATACTTATTTTAATGACTAACCTGTGAAATGCTGAACAGTGACCACAAGCCAGCAAATAATGTATAGATTTAGTTAAATACTGAAATTTGGGTGACTTAGAGCTGTTGATTTTACTCAAACTTGCACAAGTAATTAAGTTACTTCTTAGCATTGTTTCCAGGGAAAATAGTGGGAAAAGCTAAGAAAATTTCTAGTAATTACAATTTAAATCATGTATCACTGGAATATAGCTGTATTCAACATCTATTGATAGCAAGAACTGAAAGCTTAATTTTTCCTGGTGCATGAGGCCTCAAGTCATTTCACAAATTGAATTACCATTAAGGAATTTCTGTATTTATCATGGAAAAATCCATGTGTGTGTATTCCTTCCAGGAAATCAACTGAAAAGTTCCAAAGCAGTAGGGAAAACAGGAGAAAATTTATTTTAAACAAAACACCTTTATAAAACAATTCATTAGAATATTTTTCCCACAAAAACCCAAGGCAAATTCATGCAGCAATGCCTTTTGCAGTTGGACAACTTTTTTTTCCCACAGTTTCTGTTACACTTGGATTGGTTTGCCTTACATGGATAATTTGCAAAGAAAAATATACCTTTTTATGTGCACATGCAAGGCAAGATGAGTGAATGCAAAGATTCACATAAAAAAAACCCAATAAGCATGAGTCCTGTTAGATCCAGGTGGTAACAGAAGCAACTCAGAGGGAAAGCAAAGGCTACTCAATGTGAACTGCCCAGTGCATGTGCCCTCTTTCTTTCTGTTAGTCAGTGTATATTTAGGAACTTCTCCTGACACCGTACTTTTCCATTTCTGTCAGAATTCCAGCCCACCTCCTTTTTTCCTAGTACCGCTTCAATGTTTTCTTAAAACTTGCTAGACAAATATTTATAAAACTCATTTACATAAACCTAAAGTAAAATAGGACACTGAGTTCACCACACTGCAAAAATCTCAAGAAAAAGCTTTGCATTTTGCCTAGCACTTTTTGTTACATTAAATATTTGTCAGAAAATAAGCCCTGCAGTAAACTAGGATCTCTAAGGACTTTTTGAATGCTTGCTTCCACTTTGAATCCTTGCAAAGCATTTGGGAAGACTGGCGATTCCTGTAAACACTTCAAACTGCTTTTTGCTAGCTTTACTCATGTATTCATTCAGTACACCTTGTTTGGGATTGTACAGAACTGAAAATGGAAGTTCTCGATCTTTCAAATATCTACTCTCTTCATGAAAAATAAAGCATAGCAAAAGGTGCTATTAAAAAGGTTTAAAGGAAAAAGGTCTTAATTACAAAAACTTCCAGAGTCTTCAGAAATAGAACAGTAAACATATACAATGTTACAAGAAAATCATAATGTAACCATAGTATAAATTACATGAACCATGTTATAGACATCGATGTTGCCTATCTGTTCTAAGTACTGGTATCCAGATTGTTTTAGTCTCCACATCAAAGATCTTACAAGTGGATTTATACATGGGACATGAAAAAAGAACCCACACAGCTCTTTTCTAAAGATCCTTATGCATAATTCTTGCTGCTTTATCCCACAATTTTTCTCAAAACACTTCTCTGAAGGCCAAAGCACTTTGAAAGAAAATTTGTCAAATATACATGAGCAGAGAGAAATTTATGATAATGATCCATTTAACTAGCAACAGACTCAGATTACCCTATTGGAATGCAGTACCAGTATTAAACATGGCACACCTTGAACCAGGTCAGGAATTTTTACATGTAATATGCACATTTGAGTGAATGCCATGAACCAATTTGTCCAATTTATAAGAATGTCTCATCAACATCATATTTATTCTATTTTTCCCTCATCTTGTATCTCATATAGTATCTCATATCTCATATAATATCTGATAATCATTTCAAGTCACGAGAATGTATTTTGGTATCAATTCTGAAGTAATTTTAGAGGCGTATTTCTTACTGTTTTGAAGGATTTACGGGAATCCATTGCAAGAATGCATTTATCTTCATAGCCTTCCTATGAGGAACCTGTTTTACCTCTATATTTTATAGGTCAAGATTGTGAAAGAATAAGTCTCACTGGAAGTTACTAGGGGACCATGGAACAGATCTCTATTCCTTCAGAGCCCTAAAAGGCAATAACAACAGTCGGATCATTTTTTTCTTTTTTGAGGAGATACAGCTGCAGACAAACATAGTGTTGGATAGCTGAATCTTATTCTGAATAACAAGCCATTTTAAAGAGATAAAAGTACACAATCAGCTAGCTACATACTATTTAAACAAGAGCTTTAAGATACAAAAAAAACCCAAAAGCAGACGAACTAACAGTTACTGGTTTACAGCTCCTCAGTAACTTAGGCAAAGGTATTTTCCAAGAGCTAAGGAAAGTTAAGCTAGCTGCCTTTGCCCTAGGGAGAGGTTGGGTGGGCAGAGCAATAGCTGCAACTGCTCTTCTTGCCTTCTCTTTGCAGCACTGGCAATAACAATAGCCAGCGTGGCTTTCAGGGACTCAGCCCAGGCAACTTTGCTGCTTCTGGCAGTCTACTGCTCCAGGCAACCTTACCTATGTCTAGAACTAGCAGAGCATTAAATGATACATGTACACAAGTTTGTTCATAAGCATGTACACACAGAGCATATATCTAAAAATACTCAGTTGAAGGCTGTACATTTCTGTAGCAAGATTTTACGAATAAACATAATGATCTTTTCCTTGTATCTTTATTTTTCTCTGTAATTCAATTTATTTGTTGCTCTTTCCCTACACTATGTCTGCAGAACTGAAAAATCAAAGCTGGTAGCTGCAGGTCCAAATCAATAAGAAAAACGTGGGTTCAGAAGCTGCTGCAAAATTTATTATACCTCTCTGGTATTATACCTCTTCACTGGTGTGAAGCAGAAAGGAGGCTTGAGAAAGAAGCTCAAAGCAATGGCAACTAAAGTTCTGCTCCTTACTCCTTTTGCCCAATATCCGCAAATGCTCTGTGAGGTTCTTGCACTCCAAGCTCTCAAAGAGCTTTAGGAATCAGTCTGGAACTCCGTATCTCCCAACTGCTTTGATAACTCTGGTTGGAAATACAGTATGTTCAGTATTATTTAGCTTTATTAGTAGTTGTACTTAATGAGCTGCCTGAAAGACTGCAGGATCAGTCTGCATTGCCGCTTTTCTTTTTTCTTTAATACTGTCCTTTTTTCCTTAGCTAACAAATACTGAGCCCTTATTTTCACTTACTTTATCAACACTAAAGTGTGCTATAAACCAGTATTGCTATGGTTGAACAGGAATTAATGTGTCCTCTTACAGCTGTCTAAGATTTTGCAAAAACAAACAACTATTGTCAAATTATTTGCCTTAGAAAAAAAAGCAGTCCCTTCTTTAACCTATATTCAAATTTCTGATGCAATGCAACCAACCACTGCCAAAATTCTGATTATATAATTTAAAAAAAAAATACTGCTTGTTATATTTTCTGCAAACTGCAAATCTGCAAAGATTTTCTTAAATTTCAAAATAAAAGAACTGATGAAAATACTACCAAGCATAATATTGAATTCTTTAAAAAAATGTATAAATTAGCCATACATTTTAAATAGACACCTGTTGTTTATTAGTTTCCAAGCAAATATTACCAAAAAGCTAAATTGCAGTTGAGATATTACAATTTAATAATGAAATTTAGAGTTTGCATTATTTTGTTCTCTTAATTTTCTAAAATTGAATATCATCTGGTAAAATGGGTATTTGACTAACTTTTAAGAACATACAGACATAGTATAAAATGACTGCACTTTCAACGGGAGCTATACATGTAAGTCCAACAACATATGGTTTTGTATGAGATTATAATAATTTATTTCAAAATATCACCCTCCCTAGAACTAAAATTCAAACAGCCACAGAACCGAAAATTCAGAAGGGTTAGGCGTATTAAGTTTTCTTCTCTCTAGGATGACAGTGCTGGCAAGCACAACTTTTATCTTTATGCAAAATCTAAATTTTATCAAATTATTGTTTAAAATTACAGGATTATCCATAAGGGAAGATACTTACAGATCCTGTCACTTGAGAGGCACTCTGAAATTCATCAATATCTTCCGTAAGTGTTTCAACCCCAGGTACTTGACCTGTTCCAAAGAGGTAGAAGACAAGTAAATCACTCCAATTAAGTAAGCAGTAGTCACTCTGAAAATAAAATGCCTATAAATTAACTGCTGGGAAGGTAAATGTGGCTACTGTAAACACACTGCTTTTCAGGTACACTTCAATGGATTTTAATTTATGTCTGATTTTAATTTATAAGCTTAAGGCAATGTGGAACAGTGTCTCTAATATGATTAGAATGATAAGCAAGCTTCCTTCAGCTGCCAAGGTGTCTTGTAGGTTATTTATTATTTTTACTATTAAAACTAAATACAGTTTGTCCTTTACACAAGTCAGTAGTGGATGGTCAGCTTTAATAAAATCAATAAAATTACATTTAATTAATTCTGTTAAACTAATTAGAGGATAGTTAAAATCCTGGAAGAAAGAAGTTCTGGTCACTTTAGGCAATGTTTAAAAGCCATGCAAGCTATAATTTTTGCCCACACTGCCACATTTGTAAAACAACGTGACTTGGTGAGAACTCTAGAATGCCTCTTTGACGCATACGTAATGATTTAAAACAGAATTTATGTACCTATGTCAGAGAAAGCAATTTCTAAGTAACATGCTATGCAGTTTCACTCTTTGCCTGACAGTCTGCTAGGCATTTAGATGCTGTTCACAAGCAGCTTCAGAAAACAAGATGCCCTGATCTTCCCTGGGTTCTGCTGTTATTCAGACACTTAGCAGGGAGGTCCTTATGTTTCCAGAGTGGGAGACGATGAAACATTTTTGCCACTGCCATATCTAATGCTCAAGGACAGGCTGGATGAAACTTTGAGCAACCAGGTCTACTGGGAGGTGCCCTTGCCCATGGCAATGGGGTTGGAACTAGATGATCTTTAAGGTCCCTTCCAACCTAAACCATTCTTATATTCTATGATTCTATGATCTAGTTCTCAAACCTAATTCGCACATACTTGTATCCTTTTAATTTTTTATCCGGGTCATGCAGTTCTATCTGGCACTATATGTGTTTCATACATTCCTATTTCTATTGAACATTTCCAATTTCAAAATTTCCTCGACATCCAAATGCCTGTTTTGAACTTTCTACTATATTGGCACTTTAAAGGGAAAAAAAATACATAGAAGCTACACATCCTAGTCCTTTCAAGTTTCTTCAAACAGCAGCTGGCTAACTGCAAATAATAAAAACCAGTGACTCCTGCTTGATAGGGAATAAACTACTGATGTGAAATTTGCTTAGTGAAATTTATTTAGCAATCTCAATATTGTATCACAGCATAATCTGAAGATCTAATAACACAACAGAATAGGAAATACCACATGTGCATGCTGTGGCATAGTACCATATAACCTATCCTTTTCAGTCCAGTTATATTACTCCAGGTAGAGCCACAAAAGAAACAAGTCTTTGCCCACAGCTCAGAAATATGCGGCGTTGCATACTACACTGCAAAGTAACTCACCTTACAAACAGCTTTTCTCAGACAAATTGAGGAGTGGTTTAGAAGTGATACGCTTTTCATCTATCCAATATTCTTTTCTCCCTAATAAGTTATTGTATTTTAAGCTTCCTTCTACAAGAATGCACTGACTGCAAAGATCTTATTTGCAATAACGTCTTCTTTTCCCGCCTTATATCATGGCTGTCACTCAAAGGGTAAGGTACTTTTCAGCAAAAGGGACTGAAACAAGTGAAACAAGGTCTAGGCAACTGGGATTAAATGAACAATTATCCTTTAGTGATACTATTTCTTAATATCCAAATTTAAAAAAAAAAAATACACAGTAGTAGATGACGTCTACACCCCGCCTCCCCCTGAAAAACAGACTGGGTGTTGACAGATGCAGAGTTTTACTGGATCAATCCTGTTGCAGTGTCTATGTTTTGAAGCTTCAGCTGTTCTCCCCATCTATCTGCACAGAACCAGAGCAAGGCTTAATGGAGGACTGATCCAAGAGACACACCTGCCAGGCTTGGCATCTACAGGGGAAGTTTGCTGTGCAGTCACTGAAGCTGCTTCTTCTAATTAAAATCAAGAACCTAGCTATTAAATTCTTCCCTTAGTTCTTCCCTGTGAAGTGGTCCAATGGGAAAGAGAAACAGTTTTGAGAGGTATAGTTTAGGACAGTAAAAAGAAACTGCAGTGTTAAAGTGTCTTGTGTTCTCCAATCTTGAGACCTGATTCCCATTTCTCACTTTTACTACTTAGATCAAACACAACTCTGTCCAATTCAGCAGGATTATACTAGGGGGAAATCAGTGTAGTGGTTAATTAGAACCAGATCCAGATTGCCAGTGGAGTCAGTATAGTGCCTGATGCTGCAGATCATCTTTTTACATAAGCTATTACATTGACTTTATTAGGTGGAATTGCTTTAGTAGGGCTCATTTATAAGGGCTGTTAGATCAGAGGTGCTGCCAATTACTTCTGAACCTAGTTCATCTGAAATCCACAAGAGAGATGCTCCAGATCTAACAACTTACAATTTCCCACTAACACAGAAACAGATCATTAGCTAAAGAAAGCTGCCCTCAACTTTGCTGTGCATCAGCACCTTGCTTGCATATTCTTGAACAAATGGTTTACATCAGCACTTCCCAATGCATAGTTTTCTCTCAGTAAGGTCATTGGTACTGATAAGTAAAAGCAGAAAATAAATTCAAATAAACCTGGTAAGTGAAGCCTATTAGCCACTTTTTCATTATATAATACATCGTTAGGAGGACATAACTAAAAATTCAGTGCAACATGACACCTTGGTTACTTAGGGTTTTCTAATAATATCCTTAGAAGTCTCTTTATCATCTTCTTCTCCTACATAATATTTATTGGAAATAAGTATCAGATGCACAGAAAACAAGTAATGTGTTGCATTTATAGGAAAGACTGATAGAATGGGCAGTTGCCTGAGTTCTGTGCCTGTTTCTAGTCTGTGCCTACTTGTAAAATCCAGCTGTGCTTTTTTTCAAATCAACATGTATTACTAGCCAACATTTTAGGAAAAAAAAAAAAATGCTTTTGAAAGACTGAACATTTCTGAGAGCACCTCTTGACAGAAATTTGGCAGTACCTCACTGTTGACCTCAGTCCTTTTGCCCTAGGGACTTTGCTATTTTCTAGCTATATGACTAACAGGTTCATGTGTATTCACAGACATGAGATAGATGTGTTTATAACAACATGAATGTCATTGCCCCACCTACCTAACTTTTACTCCCTATATTTTTATCGGAGGTGTTTTTTTAGGGAAAGCATTCTCCACCTTCTCTATATCCGTACTGCTTACAGAGTATCCAGAAGCATATAAAGCGGTCCAAGTTACAACTGCTACAGCACTCTTGTGCTCCATACCCTGTGACCACAAAAAATCCAGCTTCATTATTACACAGCACCCAGCACCTTCTGATAGTTTCACCTTCTTTAATCCTGGTGCCTTAGCTCACTATTTTATTGAAGTCTACAGTTTCAGAAGATGGCATGGCAAAGTGGGCATATTTCCACTTCAAGAACAAGGGTGCACAGGAAGGAAAAAAGAAGGCAGAGATCTGTTCAAAACAAATCGTTTCAGTAAGTGTAGAAATTTCTCCTACATGTATGTCTTACTGCTCTATTTGTTTCTGCTATAATAATCTCATTCTTGCATATCCCCTTACCCATCCCAAACCAGCCACCACCACCTCCCTTCCTGGGGATTACTCTCTTAACATAAGAATTTTGCTTTCCCTTCACAGGGCTTGAATGCAGTCACCAGTCTGGGTCTCTCTTGCTGACAATCTTCATCAAGCTTGTAAGAACATCATATTTTGAGATTCTGAGTCCCCTATTACTTTTTTTTAATAAAGTGATCAATGGCAGATGAAAGGAAAAACAAATGGCAGGACTGCATGAAGCCTTGTATTCACTCAAAACCAGTTTGAAAAATTTATCTTTAAAGACATACTAGTTACTAATGCTGACATACATTGGTTTATAAATGAGGCAAGAGAAATGAGTGAAAGCTCAAGTTGCCGTCATACTTAATAGCACACCAAATAGCACTAAATAGCAGACAATTAGTAGGATAATTAAAAACAAAAGTTAGTTCTGATTTGTTTTGCATTAATTAATCAACATAGCTAACTTGTCTGTGGCTGCTGAAGACTAACTGCAAATCAAATCCTCCAATTAATAGACTTGGCTGGTTCTGCCCAGCAGTAAGGGAATGGACTGAAAGCTTTATCTTTGCAGATTCTCTGTCCAAACCTCTATTCCTTTCTGTCTCCATTCCAGTGACAGCTAGGATAAAGTTAACCTTCATCAACTTAATCTTTCATAGGAAAGCAGGGCATTCTCTGGCAAGATATCCCTTAGGAAGTGCCTTTTCCATTAGTTTTCAGGTGTTATTCTGTTCAAAAACCTGAGCAGAAATTGAAATAAGGCTGAGTGTCCCAACCACAGATTAGCACAATGTATGACTATGTTTCTATGAGAAGAAAAAAATGTTCTTCAGAGCTATTGTATAAACTCCATTCTATTGTATTTCAATTCTAGTCAGTGGTGCTTGGAGAGATCAAAGAAGTATTTCTGATACTTAATTTAAAAACAGGGGAGAAATTCTGTAACTCTTTATTTTCACTGTATGTTGTTTGAATCCTGTGGACGCATTTGTAATATTGAATTAAATATTTCAAAGACCATTCTTTGGCATAGAGGCCAACTGGCAATGAGTAGCCCATGTCTATGCTATTAAGCTATTTTACATCCAAAACAGTGTGCTAACATACAAACTATCTACTAAGAATGAATCCTGGCCCAAGGTGGCTCCCAAAATATGCCTAGGAATTATTCTGAAGTGCTAACTGGCCATGACAAAAACCATGCTAGGGGCTTTTCTAACAAATTTGATGTGTATATGGCTGAGTTCAAATGCCCAGGGACACCCTCTGGAAGTGTTTAATCTTCTTTTACAGGCATAACCTCTACTCTTAAATTCAAGATGATGGTGTTCAGGTTTTTTTTTTTTTTTTATGAGCCGCAAATACTTACATAACTTACCATCAGAGTCTGACACTGCTGGCTCAGATGTTTGAGATACCATGGAGACATCTTCTGGCCTTTCTGCCAAATTATCTCCTTGCAATCTAAATTGTGGAAAAAGGGAACGAAAACATTTGCAATCATATTCCATAGATAAGACACAGAAGAGTGTTATCTCTGACTACATACCCTACTCACAACATTGTCCTAATTAAAAGGGTAGCTTTGCTGAAAAGTCAACATCCATGGCTCAGACATATCCCAGATTGTCTAGTAACCAAAACTAGCCTCTAAGAAACAGTCAACTGAATCCTAGCTTATATATTTTTGCAAGACTTTTATTAACAACAGTGGGGTTTTGGTGGTATTATGTGCATATGAAACCGCAAGCTTCCTTTGCTACACTCAACAATATTTTAATTGAACAGGACTGTACTGCGTGTCCGTGTCAAAGGGTTGGCAGTGGGGGAGCTGCAGGGGTGGCTTTGGTGGGGAGAGGCCAGTGCTGCCCTGTGCTGGGCACAGCCAGTTCCATCCAGCTCCAAAAGATCCACGGCAGGGCACAGCTGAGCCCTCAGCCAAAATGCTGGCACCTTGGAGAAAACATAGTTAAGGAAAAGCAACCAATGCCACACAGGCAGAAGAGCAGGCAACAAAAAGGGTGTGAAACAGCAGAAGGAACAGCAAGGTTGGAGGAGCAGATACTCACCTGCAGACCATGGCGAGGAGCACGCCAGAGCTGATGTCCACTGCAGCCCATGGAGGACCCATGCCAGAGAAGGTGGAAAGTGTGTGGAGGAAGGAGGGGCAGAGAGGAGCCGTTATGGAGTGACCCCGACCCCCCATTCCCCACTCAGAGGGCAGGGAGAGGAGTCTGGAGTGAAGGAGCGAAGTTGGGCCCGGGAAAAGGGAGAGGAAAGGTGTGGGTTTAATGTTTGTCTTTTTGTTTCTCATTACCTAAATCCATTTCAATTGGCAATAAATTAAATTCATTTTCTCCAAGTCAAGTCTGTTTTGCCTGCAACAGTAGCTGGTAAGCAATTTACCTATCTTTATCTCGACCCGCAAGCTTTTTCATCCTATCTTCTCCCCTCGTCCTGCGGAGGCCAGTGAGCGGCTGGGTCGGGAGCTAGCCCTTAGCCAAGATTAACCCACCACAGGGAAATACATGCAAGAATATTTCCTCCTCCTTTGTTATTTTTAAAAGAAATATACAGTAATTACAGCAGGCTTTGTCTGCAGGCTGCATCAGCTGACTGCAATGCCTTGACAGCAATTTACAAAAATAGTCCTTGTATCTGTTCTTTTAAATGAGCATCCCAAGAGTCCCACCATCCTTCTTCAGGCTCTTGCGAGTCCCGAGTACAGATTCTGCTCTGAAGAAATGGTTCGTAGCTCTTAACACAATATAACTGCCATTTACATAAAGATTATCTTACCTTGAATTTATTCAGACATGAAAACAGTAAGAAAAATGCAATTCAATTTTGTAATGCCCAGGAATCATAAAAATGCATTGAAGTAAAACCTTGGGGAAAGAAATAACTTATCTCTTAAAAAAAGTTCCTTTCACTCTGTATTCTTGCTCTCTGCAGCTGCTTTACACTAAACCCTTGAAACCAAGCAGAATCTCCGTATCTGTCCTATCTGAATTTCACATTTTATGATTCTCACAGTTATCTAATATATTTGAATCCTAAGTCATCTGTTTGTTTGTAACTTCTCAAAACCATTCCCTCCACACACACAATTACTTCATCTCCTTTTATTGCCCCTGGAATGGTTTATTTATGAAGGAAAGCTCAATGTAAATTCATAATGACTCTTACTGGAGAAGGCAGTTCCACAGAACACAAAACTCCGCAAGACAACAAAAGTGTAAAACTTAGAAGCTGTAAACCTAATTTGGAAAATTACTTCTATGAATCGTTTATATATACCTGGTTTGTAATGCTCTAGTTACTAATTCTTTAAAAGCCTAGCTTGTCAAACAGGCTCTTCTAAAGATGACAGTCCAACAGAAGCAAATAACTTTGTACCATTATCATAAGATACTCAAATAGGGAGAAAACAAATTGCAAATGAAATAACCATGCAAAAAGGAAGATCTCAAAAATCACATAATTTCCTTTGCATTAAAATTGACCTGTCCTCCATCATTACATATGCATGTTTACTGCAAGCACGTATTCAAGCTTATAAGGATATGTGTGGAATTGCAGGAACCAGAAGTGATGTACTCTTCTCTACAGCCATGCCGATAGTTTATTTAATTAAAAGGAAAATTACTCCAACCTTCTCTGCAGTCATAAAAAAATTACCTCTAGAAGTAGGAGCTGTTTCTTTTATCCCATGAGAATTCTCAAGATTTTATAATACATTCCCATTCCGAGCTTTCATAAATCCGAACCAGACATGAACAACTGAAATTCCTCTCATTTTATTCTAGAAATTACATATATTTAAGTAGCCCATTGCCTCATGAAAAATATGCAAAAAAAAATTAAAAAATCTTTTCAATGCGTCTGGTCAGAAAAGCCGTTTCATATAATTTCCCTTTGTAGGAGGAAGTGGCTGGGTGAACTGCATGGTTGGATGGGTGAATAAGATGCCTGACATATCTGGACTTGATTTTCACATCCAATTTTCAACTTATTTATGTATTTCTTACATGCAGATTCATATTGGAATAGATTCTGATGTGATTCACGCAACAAAAAACGTCATAAACACTATTGCTCACCAACAGAATTGTTACTTGGACTATACTGATTTCTTCTTCAATAGTAATACTATTCATGACACCTCCACAGTAAAATGAAAACACTTAAAAATTCTTAAGCAATAGACTAGAAAGAATCATACATCTAGAAGAGCTTCTGAACCATTCAGAAGAATTCATTATACAATCAGAGATATATTTTCTAATCTGTCTTTGTTTATGCTACTTTCTTTCCTGGCTCATTCTTGCTGAATGTCTTCCAGGAAAACTGTTGTACAATGCTGCAAGCGTCATTAATGTTGGAAGGCCTAAGCTATGAGATCCACTTATGTGGTCCCTGGTACTACAAAAGCATTTTCATCTCCAACTCTTTTTCTTGCAGACTAGTGTACATAGAAGTGTAAACTCCAAGGTAGACTTGATTCTTTATTGCCAGATACCAGATAGAAATTCCTTCAGTGAAAGGAATGACCAAAATGTTGTGTTGGAACTTCTCGTCCACTGCTTTGGAAAAGGCGATTATAAAAAGAGCAACGTATATGACAGTCACATCCTTGTTTGCAAAGCAATCTAAAAAGAGTTGAGCTTTTCCAAACTGGTGACTAGCTTTGAAAATCTTGGCTGTTATTTTCACTGTGTACTCTTAAAAAACAAACAAACAAAAAAAAAAAAGGTGGGGGGAGGATTAAAAAAAGGAAAAAAAAAAAAAAAAATTACTTCCAAGGAGTACATCAGACTCATAAAAATAATTAAAACCACTTAATCACAAGAATAGGTACTTTCTAACATCATGGCCTAATGAGAAGGAATAAAGTATCCTGAAAATAAAGAAATGGAAATGTTTCTGATACCTAATATTGAAATATATGCTCTTTTGTACTTGTTCTTTAGGTAGACTACTAATTCAAAGTATGTGCATTATAAGTTGCTTTGTGCTAGTATATAGTAAAGGTTGTGCTTTAGGAAATTTTTGTGTCAAATCAAATACTAAACAGGAGAGGAGATTCACCTTCAGAGGAGTGTGATTGTTCACTCACACAACAGAGGAATTTGGATTATATTTAGATTATTACTATTCTGACATAGTCTACCAGAAAACATGTCACAACTCAAATAACCAAATTCTCATTCTATTCCTTCCAAAAAGGAGCCAAAAAAACCCAAACAGAAAAAGGGTTATTATTTTTGGACAAACTCCCCTTTAATCCCCAAATAAACAGCTACAGACAAGAGTTCCATAATTCCTGTGCATGTGGCTGGCCTTCAAATTCTGGTACATGACTATCGGACTTCTTTTTCTTTTTAAACATAGCACATAGCACACTAGAGCTGTATAAATTTGCTCAAATTTTGATGTTCCCCTGAGGTGAACAACAACATAAACTTTGAAATTCCACCTGAGAAGAAATCCTGAAAACTTGTTATTTCAAGACAATACAAATGCTTCTGCTGGCTTCTTAGTAATAAAGAAAAAATCCTCCAGGGGCTCCAAGACAGTAAAGGGCACTCCCTGAGGAGGAAGTGGGAAATTACGTCTGAGAACTGCAGGTCCAGCCATTCTCTCTGTTCTGCCCTATGTCAGCTAAATTTTGTTGAATCTGGATAATTCCTGTAAAACGTTTTGGTTTCTGTGAATCATTATTTCCTAAAGGACACAGATTTCACTGGAAAATTCCTGATCTGCTTTGCTGAAGGCTCAGCTGACTTCTTTTAGATAAACATGGTGAGGCATAGGGGAAAGTTCAGCAAAGAATCCTTAAATCTTTTAGCAAAAAGAGCGGTAAAGCAGTTTTCATGTTCACCCAAGATCAGTGTACATTTTCAAGGCTACAACTGCAAAGAAAAGTTCTCAACTCTGAAAAAGAGGTAGTGTCATGTTTGTATTAGAATCTTAATTAAGGAGATTTTGGCTTGTTGAATCACTGATTTTGCTTAAATTATTTCAAAGTAGGTTAACTCTTGAAAAGATCCTAACAAATAACTGACTGATTTACAGTTAGTTTCTTTATGAAGTAGTTACTAATTTGGATCAAAAACTGTAATATACATTTTGTAAGATTAATGAATATCATGAACTTATTAACAAAAGTTTGGTTTCCTTGGCAACCAAAGGGAATTTCAGCCAGAGATGAGGTGAAGGATAAATTGGACTTACTTGGCTTCCTTTTTTTTTTTTCTTTTTTCCTTTCAAATCATCTGCTTCCTTTTTGTAATTTCAAACATCGCATCTGTATCTAACATCTCTCCCTGATAACCCTGTAATACTGAATTATAATTTCCCTAGAACAAATACATAACTCCAGGGAAGTTATAGCAACAGAGATCAGACAAAAGTCCTAAAAGCCCCCACATGCTTTTAGGTTACATTGAATGTTTTCTTGCACCTTTTCCTAGCAACCTCAACACCACACCAGTAACAGTACTCCAAGCTTCATAATCGTTTGTCCTGACTTGCCTATATTATGGTAAGTTTATTTCATTCTTTGTTCTCAAACATACTGATCCAAATTCTGATCTCATGTACCTTGACTTACTGTCTCCACAAGTTCTGCACTCCTTTATACTGGTGTAAAATCCAAAGCTTCTCCAGCACCTAAATATAAAGCCAGGAAATTCTGACCTATTTCATTTGTTCTACAAATGTCTTTTACAAAATTAAAATGGTAAAACTGTGCCAGCAAAATTCTTAGTGTATTCACAGGTACAGAGACAAAAAGATGTCAGTTTTCCAGTATAGACTATGCTAGTTAATATAAAGGTAACGTTGTATTAAATAAATATTATAAACAACATATAGGCAAAAGTATTCTTTTGCTGGTAAAACTCTACATCTGCTTTAGCTACATACTCTAGCTTGCTAATGAAGATTAGATGTTAAAATAAGTTTATATAAATTTCAGATCAATAAACCATAGAAGAAAAATGTCTTAGATCTATGGGGGCAAACAACAGAGGATTGTGAATTCAGCAATGAGAGTGGCTGGCACCTCTCGGTTCTGAAGTAATAATAGGAAAGCTCTGCAGCATGTCACCTTGTTATATTAAAAAAAATCAGCGTTATAGCTTCTGTTGTCACCATAGACTAAAATACAGGAAGCATCTGCACTGAAGAGAAATAAAGCATGAGAACTACGGGATCATCCTGCAGCACATTATCCAGGAAGGCAGACATTTCCAAAATTAAATTATAAGACTACATTAATAAATACAGACATCTAACAAAATTTCTGAATAAAATGTTGAAATATAAACTTAGTGACATATTCAGCGTGCTCCCCAACAGAGATTTATCATTCCTTTAAATCCATTTTAAATAAGTGGTGCAAAGCTCTCGGGCAGAAGCACGTTGTTGCTACCATCAATTCTATTATTTGAGATGTACAGCATCTGTATTCTTTGAGTTTCACTCTAATCTAAGGTACAGTTAATCTAAAATAACTCCATTTTCACGAATACTTTTCGGATCACAGTCTGTTTCTTACTTTTGCACTCACTTTCTTAAGGACACTATTTCTCAGAGCTTGTCCACTAAAACACAACAAATGATTTCAAAAATTATAAAAACCATAGTTAAAAATGGATTATGGTTGAAGTCCATTCTCTTTCTGCAAATTAAAAGCATTATTTTCCAGTCACTTCTGAAGATTTTTGTGGGAAGTTTCCATGTCACCAATACGCAATTCACATCCGTAATGTTTTCAGCTGGTAAAACTAGAATATCCACTTGCTGAGCAAAACTTACACAACGACACAGCCTGCAAAATAATCTTTTCTGTGTGCTGTTTGCCTTTTCAAAACGTCTGAATGCAGGTCTTTGTGCATTTAAATAAGTACACTCTGCAGCTATTTCTGAGGAGAACCAAAAGTGGAAATATATTTCCCAGAGTAAGGAATCCATAAAGAGACTGAATTATCTAATCCTTTTACAAGATGGGGAATTAAGCCATTCTTATGGCAATCTTTTATCTGCTGCTGGCTTCAAACCATTATCTCACAGGAGAAAAATTACAGTCTTTGTCAGTCTTTTCAGCCTTAACACTCTTTCTTCCCCTGTGAACCATTTTTTCTAGGACTTGTGAAAGAGTTTTGTGTGTGTGTGTGCATGTGTGTCTTTAAGAGCTATATTAAACTGTTATCCAGAGCCTCAAATTATGACCAACAAGCTTCCCCAATCTCATGATCTCCTGGCTTCCTTCCTGTATCATTTGCATCCAGAAGCAACTGCTATTGCTGATATACATCACAGGGTAGCACCAAACAGAAAGAATCTATAAACATCGCAATAAAGAATTAGCTTGCAAAGCACAAATCAAAGAGAGCAAGGGAAAAGAAGGAGGAATGGCTTGGGAAAGCACTTGTCTTTTTAAATTATTGAGGGGGTTAAAAGCGTTCTGTAGTGGAAAAGAGAAAGAGATGTCTTGACAAGATCTACAAATGAAGGACAGGGTGAAAAGGATGTTACCCTCTATTAAATTGTGAGACAGTACAATAATTTTCAGGACTAGACAAAGTAATATTAATTTTATTTTCAAATATGCTCCTACTGCTTTCATTATTACAAATCAAGACTGGTCCATTCAAAAGCACTAAAAAATCCTCTAAGTCTGCTCTTCTTTGAATTTCTCAACAGCACTTTTAAATGTTTACAAGTGTACCAGCCTCCTCATACCAGTCTATCTTTTTACAACCAGCCTGAGATAAAAACAAATATAGCTACTGTTGAACAATAGTTCTTAGAAAAAATGTTCTAGTGACACATCATTAATTCACAGCATTTTATACTGCGTTCTTCCTTTGTAACTAAAACCAGATACTAATTCCCTGTCAGTAAAGATACAGTAGGGCTATCTCCAGATGAACTTGGAGCACTAAGTGCCACATTCCTCAAACCAGTCCTATCATGAGAACAATACATTAGTATGTATGTATAACATGCAATTCACATGCAAATTCTATGTACCTAGTATACACGTTTCAAGTATAAGTCTATTTTCACTACCATGCAAACACTGATCTTTCTTCAAAGTTCTTCCATTTCTCTTATGCTGATTGTCAGTTATTTATGTCAAAAACAACAAGTCTACCTGACGTGCAGCCTTTAAGGAAATAAAATAGCTGTTAAATCACACTCGGAGGGAAATGCTTTGTCTCTGAAAATACTGCGTAATGCAAGGACACAGACACACACTGTTCTGTTTAAAGAGATATATGCTTCCTCTGAAAATTCTGGTTTCTTCACAGCTTACATAATTTTTGATAACAGACATTGTTTTTATTATCACAGTATTTTGTGCAACTTCTGATAGATCTGAAATTGTTGCTTGAAGGATTTATCCAGTGGGAAATTCTGGTAAAAGAGAGGGAGGAAAAAAATCTGATCCTTCTGGGATTTCTGTCTGAGAACTTGATATAAATCTCCTGTCTTATATTGTTCCCTTCCCAAGACACGGTTAAGATTTGGAAATGGAGAGACCTTGGCTGTTCATTTAAAACACACATTCACTGGGAGTTTGCCATAAAACTAATTAAGGTTTGGGATTAAAAATTATATTTTGTGCATTTTAGAGGTGAAACTTGGATTCATGAACTCAAAAAATCATTAGAAATCACACAGATATTGTCTATTTTGTATATAGTAAGATGTTCAAAAGAAACATGAGTCGGTGAAAGAAAAGACGAGCCAGCGTGTTACTCTGACAACTTAGCAAATCAACTTACTAAATCTTAAAAAATTAATTTATGTTCTCTGTCTCTGATAACCACTAGGATCAGTAAAAACACTTTCCGAATAGTTTTTTTTCTTTAGTGTTTTCCTATTTTTTTGAAAGAAAAGTAAAATATCAAAGTGGTACATCACTTAAGAAAAGGAAAGATAAAGTGGTTTATTTTAGCTGTAGTTAACACTTACAAAATCAAGAGAAGACAATGAAGACACTATTGTGGTTATTTATGCATGAAAGCTGGGCAAATTAATCACTGCCCTGATTCAACTCAGCCAAAAAGCTAAACAAAAATTTTTTGACTAATTTTTTTTTGCCACAACTTTTTATTATCTT
Source organism: Burhinus oedicnemus (assembly GCA_008921705.1). Classification (NCBI taxonomy): domain Eukaryota; kingdom Metazoa; phylum Chordata; class Aves; order Charadriiformes; family Burhinidae; genus Burhinus; species Burhinus oedicnemus. The sequence continues at coordinate 414,608 of VFFE01005628.1, forward strand.
GTAATTCTTTTTGATCTTCTACTGTGTAAGAAGTTCTAAGTAGCGAAATGAAAAATATGTTTTTTCTCCACAATTTTCCAATGTGAAAGGAGATTTTTAAAATTTATAAAGCACTACTATACAGAGTTTCACTTGCTGTTTGCCACTCTTAAAAGGAAAAAGATGCAAATAAAAGACTTTGTTTAGGACAAAGTCTGTGAAGCTAGCATAAACAAACGTGAGGAAAATTAAGCTCTTTGAAACAATAGGTCCAACAAAACTAAGGTTACAAAAAAGAAAATAAAGGAAAAAAAGAAGGAAAAATAGTGACACTAGTCTTCTGGAATGTTTAGTACTCTCTCCTCTGTAAGAATAGCCACTTAGAAATAGTAACCAGACAGAAAGCTAATACGAAATGCAAGATGGGAAAGAAAAAAAATATATACATGATCAAAAGGTTTGGTTACATTTGAAGACATAAACTTCCTAACATTCTGTGCATGAGCTCCAGTCAGAGAATTTATCCCCCAAAATTACTTCTGTACGAACGATTTTGGTTTGGAAACATTTTTTTTCCCTTGGTACTTTGAAGTCATTTGTCGCCAAACTTCAGGAATATTAACAAACCAGAAGTTTCTGCCAGAAACTGAGTCACTCAGCTGGCCTTACCACTACTGGGCAGACATACAAAAACTACTCTTTATGCAAATACATGTACCAAACCACACGTGTACCTGTATCCATTCCCTGGTATTACATCACAGTGTACAGAGCCAAACCAGGGATTATATGGAGGATTTGAGAGGTTATTCTTTCTGACATATCCATATATTATTGTTTAATTAGAAATATAAACTGTATGACACAATATTGTCCTCTTTCCTACCTTTCTGCTGCATGGTTAGACAGAAATTAGCTGTTTCCTTTAAAAGAGTACATGTTTCAAAGGTATTTGCACACGGAAAAAGACTAAACACATTATAAAACCCACACAAAAAAGCAAAATACAAATCCTAGGGGCTGCTTTGTTACATTTCTGTGTAAAAGGCTGCACTGTAGACAAATCAAAACCCATTTAAACGTACAAAAGGACAAATTTACCTAAAATTACATTACCTAAAAAAATGGAACTTAGTGGGGAGCATAATAAAAGATGCAAGTCATCTGGGTGCTCTGCAACTTCCAGTCTGACAGAATACTCACTATGCATTTATTTACACAGACCTTTGGGGAGTAACAAAGAAAGCTAGGAGAAAGAGAAATCACAGCTATGGGTCAGGTCTAAAGAGGAAATGTAATGTTAGGTTTTCCGAATAGATATATCGTTATATCATGATTTTGATATGAGAAATTACAATTTATTCTCCTCAAATCCCAATTTCTATTCATACGCATTCCAGGATACACCATTTGTAGTTTACTCCCCACAAAACATTAAATTAGGAAGGAAGTTAAAGTCTATAAAGAAAAATAAGGAATTAAAGACATCCTTTAAAGTCACATACACAGCATTTTACTCCTAACATCCTAGGAATAGATAATTTTATACTCTCAGTGATCAGGTTCTCGTCTATCTAATTCCATCACCTCTTGCTTTATATGAACACTGCAGTTTAAGGAATGATTATAGTTCATGTAAACATACGTGAACCACTGGTAAATACCTGAACTGCCTTTAAATTAGCATCTGCAGATGCTATCACTGAACAGTTTTGACAATTCATGTAGCAGCTAAGGAATTTTTGCAAAAGCAGAAATCCCCCTGCCAGATTTCAGTGTAAGCATAGTCTTTTATCATTTCACCCAGACACCACGTACTGTTACATATGCTCAGCATAAGGGGAAAACAGTCCATCCCTTTTAGTCCTGCATGCATTTTCAAGGTACTACTCCCTTTAGAGTGACTCACACCAAAACAGCTCAGCCCGGGAAAGAAGACTTTGCACTCACACTTGAACAGCAGTCCGGTGAAAACAGAGCAGAAGCATCTACAGTGATGGCTTGGTCTAATTTGGCAGAACATAAACCTAGACCACCTGTGAAAAACCACAACAGCAGCAAACTCCGCATCCTCCCTTCTTCCAGGATCTATGGCATCTATATGGGATTGTCAGAGGTTGCCCCTTTTCTTCACCCTACCTGATCAGCTCTGTCCCAATGTTGCATGGTGCAGCACCCATTCTCTGACACCTTCCCATCCCCGGCTGCGGGGTTAGTCTGGGATTATATGCCTGGACAAGATAGGAGAACCCATCCCGTTTCAAAAGACAAGTCAGCCATCCCAATGGTTTCTGTGCAGGGAACACAATGACAATGAGCACAGACTAGCCATAAACAATAAGGAGGGGATCTAGTGAACAGCTGAGGTTGAGGAAGGTCAGTAGGCTTCCTTCCTTCACTTGAGGAAATCTTCCAGGAGCCCATCATATTTAACTGCTTTTTAAATGTAGTCTTCTGTCAGTATTTATGATCTTCCTCACAGGGGTAATTAATTTCATTCATTTTCCTCTTTGTTGTCTGAAATTTCAGTAGTGTTTTCTGTGGACAGTACATACAACAACACAGCTTAACAGCAGTTTTTTCTCTATTACAGTCATCAGCTTTTCTGATTTTGATAGTTAAATGAAATACACTTGTCAAGTTTCAGACGCTATTTTCTGCACAGCTCATTATCAAATTTTCTGCCAAATGCTTCTTAATGACCTCAAGTCTAATTAGTATTGTTATAGCTTTGTGATAGTCAGATAAAGCAACTCCATACAAACTCTTACTCTGTAAGAATCCAAAATGGTTGAAGCTAGATTAACACCAGAGAATTCCCCGACCAAACAATTAATTCCTCTTCTTTTCTAGAGAGATATATCATGGCCAATTTGGACAACAGTTCCATTCTTTCCACCATTATTCTGCAATTTATGACAAATTATAGCTGGTTCCTTCAATTCTCTTGTCTCCTCCCCCACACGTTCATTGTCCTCCTCATGGCTCTATGTCATAGAATCACAGAATCATTTAGGTTGGAAAAGACCTTTAAGATCATCTAGTCCAACCATTGATCCTACTCTACCAGGTCCACCACTAAACCATGGCTCTAAGCACCATGTCATGATCTGCCTAAAGTCCAGTGGTGTATTTCTGAGAACTTACACATGATTCTTAAATTTTACACAGTACTATGTAGTTTATATGACTATGTCCCAAGTACACATGGAAGTGGTGGAGACTACACTGTAGAAAACCAAACTTACTAAAATATTGCAAAAAATCCAGATGGTTAAAGAAAAGTTAACGGGCCTTGGAAAATAAGCAAGCTAATCTGAAGATTGTTTGGAGGACAAGGCATCTTAAAGGAGTTAGAGATACAGATGATGAGCAGGGCACAATAAAGATTTCACAGGCAGGGCAAACCGACATAAGAATTTTTGAGTATCTTTTCCAAATTAAGTTTTCAGCGAGCATCTGTAAATGGTAGAATGCACAGAGTATCTGATTTATTCTACATTAGCAGCTCAAGCACACAGAACTGTACTCCACATCCCAATGGTGACAGTTAGAAAAGCCACATTTACTTTTTTAATCTACAGATGTAGTTTGTTTGTTTATGCCTATATATTTGATTCCTCTTATATGTTAAAAGGCCTTGGGACATCGTGGTTTTGCTCTAGCTCATCTTAAAATATTAACTAAAATATCGCATCTCAAACCTACATTTGTATGCAACTAGTGTTCCTTCCCAACATTCTTGTTCAGAAGCCTTCAAGCTTGTGGCACAGTATGTTTTCTATAATCCCATTTCTTTTTTAATCACATGCAACCCCTTTTTTGTATTCTATTGATGTTAAGAAGAATGAATGCAGGCCTCGCGCTATTAAAAACAAAAAGCTTCTTACTTCCAGGAATGCATTGGCAAGACTCCACAAGAACAAGATTTAACTTTTGAGCATGGCAGTGGGCATACAAGGCTAATGGGTGGTCCTTACAAAAAGAAAAAAAAAAGAAAAAAGAAAACCCCCTAAAATTCATTCAATAGTACATTAATATAATCTTATACCTTACGCCTGATTAAATTCTTGCAAAACACTCAATGTGCAAGTCACAATACATGAGAAAATATGGAAGTGTTGCTTGGCTTTTACAAATTGTCATTTAGATCTTTATTTAACCCATATGAGTTTTGCTTATGTGTAAGGATGTCTTATGATTTATCAGCCAAACCTGAAATTCATTTGTTTTGCTTGTATGTGAGGAAAGATTCACAAAATTGTGTTATAGAATGAGTCAGTCTATTCTCTAAGTCAGTCAGACTAGTTGTGCCCTTGGATGAAAACGGAATTTTTATTTCAATAGTTTTGCTTAAATGATTTAAATCCAGATCAGTTGTACTAAAAGTGTCTTTGCTAATTTTCCAGACTAAATAGCAAAAAGCAAGCCTTCCAAATACAGGTTTTTTTGTAGCCTTTTTTCTGTATCTATAAACCTTGTTTTGTTCCACCTTGTGAATGATGTCACCCCTTTATTTAGATGACTTAATATGCTGCTTAACTTGCACTGTAGTCCAAGAGCAGCTATGGGAATAACATTGTTCTGTAGCTACTTTCCCATTTGAAAAACCTCTTAAAGCTGTTACCCATCTGCATTTCGCTCATCGTGTGTGAAACATCTATACAGAAAACAGTAAGCTCTCTGTTTCTTACAGCTATATTCCAGTCTACAAACCAATTTATACTCCAGGAGAATTAACCCCTCCTTTTATTTCTCTTTCTTTCTCTTGTTTTTTGGGGGGTTTTGTTTGGTTGGCCTTGGGGGTGTTTTATTTGTTTGGTTTTTTTTTAAATATAAGCTGTAAAAACCAACTTGGTGTGGTATCTTGAAAGAATCCCCCACCTTTACCTCCTAGATGTCAGGGTGGAGAACTTTACCTTTTACTAAAATTACTGACCTGGGCTGTGGTAACTTTATCTATCTATTATTTGAAGATGATTGGTGAAATTATCAGCATTGAAGGTTAGATACTAGTTTCTAAAAAAACCTGAAAAGCTTGGGGGTTTTATTCTTGTACAAATTATATCCATTCTCAGTCTCATTTCTTATGATTCATGAAACTATTACTGTGCAGAGCAACAGCCTAGTGACGGTCAGAGAAAACCAGCTATGCAGGACATTTAATACTAGCTTGAACTAAACGCCAGTGAGTAGCAAAGGAGTAAGGCTATACCAACAGACAAAGAGAGAACCAGAAGCTGTTAGTATTGTCCTCTTATTGTTACGTTCTAGAATCTGGGTCCTGATTTTCTCATATATTTGAGCAGGACAAAGGGACGGAGCTAAACTGGAGCTAAATGAAGGTCGATGACAAATATCTCAGGAAACAGTTGTTACAGTCCATTCTTCTCACAAGTCACTGTACTCCCATGTTTAGCCCATTTGTAGGAAGCTACAGTAGCCACAGAAGAGATAAGACATATTGCTGCACTGTACCCTACTGCAAGTGCTCCCAGTGGACATACAGAATTAAAACAGCACTCCTCTCAGGCTAAAGTAACCTACACATAGCCATAGACGTGTTCTCTCTAATTCTCAAATAATGAGGGAGCTCGAATGATCTAGGGCAAGAAAATGTAGTCCTAGAAGGTCTAAAATTACACATGATTTTAATGAAGAAGTAGGGTGGAACTTCAATTAAGATTATTTGTTCTTCCCAAGTGAGACCCAAAAAATTAAGCCAAATTAAGTTAAAGCTAGTACTGACGAACTCCTTCAATTGTTGAAATAAATCCCTCTCAGAAGAGACCCAGTATGTCCAAGGAAGTGAGGAACCTTCTGGAGGAGGTATCATAGAAAGTAAATTGACTGGAGAGTAATCAGAGCAGAGCATTTTTTCAAAAAAATACAGCAAGGTGAAAGAACTAGATTATGCAAATGAAAGAGTAAAATTAAACTTTTTGTCTGAGCCAAGAAGCACGTTTCCTAACATTTGGAACTCTGCCATTCAAATTTCAAGTAAAAAGTCATATTCCTCCTACAGACAGCCAAAATACCTTCAGCAAACCTGATTTGATAATCTGATTTGACAAGCCCTATTATCTACAGAACACCGACTGCCATTAATAGGTCCAGTCATTTCAAATCACTTTATACAACTAAAAATGGGTAAAATTAAGAGGAAAGACACCTGTTTAATTGTAACCAAAAGTATGCATATAACAACTTATACTGACTTCTTTTTCAATTGCATTCAAATGTGCTGACAATCAAATCCCATAGTATTTGTATATAAACAGTACAGCACACAAGGCTACTTAGAAAAGAGAAAACAAAAAAATAAAAATATAATTTCTAAAACAAATAAATATACTAATAGGTTCTGCATTATGACCTTAAAATAACAATGGAGATAAATGCCAACACTGAGAAACTTTCACAGAGATGATCCAAATACTCAGGCTGTGATTTTATAGCATGGTATTTTCAACGGCTATGTCACTGAGTAACAGCAAATTTAATTGCTCTTGGAATGAAATAGGAAAAAGCCATGTCTTTGTGTGCCACTTGCTTCACGCAACTCTCTCTACCCACTACTTCAGCTGCAGCAAGAAGGTACTGGACAAATCCGCTGTGGAGGTATCAAAAGAGAGAGCTAACTGCATCAATAACTCTGTCTTGAAGTAAGAGAGGGAAGGTGTCCTCAGGCTCAGTAAGAAGGAAGAAAGACTCCAAAAGAATAGATAGACTTCATCATCTTGAAGAATAAATGCTCATTTCCTCACAACTGAATACAACAGCAATACCCAGTTCTCTCTTTTGACTTCCCTTGCTACTGGAGATGGTATATTTTTTAATTCCTCCAAAGTTTAAAGAAACTGCTAAGCTGCAATGACAGTGAGAAGAACTACCGTCAAGTAGGCGTCATCCAGTTCCCCACCCACTTCATTAAACAGAGTAGGGAAAGAAATGAAGGTGTACAGGCGAAACAAAGCACTGCTTTGCATTCTCCGATAAGTGAAGTGACAAAAGGGGATTTTATGAGATCTTTCTCTCACAACTCATATTTTAGACTGCACAGTCATAAAGTACAGCCAGTTAAAAGACAATAGCAATAGCCAGGGTTGCTAGGTTTGGCTCAAGATCTGAGCCCTTTGTTCCTTGGTGTGTAGGATTGAGAGAATATATAGTATCTTGGCACCTGCTGTTAGCGGCTACTTTAGGGAATTGAAAATTTAATTAACCTTCATAGTAATCCATACAAGATTTTATGTAAATTCAAAAAGACCATGTAGGAAACTTAACATTTCTATTTTCCTTACCTTTCTACTTGTTAATCCATGGACAACCGATGCCAGTTGAAAAAAGGTGACACGCTTTCATGTCGCTAGTTGTTTGGAAACATTTTATAACATAGGCAATTTGTTTCTAGTGAACTGGGAAGAATCCCATGACTAGCATGTTTGCTTAGAGCAAGCTTAGGCCACACTGCTGACAACAAAACTCTCTAGAATTACAAGGCCATCCAGTCACTGCTGCTCTGACAGTACTGTGAGCTGAAGTTCCCCGAGGCTCCACAACCCTGCTAAACGAGATGCTATTGCATGGGTGATTCAGTATGCCTGTAGTTATGCTCCCAGAGCATCAGAAAATGTTTTGAAGCCCCTCTTCCTACATAAGTGCCTTTTAAAAGTAGTAATTTACAAGCAAAATGGGAAAAAAGTAGAAACGTAGGGTGGCATATGGCCAAACTTTTGACTTAATTTCACCACAGGTTGCTTTTTATTTACAAGCAGCTAATCCCCTCTCAAACTACACAATAGAGCAGCCATTGGCAAAGGCAGGCAGATAAAATTGGCATGCCTCTGTATTGTTCTTGCTAATCTGAACCATTAACAGAAGGGTGAGAAGGCTAGTTTTGTCATTTAAACAGGCTTAAATCCTTTCTCCAAATGAGCTTTTGTCTACATAGAAGAATGCATCTAGGAAATTTAAGGGGTTTCTGTTAGTGTTGCATTCTCAAATTGACTTGGCTACAGGAATATGAACCTGTTTATTTGGCCCTCATACTGTAAATGCAAGAATTATTTCCAGCTGTCAAAACCAAAAGGGGTTCAACCTGATTATTTCTCAGAGGTGAAACAGGATGAGATTATAAAGTGCTAAGAAGGAACTATTTGAAATCCTGAACTGCACCTGTGCAACTAAATCTCCATTTATACAGGTGCTTTTCAAATTGGATTTGAACCTTTACATTCCCTGATTCATCCCCTGAAAAACCACAGAAGCTCAAATAACTAATGAAATTCAGAGACAGAAAGGCTTAAAATAGTCTCAAGCTGTGAAGTAAGGCCTAAGACTAACTATGTTCTTTGATTCATTGTTGATGCGACATATCAAGCATAAACCTAAGTTGCACAACCCAAATGCCAGAGGTCATAGGGTAGCCAGTAGATAAGTAATTATTTTTTCTTTAGCACGGGAGAGGGCATCACCTGACCCATAAGCACAATACATAGCGGAAAACATGGGGAAAAGAATGTATCAGTTAGCACAATCTGGTTTTGTTTTGCTTTTTACCTGGCACATCTTGCGCAGATATTCAACGTGACCTTTGCTTGAGGCTCAGCCATATAAGCACTTCGAGTTTGATTGAATTTGCTCCCAGAAGACATCACACTTGTTACTCCTTCCATTCTTAGATCATCGAGATCCTCTGCAACAAGACAGAATGACTGGATGAACACATGATTAAATTTTGTACCAATAAAGGTGCTTCACCTGTAGAATCAGTAAAGAATGGAACAACCCCAAAATCAGGAAGAAAACACAGAGAGTTACTTGTATAATAATAGGAAAAGACATTTGAGAGGATTTTTTTTAATATATATTATGACCCTGCTACAAGGGGTTTCTTGAAAAATACTCAGTATAATTTCCACTTCAAACAGTGCTCCGTATTTTTTCAATCTTTATTTCTCTGATTCATTTATAAATAGCTTGTCATCAAGAGATGCTGTCCAGTAGCTCCATTTGACACAGGGCACATTGAAGAGAAAATTCATTTTTTTGAGTGTATGCTCATCCTCTGTTTTTTTTTCATCATCTATTCACTTAGCAATGAAAAAATATTGCTAAAATAAAAGTGTTCTGCGAAACCCCCAAAATGTGAAATGGATACATATATCACATCGAAATAAACCATAATGTGCATGCTTATACCCACCATATTGCTGTAATATTTGGGCAACTCACAGTAATAACTGGATTTTCTACTACTGTAAAATCACTCCCATTTTGCAGGAAGACAGACGAGGCTCTCAGAGAATTTTTTGCCCAAGATCACACTGGAATAGCGTAGCTTAGTTAGACTGTAAATGAATTCTCTTGATTTACAGTCAGGACATTCTTTAGGGATAATCTGTATATTTTTTGCTAACATAAAATAGGCAAGTTCTGTATACCTAATGTATCCATAAAGCACAATTTTCAGTCGTTTATAATTCAGTTAGGTTCTAGCTGAAAAGTAAACAAACAAAACACTGACTAGCTGTTATTAAATGAGCACCAACCATTCCATGTACTGACTGATGCATGTGGCTTATGGTATACAGTGTGTGATCATATAATTAAAATGCCTTTCAGATAATGTATACATTATTTTCATATGTATACATTTTCATATGTATACATAATTTTCATATATTTATGTTTACAAAATTAACCTGATGTTAAAGGATCTGAGTGGAGCAGAAGGTGCATAAATGCAGACTTTAAATCTGGACATCAGATGGGGAAAAGTCACAGAGAACTTTAAAATACACAAGTAGTCATTATAGATACACAGTGGAGTACCAGACTCCTCTTCATACACAAGAGTGAGATACAACACTCCAAATCATTACCTCAAAGTTCTGGTTGTCCCCTATAGTTCATAGATAGTACTCTTAACCACTGTGCTTCAAACTGCAGGCAGCATCGTCAGAGACATCCATTTTAATAAGCAGCATCCAAGAACAGCAAGGCTAAACTTAAATGAAATTTTTGTGACTAAAGTCCTTGAACTAGATTTTCTTATCTGTAATGTTTTATTTTACTGCTTAAGAAAACTCTTCTCTGTCTCAAAATTCGCTGGCTTGGTGGTATAAATTGACAGTTCCACTGAAGTTTCTGGCATCAATTTACACCTTTTCCACACCTTTTTCTTTAAATTTCATCTATGGTTTATATACATTAATTCAAAGGACTTGGAAGGCTGTATGATAAAGAATTATGAAATCAATCATCTATGAGTCATTTCAGAAAAGGTATTACATATTCGGAACACATTATGTATTAAAATAAATACAGTTTAATTGTGCTTTAAAGAGGTGTGAAAAGTTCCATATTTTTTAACAGACGTAAACCACTGGATGGATTACAGTTTAAATGAAATTGAAGCATATGCCTCAAGTTTTTTTCCCCTAAACAGATGTGATTTTTTTAAATGAGGTTTTCAACTGTTCTCTGCTTGATTAACTTTTGGCTCTCTGATGACTAAGACTGTTTCAATAGATCGATGACATAGGCTGGCCTCTGTCATACCTTTTATATTTGATTCTGTATATCAAAAACATGCCCTTTTTCATTTTTAGTCAACCACCAACATTTTTCTCTCAAGAGAAAATTAAGTGAAACTTTGTGCAAGAAACAAGGATTTCAGAGGTGCCTATAGTTGGTAGCTAACAGACAAGTAGGCAGAACACTATGCAGTATTGATTTATTGTCACATGCTGTTAGACCAACAGCAGTAATGTGCATGCTAAAATGCAGATTTTAAAAAAACCACAAACGTACTTATATACAATTGTTAATTTCTCTGAAGGAATTTTCATTGATCTAATTCAGCGTTGGATGGAATTTGTCCATAGCAAGCTACAAAAAGCTGTTAATATTCCAACTAGACAGAGAAGTAAAACCCCATCTACCAAATCTGAACAATAACTGCAGCATTTGATTTAACTTTGATTACTGCATTTCTGCCTCAGTATTGGATGATTTCAGTTTCTTCTGGATGCCTCAAATTTACCATGCAGATATTGCACTTTCTTCTCCCTAAAGCAACCGGGCTTTGAGAAGCTGCCTGGTTCCTAATACTCATAACTTTGGATGGGAATTTTTGAGTTGTGAGCAAGTTTAAGTGCCATCTGGCAATCTTCCTGATTGACTACATTCATTATTGAAGGCCCTTAATTAAAAAAAAAAACAACAACCAAACAATAAATTACACAGTAATTTTAGTACTAAACTCTATGTGTGTGTGTATATTGTTAAACAATTGATGCGTGTTTTGCAGAAGAATATTTGTCCATAAATAAGGATGTTATTAAAATAAATACAAACAACGAGTGCAATAATGCATTTTAAGAGCAAAAAAAAAGGTTTCCAAAGGTTCAGATGTTTCTCTGTAATGTCAGAGAGAATCAGTCTTAGCAAAAAAGGATTTCATTGAGAAGTCAATTCAGTTACAGGGTCTGGAACACTGAATCTTTTCTCTTTCTTTGTATTCTTTGCTAGACCAACTAGTGATGATACAGCTGAGTGGTTCAGTGATTTTATTGAGCAGCAATGAGGTAATTCACTGAGAAAAGAGAGAAAGAAAAGCCCAGCTGATGACCGCTTATGTGATGGAAGACAAGAATACTGTGAAACTTCTCAAATCCTTAGAAAATTGTTACCTATCTTTGTACAGTGACTGATCAGAAGTTCACATAAATGAAACAATCTCACTTGTGCTAATAAAAATTTGTTATTTTAATGCATGACTGTGCACTGTATTTCTTTGATTTAATGTTAATTGTCTGCTATTCTCCACATGAACAAGGTATGTGAAGACCCTGTCTTGGTCCTCTAGCAATTTCCATTATGTTCTGTGTAGTAAAAAAAAACCCCTACCTACAAACCAAACAAAAAATCCTTACATTTTTCTCAAATCAGCAATTCATCAAAATAAGTTCACACAACTGCAATCTTCATGCATTGCCAAAACAACAATACATGAAAATACTTAAAAGTGAGATAAAGATCACAAGTGTAATATAGCATAGCACAGAACCAGATGTTTTCTGTATTAATAATAATACTGCACTAAGCTAAATTCTTTATGATTTTTTTTTTTATAGCCAAGATTCATCAAAAAGGGAAGGGGGAAAAGGGTATCTATTCCAGCTAAATAAGAACATAGCCTAGTAACAAGGTAATGTTTTTAAATAGGATGTTGTTTGTAATTATTTAATTCCTTTCTTTTGGGGGAGGAAGGGCTGGGGAGAAGGAAAGGGGCACTAATGCCAAGTATTCTAGAAACTGTGCAAGATTGCTTCATGTCTTGGGATGAGAGGATATGAAATCATTTTACAAACATCTACAAGACTGGCACACTGTTCACTTTAAGGACAAAGCTCTTATGCAAAAGTCCTATTAAATGCAGTGAAAGTTCAGTTGCACAGAAGGCTCACATAATCAGGTTATGTGCTACATTGTGTGATATGATCCAGTCACTTTTGTCTCCGTCCTCCATTATAAAATATGTCTTAATTTCCCAGGAGTAATTCAAGAAGTGTAAGGTACAAAGCTGGAAAAAGTCCTGGTTCATCTTTAGAGAGGTTATGACAGCTCAGAGTTTGTCTGTTCAGTCTAACGCTAAGAAAAGCACTAAACGTTTTCACATGACTGTAAGAAATTCAGATAATGAATTCTGATTTATGTTCTTGCAGGCCACCAGTCAATTCTGATGCACCAGTAAAATAATGCCTCTTTCTTTGAAGCAATGAATTTCTCAAGGCAGTGTTCTTACATGATAGAAATTGATGTATTCCACGTGCATAGCACTGATTTGTCAAGGATTGTTGACTGAAGCACAGACTCTTAATATGCTCTACTACTCTCAGTAAAAAACCAAACCAAAACAACAAACCTCCAAAAAACACACAAAAAAATCAACCCAAAAAGCCAAACCAACAAAATCCTACCACCAATTGCAGTTCTGATTGCATTCCAGGAATTTGTGCTGCTTTATATGTCATACTTGTATATTTCTTATTATGCTAATCAATTTTCTCTGTTTTAGATAAATTTTCTTACCAATATCAAGACAGCCCAATAAAAATCCCACCTTAATTCCAAAAGAACTGCTGGAACAAGCAGGAATTAAGCTTCCAGACAAAGAAGAAGCATTAATCTAGAATACTTGATGCTCCACTCCTGAAAATTATTTTTAAACATTTCCTTCTTCCTTCTACAGAAGCAAAACTGGAGTTATCTTCTGCAATACACTAGCTAGAGGACATCTGAATTTGTTTCTTCTTATTTATCTAAGACTTCAATGTCATGGAGTAGACGATGCTGTTAGTCCGGTACGTATGTTCTAACATATCTTCCTATTAACATCTTCAAATACCAGAATTTGGCCCAGTTCAGACCCATGCCATAGACTGTTGACGCAAATATCATCCTAAGTAAATCCATCAAGAGACTTTCACTCCTTAGAGCCATTTTAGATACCTGAACCCAATGTTCTGAAGACATCTTATTTTATAAGCATCACAAGTTGACAATAAATTCCCTAAATGTCTGTGCTTCCACTGACAGACTCACACAAAACCAATTGAAACATGATGCTGCTAAGTCCTTGAGTTTGCATGTCCACCTCTACCTGCATCACTTGTCAGAGCCAATCTAGCAGAATCCCACCCCACAGCCAAAACCACAAACCCAGCACGGGACTACAGAAAGCAGCATTGCTTGCAGGTACTGAAACATACAATGAATCATTGATTAGAGTTCTCACTTTTAATCAGCAAGAGTAAGAGGAGTCTGTCTTCAGTTTCTCCATCTTCCTCTTTTAAGCTGGGACTGGAAATAACATAGGAGGTAGCCTTTTCTCATGAAGGTGTTTTAGTTTCATTAGAGCACACTTCAGTATCTTAGACAGCTACACTAAACGCTGGCCCACAGGGCTCCTGCTTTTCCTCCCTTTTCCTACTAGGTGGGATATTTGTTTACTATAGAAAAATGACTTGCAGGCAAGATTGATGGAGCACTGACCTAGGGGATGAGAATGTCTCTAAGATGAAGTGTCTGGGCTTCAGATCCTTCCTCCAAATCAGTCAGATGAAGTTTATAAAACAAGTTTTGGATATCCCAACTGCCCAAACCACTGACTGAATGCAACATTATAGTCTCATTTTATTTAAATGAGAAAGTCCATAACCACAGTTGAAAAGAACTGGCATCATGCCCTCTTATCATTCCCTACTGGTAATCCTAGGACAAACAAACTAGTATCACCAAATAACTGCTGCTCACCCACTAGTTCAGCAACAATAACTGACTATATAACCACTGTTGCTCCACACCAATAGTGATTTCAAATACATTGGTCTAAACTATCAACTAGGTAGTTTCATTCAGTGCTAAAGAATAATTTCAAACACTTGATTTTTACAATAATGGGAATCTACTATTAATTGGAGCACATTAATTACTTCTACATTCCCAATAAAATAAAATTTAGAATATTTCACTTTTTACATCACATTCTATAATGCACTACTGCAACTGCCATATTGTACAAAAGTACTTACACTACAATAAGAATATAGCACCGCAAAAAGGTCATAATAAGAAAATCCATAAAACAACCAGAAACTCTGGACTTCAGAAAGGATCTAAAAGGAATGTCTTTTAATGTTTTTCCTTGGCAAACTTTTTTCTTTTTTGCACTTTAGCTTTAAGCAAAAAAACTTTTAAAATTAAAAGAAAATTTTGATCAATATTTCTCATGAGCTCCAATTCCGATATCATTTATTTATGCAACCACTAGATTTATTTGAATATGCAATTCAGACCTCAGTCCAACTCTGCATTCTTAAAGAAAACCACCAAAAAAGGCTTTGTCATAATAACAGAATAAGTCATGTTTAAATTAGTAAGCTTTTTTCCAATCATATCAAAAATATCAAAGCATTAGAAAGGAACATACATTTAAAAGGTTTCATTTTGTTTTCAATTTCAGTTTGGTTTTTTATTTTCTAACAAAGAGGAGCCAGCCATAATATTTTTCAAGTGTATTTGGTTAATGTAGTACAGATGTTCCTTACAATACATATCCAATATATTGAATTTCACATTACATTGTCACCTATGTTTTTCTTTATTAAATCTATTTTGAATTAAAATGATAATTTGCATGCTGTTTATATTTTTACAAAAATGAGCTAAGATGAATAATAATTCATTAATTCAGTAGTATACCTCAGTAACATAAAGCAACCACAGTGAATTTTCAGCCAGTCAGAGAAGATATTAAACTGTTTAGCTTTGTATGAATCAATTTTTGCACTGAGGGCCACATTCGTATTTCTTTGCATCTACCTAATTTACTCTACCAGCCTCTTGGCAGGATTAAGCTTAGCTGGCTTGTCAAGAGGCCAGTGGAAATTCATATACCTTTTATTGAAGTGAAAGCTGAGGCAAAGCATAAAAATTACAAATAATCTTATGCCAAACATTTCCAGTAACACTGAACCTTCCAACAGCTTTCTTTTGAAAAATTGTAAGTACAAGCGTTTCTGGAGTGCCAGTTACTAGAGCATCTGTATGTCTCTTCCATAAATCTATCCAGATCAAGGATTCCTACAGTGGAAATATCTCTCTTGCCCCAACTTCTTTTTTTCCTTTTTCTTTTTTTTAATTAAAATGATCAAACTCCAAATGTAGTCAAACATCTTACTTGTCCTTCAGAGAATCTTCTTTATGAAGAGAGAAACACACTGAGTAAGAAGCAAGATGCTTGCACAGCTTAAATTTTCTACTGAGAAACTAGCGCATCTCCCATTTTAAAAAAGTGCTTTTCAGTCAAGCACTATATTCAAATGCACCTGGCTGCAGACCAAGCTGTTGTGCTAGCAAAGTTCCAGTTAATTTAGGGACTCGTATATGAGTGATCGCAGGCTGGACAATTTGGGCAGGCAGAGAATAAGCAAAGAAATCTCTAAACTCTCTGTGTGCACAGGCACATTTAGCCAAGGATACTTAGTATTTTGTATATGAAAGTTTATAGTAAGCTCTAGGTGCATTAAAGTCATGACCGAGACAGTAACACACCAGTAATTCTATAATAATCACCAAAACTCTTAGATAAAAAGCTAGAAGAAACAAACTGTGGATCTTTATTATTGCTCCTGAAACTTCTGCCTAGCTGCAAAGGGACAACTGCCTTCCTTGTTACCTCTGCTAACTGTGAATCTAAGATAAGAATGAGAATAAGATGGCATCCAACAACTGAAGCTCTGCTGTTCCTTCCCGTTCCATCCCTCTATCAGCTTGCATCAACTCTGCTTTGTCCTGAGACAAGACCATCTGTTTTGTATCACTATCCCTATTTTGGCCAGACACTGGGACATCTGGAAGACTGCACTGTCTACACTCAGAGAAGCAGACACTGAGCTGGATACCATCAGCATACCAATGGCATCACAGCTGACAGTACATGCTCTTCCTCACTCATTGATTAAATTCATACCACTGACGTCTTTTGAGAGAGGGTACAACAAAATTTTTAAATATAATTTTATCTCTCCAGCTGGATCAAGCAGATAAACTAGCAGGTATGTCAAAACCACCCTACACATCCAATAGATTAGCCAGGTAATAAAGTTCCAAATAAACCACACAGTTTTCCAATAGTTTTTTTACTGAAGAGAAGTAAATGCTTTTTAAAGAAACTTTTGGTTACTGAAAAGAACCATGTAGTTGGGGGTGTTGTACAGGTGCTGCTTATTCGATTGTTTTGTGTAACCTACCAATTCAGTGCACTATCAGGTTATGTTTGCTCATGCTTTTGGTTTGGATAAGAGAAAATAAGAAGGTTTTTGGTTGTGCCACAATGCTTCCACATGCATACTGCAATACAAGACAGACAGACAGCTGAAATGAAAAATAATCTAGTGGTACATATAATACATGTGATTGCTAGTTACACTTCCACTGAATATTGCAGGACAAGATTATTGTCTAAATAATAAATCAGGCATTGCAGCATGTTAGTTCATATAATGTTAGCTCACGCCTACTATCTTATACATCACAGATATATTTGCATTTACTCAGCACTACTATCTTCTGGATATGAATTAGAACCACACATTTCTCCAGAAGATCTCATTTCAGAACTATAAAACCATCTTGTAAACAAATCAGAGAATGTTACCTGACAAATCTGCTTCTCAAGATATATTAAGGTTAATCATGACTCCATTGAACTCAAGTGGAATTTGCCATTGACTCCACAGACTGAAAATTTATCTACAATATTGCAAGTTTTGGGTTTTAGCTCCTTAATATCAGAGCTGTGCAATGCCCGTAGATCTTGAGACATGTTTAATTTGGATTCCAAGCAGTGGAACAGAATGTGAACCACGTCCCCTGATGGCTGCTGTATGCCATCCTCTATGGAGTATAAAAACGGCAGGCTAACCATTCAAAGCAATTCTATCAACCGAGAGGGAGGCAAAGATCCCAGAATGGAAAGACAATTCAACATCAGATTGCAAATATTCCTCAAAGAGTTGTAAAAAAACCAAGGATGAAGGAAACACAAAACCTTAGGAAGCACAATCGTCACATATGCTGGAAAGAGGCAGCAGAAAAAGAGTACATCGTATCACAGAAGATAAATTACTAATTCAGTATATTTTCCTGCTCAAAAAGAACCATCTGTACTAAATTCCTAGAGTGCAGGCAGTTTGACTGATAGGTAACGTAAAAATGAAATGAGTTCAAACTTGAAGTACAAACCATATCAACAGGAAGAACAGAGAAAATAAAAAAATTTAAGTCTAAACTGAAAGCATCTTCAGCAAAATACAGCAGAGATCTATTTCAAGCAAAAAGAAAACAGGTAGCATTGCACTAAGAGGAAAGTTAGGTCTACACAAAAAGGCCAAGTGATTCATGATTTTCAGTCTTCAGGCGTACTAGCAAAGCTCACTGGCCCTGAAATACTGTTAGCTCAGGTGGTGGATGAATGAGGTCAAACTCCAAGGTGCTAACCAGCAGTCACTATGGGTGCAGTTCTGTAATCCAGTAGCTTGTTCCCAGTGATACAGAAAGTCCCACTTATTTCCATGCTCTTACCTCTTTCTACCATTCCCAGTGATACCGTGGTTGATTCTTATCTGACCCTCAATCAGGGGCAAAATATTATGTTATTGCTGGACTCTTCTGCATCTGGCTTAGTGAGCTGCATTAGCACACTGAGGGGTCATACAAGCATTGAAATCAGTTTAAAGGAAACAACAGGAGCATACAGTCCTGCATGAAGGAACAGAGGAGGATGTAGAACCACCAGAAGGTGGTGTTAATGAAACAAATCTATCATTTTCAGTTAGGCTCAGCCCATCTCCCAGAGACGTACCGTAAGGAGTAAAATCATTAGGTATTTAAGCAACAGTAACAATTCAGAATATGAAAATGTTTCTACGGACTAAAGCACCAGATGAAAAAAAATAGATGCTTATCAAAGTCTCAGAAATAAAAGTAAGCAAAACATCATTTTTACACTGATGGAAGGATAACCCATCTGCAACTCACCACTGCTGCTTTTAAGGACCTTGAAACTTAGTGTAATTTTGCTTCTCTCAAGACACAAGAATCAAAGTTTTTCAAAACTGGTATTATATCAGAGTATTCAAGTATGTATTCAGAAAAGTGTTCCTTATATATTATCAAAATATGATTCTTATTAGTATGTGTTAGCACATTAATGATATGATTTTGGATTTAAAAAAAAAATATTACATTTGCCAAGCATCACTGCCTTTCTGTTTTCTTCTTATTTAACTGAGTAATGCCAAGCTGATATAATCTAATACGACTGAACTCGTAAATAAGCTTGAACATGAGAAGCAGGTTAAGATCTCTTGCTATCCACACAATGTCTTATCTTCTCATCACCTTTTCTTCACCTGTTTTAGAATTCCTGAAATATGGTAATGTGCACGAATTAAATTAATTCTGATATTATGATATGACTGTATAAAGAATTTTTTAAAGTGAATGCAGATTTAATGGATGAGTCTTGCTCTACCAATAGTTAAAAGAAGAACTGAAGTCGCAGCTACTTTGAAATTTATTACAAATGAGAGAGGTCACTGATTTGCTTAAAGAAATTTTCAAAATTTAGTAATTTATCAGTTTCATTATCATGGATAGAAATACTATTCTGAAACTAATGTACAGATACATTTGCTCATCCATAAAACGATGTCATATCAATTCAAATGGCATTCCTCCAAATGCAACACCCCTTCAGTCTCCCAAAATACAAGAAAGTTTCTAATATCTGATAATCTTCAGCAGATCCACAGAAATACTTTTTTCAGCTCCCAAATGACATTTTCAGTTCTCTATGTACACTCTAAGTTCCCTTTCAGATGAGAACCCCAAAACAGTCCTGAGCAAGAAGCTCTCCCAGCTGTCAAAAACTCTTACTATTCCCTATCACCTAGGGATGCAGCTTAGTTTGTAGACCTTCTCACAACCCTTTCAATAAGCACCCTGAGTAAATACCCATAGCAATTAACATAACTTCCCATCACACCAGTGAAAGTCTCCCCTCTGTTTAATGTTCTGTTTCAGGTATCACCTACTTATGAAACATTTATCTATGTGAAGATTGAATATAATGTGAAATATTGCCAATCTACTGCTCATTTACAAGTTAGAAATTATATAAACAAACCAAACCAATATAGTCCAAACAAATTCTAAAGAACAGGTTATCAGAAACACACTTCCCAAGGCAATGGTGTTATAATTACAATGTCTACAGAATTTGGAAGTTTTAACAGAAGAGTTCTGATTCCTTGAGCAAATACATTATTCAAGCCTTCTCACCAATGCTTTTGAACACATCAATAGACAATCAATATTCAAAGATGAAAAATAACTACTGCTTAGCAGCTAGATCTTAACACTTTTTTGTCTCTGGTAACTAGACATACATTTAGAGCAAAGTTCACAAAACAAGTATTATTTTTATCAGATCATGATGGGAGCATTCATAAAAAACCGCAATGATAAAGTCAGCCTAATTATTTGTGACTGACATAACCCAGTTGCTATCCATTTCCTGAAAAACGGCAGGAAAATGCGTTCCTCTCAGAAATACTCAAATATGTCAAAAGCTTTTTCTCTCCCTCTATGGGCATCCAAGTAAGCATGAAAAACTTCTGATAAAATCCCCTGCAAAGATGCATTTCCCCATACAGCCAAATGGAGGAAATAGGTCTGCAAACTATTGTCAGACACCTTGCCAAGTCTCCTCTGTCCCAAACATTACTTAGAGTACTTCTGCATTTAGGTGATAGTGATTGAATAATTAAATCTGTGACATTCTGAGGAATTGTCTCTCTGCAGTCATTAATGCATATCTGCCTATGGTTATATATACACTAACAGAATCAGAAATAGAAATTAAATGATACATAAAGTTCCTTTGTATATGTAAAAATGGCAACCATTCAGTCAGCTTCTGAGTGTCGTAAATAAAATACAGAGTAATCCACATATCAAGAAAAAACATCTGACTTCGATATGCTGGAGTAATCTTTTAGAGATGTGACAGGTAGGCAAGAGGAAACAATTCAACAGGTAAGCATTAATTAGGAGTGACTGTATTCTCTATGTGTAGGAGAGAAATGAGGACTCTGGTCCACAGCTCAATGGTTGAAGACGGAAATATATGTTCAGTTACAGTTACTTTTCAATACTGTAAGAGGGAACTACCACAGTGAATGCTAACTTCTCAGTAAGGCATATGCAGGACATGCACCCATCTCTATAGTGTTCTGCAGATGAAACCAGCTGATTTGCTTTCAGGTGCTCAGAAATCTACAAGCAATGAGAGGAATATTTCTACATAAAAATGGTAAAACCTGCACACGGCAATTATGGCTTATCTTCTCAGTCTTGAAGCTTCATGTTTTCAGATGGGTTTAGTTAGGCAAAAAATTATGTATGAGAACAAAACTAGTTATCCTTCATTTGTATTTCACATAAACCATAAATAATGATTTATAATAATGATTTATAAACAATACAATTAAATGCAAATACTATATAACACAAATGTTACTTTTTCCAGCCTACTGGACAATACTTTAACTCTCTGAACAATCCTGAAGCTGAATTTTCACATCAGAAAAGAGACTTGAAGGAAGACTAAGAAAGGATTATATGCAACATCAGTTTGGTACTTCAGTGTCAGCATTTATAGTTTCAAAACCAGGAAAATTTAAAAGTCAATAACATTTAAAAGTTCTGCAATAATGTAGGAATGTTTTGGAGAAAAAAGAAAGTATGTTCTTTACCTTTGTTGGAAAGGACAAATACATGACTATCACTTTTTTATTATGAACTATGCCTTTAAGAACAATTTTGTATTCTTATTGTTTCATTTACAACATCTTTTCAAGTTTTTATTCTCATCATATTGAAAAGAAAACAATCTCTTTATAACTTCTGGTTTTAATAAAATAAGGGGAGAAACCTTTTTGAAGCCACAATTGGATTTGTCTCTCTTTGCATCTGGTTAAAAACCAAAACTGAAAAATCCTATTATTTGCATATTTATTTATATTTAATTATTCCCAGGACAGTGAACTTTCTCTGAAGAGAATTAAAAACAATGGAATGACTATAACTCTTTTCATTTCTGTTTTATTCCTTCATTATTGGATACCTCAAAGATACATCATTTCTTTACAAAGAAACTTTCAGCTACACCAATGTTACCCAAAAAACAGTAAGCCAATAAACGTAACCTTTTTGTGTTCAAAACTCCTCCTTCTGTCAAAAAGGCACATTGTAACCTCAACTGTTCCGCCCAGGAATGAAAAAACTTTATGCATTTAACAACATGCATACATACATATTCTATTAAATTTTCATTTCTTTTTCAGCTGCTCAATATCTCAATATTTTGCTAAGCATTTCCATCCTCATTTTTATATATCCTTCCAAAGGTGACTCACCATCTCTCTTCCCATGATCATACTCCCTCCCAGCAAAATCTTGGCTTTATATGCATCAGTGGCCAAACTCATATTTTACTGCAGTGAAGCCAGGATTTAACTCTTTTAAATGTGCTTCTCATGCAGCTTATTGTTCCAAGATAGCGATGATTTAAGGTGCAGTTTCACAATCAGTTTAAGCTAAACTAAGTCTGCGCTGCCACTGAACGAGTCAGACCTGCCTGTCTCCCACTTCAGCTGACTAACGCTTCCCATCCTTACACTAGCGGTAGCGCTTGCGTGGCCCACAATGAGCTGGGCCAGGGAGCTCATCTGTCTGAAGGTTATCTCTTTTTTGCTGGATTGATTTTTGGCCCAGCTCAGACTCACTCTTCAATAGCTTCTTTGAGGTTTTTTGCTCCAGACCTGGACTGTTTTAAACAGGCAATCAGAAGAGCTGATTTTATAATACAGCTTAATATTTTTTCAATTCAGTGTGTGGTGATACAAAACCAGTTAAATTAAAAAAAAAAAAACAAACCAAAAAAACCCAACAAAACAAAAACAAAACCAAACCACCAATGATAAGCATAATAAGGAAAGGACTAAAAATACAGAATTACATACAACAGCTTTCAATGTCAACTCATATTTACAATAACTCTGTAGACTTCAAATCATTTCATATCAAAGATAGCTCAGATCCTTATATTTAAAACTAACATCTTTCCTCTTTCTTGCCTCATCTTTGTCCATGAGGATGCTTTTTTTTTTTTTTTAAGATTTGGTATTTGGATGTATTCTTACTGTACTTGCTTCGCCCTCACCCTTCCAGTCCTCACTGATTATGCAAAGGTTCTAGTAGCTATTTATGACAACGGACAGACATCCTTCAGCTGAAATGCTCCTTTAGGTTCTTTTTTAATTATTTTCCAGCATTCTTATTGTGTGATGGTATAAACTGATGATTACCCCTGATTTCTCTTCTTATTAATCCTCCTGGGTTTTAACTTCTCATATCCTGAATTCTTTTCAGTCTCCATAGACTCCCACTCCACCACTTCTCTTGCAGTACAGCCTTTGCTACATTTTGTCTCTTTCTCACATTTGCTACATTAATAGTCAAAATGTCCTCATACAATAATACTTACTGCCAATACATTCTCAGAACTATGTCTTCATGAATGCTGGGTCATTAAAGAAAAGGCAAGAAGAGAAGCTGGTAGCACTACTTTTGATGTCAGCAGGTGTACTGCAGCTACTACAGCGATGTGTCCAAGCTAGCACCGAACTTGCGAACTCAAGGTATTGTGTGCCACAGTCAGCAATGGCTAACGAGCTTCTTGGTCTGCTCAAAATTGCTACGCACACATTACAAAAGCTGGCATTGCTAGCAGTATCTGACTTGGACTGCTTGAAGCTATCCTTTGTTTGCAGGGCAGTCGCAACACTTACTGCAGCATTCATAATTTCACCTCACGAAAATTCTGTCGTGTAATTTGTTAAAACAGCAATCAAAGTAGACAAATGGGATACTTGAAATCGTAGGTGGGCTGAACAGCTGTTTAGAGGTGCTTTTACTTATTTTTTGTTTTCAGTCTCTCTCTCCTCTCATTTTTATCAAGGCTTTCCAAATCTAACTTTTAGTACTGCAAGTATCAGAAGAGTTACCTTTCTGAAAAAGCATTTGTTCCCTTTCTACTCCATTCTCTTACTTGCTTTCAGCAATTACAACCATTAGAAAAAATTTGTTCTGCTTCAATTTAATTTTACAAAACAGAACACTCTCAGAGTCTCTTCACATGCAAAACACTATTAGAAAGAACAGCTGGCCAAGCAACAGTCTTTTAATATATGTTGAATCAACTGTTTCCAAGTAAGACCAGGTAACAAAGTTCGGATTTTGTCATGTTATTTACTGTTTGCCATATTATTTACTGCTTGCAGCATTTAAAATTACATTTATCTTATGATTTTTAAATTGTGTTGCACTTGATATCACGTTCAATGGTAAGAGCACACACCTTGCAACAAACAATAAAATTAAAATTCTGCCTGGTCAGGGAAAGAGACACAAACAAAAAAAAGTAGAGGTAGTTACTCTGTAAGCAGCAAACCTAATGACTCTTGAATTCTTATGGATTTGTGTTGCATCCCAATATAATTCCCTCATGTTAATTTCAGCTGTTTCCCTCCATATTTCTTACAGTATCCTCTCCCTAGTAATTCTGCCCATCTTCCTTCTTTTCCTCTCCTTCATTAACTCAAGCAGCTTGTCCCAAATTGCTTGAGCAAGTCAGCAGATGCTTTGTTTGATTCAGAGCCATAATACTGATCAATCTGCAATAGTACCACTTTAGTTTGTACTGAAACTTCAGGGGAGGTACTAATGAGATTGTCTTCTATCCAGATACCAATTTTCAGAAAACTGGAAGAAATTTCATATATTAGAGACCTGTCAAATTCTATTGAAATTTTTCAGTAGATTTAAGAGTTACTAGGACTAGAACTCAAGGACAGGTGGGCACACCTTACAAAATCATGTAAGTGCATGGAAAACCAGCCTCACAGGAAATCAGAGGCTGAAAACTTAGAGGGGGAAAAATGGTATAGAGGGGATATCGCTACTGGTTTACACCACGTTAAGCTCATGGCTTTGCAACTATGTTACTGTGAACATTTCCACCAGTTAAATACACACTGGATAAACCAAGCATTTCCCTTTTTATCAGATTTCAGTAGTCACAGTTTTGTAAGATTTTGTCCTTGAAATATCGAATATATGAGGTCTCTGGCAGACTCACTCTGCCTAATGTTGCTACCAACCAAAACCATCTTCCCCTCCCGTGGCAGACAATGCTACTCTTCCAGGCAGAAACAGGCTTCCTTAATGCACTGGGCTGAAAACAACAGTGATTCACAAGCTGATTTACAAGCATATCAGATGTCTCTGCCCTGAGGGCTTCTATATCTATTAAAGGTGTAGGGCAAGGCAGATGGCTGAGGGTGGCAATAACTTCAGCCAAAAATCTCCTGCTGCAAGTCTGTCAGAAGCTGAATAAGACCCATTTATACTCATTAATGATTCTGCATGCCCTTTTACATTCCTTCTCTAAACTGGTATGTATAAAACTCTTCAAGTCCTGTCTGTCTCCAACCATCTCCCTCTCACATTTTCCAATCTCCTTCCCTTCTGCTGTATCCACTCTGAGATCAGGGTGACTAGAACAGAAAGCCTTTATACCAAATCAAGATAGCTCACTGGATACACACAGGGACAACTGAAAGAGACTTGGAAGAAGTCAAGCAGGATATGCAGCGCAGACAATATTATATTTTGACCTAATAGCATGGGCCAAATGTACCTGGCTTCTGTTATGTCCACAGCAGTTATGGGCCTGCAAACACCTCATCACAACCACTCACATTAATTTAGTAGTCTGAAAATTGTAGCTGTAGTTCAAATCATTCTTTCTCATATGTTCCCTGACATTTCTCGACCACAAAATTCACCTACTGTCATGTTGTTAATTTTTAGAAAACTCTTCACTTGTTTCTGGTCTTGATCAACTTGGGTATTTTTGTGTAATGTTGTAAATATCATTTTACTTATCACTTGCCTCCCAGTGGAGAATAATAATATATTAAACTATAACATTCTAATAGAGGTACTCCAGTGCTACTGGATTACTAAAATAATATTAGAACATATCATGTATTTATTCATCACTATTATTTTGCCACATGGGCAGCTTCTAATCCATGACAGCGCTTTAGTTCTCATCTTGTGAATGCTTTATTTCCTTAGTATCCACTTGTGAGACGCTTTGACAAAGGTTTTTTTTATGAAAGTCCAAGTTATACCTGCTGGCACTCCTTAGCCAATATTTTGCCAACATCTTCACAGAATCATAATTACATACACAAAAAAGGAAGGGACAGCTGCATTTAAGCCTGGCCACTAGAACAGTCACCTTTTTACAGCTTTCTAGGGAGAAAAACAAACTTGACATCACCATGCATGTCCACCTTTAAAAAACCCTGCCAAAATGGTTGGTTTACTAACTATTGAGAAAAGAGAAATCAATGATTAAGCATTCAGCTTTTGAGCCCAATATTAACCTCAGAAGCAGTGTTATAGCTCACATCCTAACCATCCATTTCTTATAAGAAGCTGTGAAATATTTATACAGAAACCTCTCTGATGTCTTCTTTCTCAAAACTGGACCTAATAACTAGCTAACTAAAAATTAATCAAACTGCATAATAAACTCATAGAAAAATTTAAATAACAATTTTTTAAGTGAGTCATACTACTTGAAACAAATTTTCTAAACAATTTGAATTTTTTTTAGTTTTAATTTAAAATAAGCATTTACTTTAAAAAGGGTGTTTTCTATTTTTATTACACAAGATGTTGGTTAATAAATAAGCACTGGGCTCTGTAATATTTCAAGTAGAGATATTTGTAGAAAAATATTCAGTGGGAGTTAATGACACTGGGACATTACATACCAGCTGACAAACCAACCTGTAATTCTCCATGTCGCAAAAATTATGCTAGTAACATACAGGAAAATACTTATGTATTTATAATTCTTGACAATTCTTGGAATGGCAGGGTGCAATAGCAGTGTTCTGATAAAATGTGCAGGTCAGAGGAGGTTAAGAAGGAAAGAAAACGGAACTTAACTGACTATTTATTCCCAATGAGACGCTGAACATGCTTATAAGCTCCTGCATACTGTTATATCACAGTGATAACTAATCTACACACACAGGTGACTTGAAATACTGTATAAATGTGATGTTACAGCACTATGAGTCAAAGTCTAACTTACAGTTACAAACTTTTGGAAATTTAATTCCATGGCAAAGATGCAAGTAAAGAAATGTGGTTTTGCCTTGCATTCACAATTCTGCCAGATGAACCCTTCCTTGTATTAAATGGTTTTGTAAATCCTGGCAGCTTCCCCTTTGGTGCAGCCTGATTGCACCAAGAAAACATTATCTATTTCACAGCCAAGATCCATTTATTTTGCATTGGCCAGACTGCGTTTAAGGAACAATGCAACGCCTAGGGGGTACATGCACTATTAATTCTCTATCTAAATTTCAGCCCATTTTGTTAACTGAACATGCAAAGGGACAATAGCTGAGGGCCCATCCTGTTAAAATATGTAAAACCACAGACCCACGTATTTTCTATACTGTTAGTTAAGGAATGACTCTCAGAGGTGGAAAGAGCAGAAGCTTTTCAGAACTGAGCAACTGTTCTGGACCACTGAAAACAGAAATGTGGTTTGACGATCACCAACAATATTCCACATTCTCACCCATTCTTTTAGGAAAAGCAATTCTGAGCTGATAATGAGAAGATAACTTTGATGTTACCTGTTCTTTATTTCACACGTTTCATGCTAGTATCTTTTCTAGTTGAACATCACCAAAAGTATCTTGGTGATAAATGCCTTCACACTAACAGTGGATGACTGATGTTCAGGCGTCCATGTTAATCCTTTCAGTTATATTGAAAAGTATTGTGTCATTAAGTTTAAACATATTTTATTCCAAAAATACCAGGTTTCCTACACTTCTACCCAATCCAGAACAGATTTACTCCAGCTTTCCTACCCAGCAAGTAGGTCTGTCTACGAGACAATGATGTTGGAACCTGCTTGTTGCTGTCACACAAGCCTGAGAAAGCCTACCCGGCTCTAGTCAGCATCAGCCTAGAGCACAGGGCTTTGGAAGCCTGAAGTGTAAAGAAGCTCTAGCTCCAACCACACATCAGGTTTAAATGCTGCACACTTAAGTCAAAATGCCATTATAACCGCCTCCTAACTGCAGAGTTTGGGCATACACTGTGCCTGTCAGTTCTGAGTTGCCCAGGTCTGTAATTGCACAATCCACACAGGGGCCGCCCTGGAGCCACAGATCTTGCCAGTCCCACGTGGCTCCTCCGTGAAATCGACATTCTTGTCAATTTCACAGCTACTATTAGCAGGGAAACTGACAAGAATGTCAATTTCACCAGCCTGCAGCAGGGGAATTGGGCATTTTCAGACAAAGACCAAATTTTAAAATTCCTGTTTCAATCCTATGTGGAACAAAACATTTAAAAAAAATAATTAAACTGTCTGCTATTCAGTCCAATCTAATATTCACACTTCTTTAAGGCATGTCTGAATAGCCATACAATTTCAAAACTAAAGTGCACCGAAAAAATAATCTGCCACTTTCAGTGATCCCCAGGGTACAGGGAAACACAGAAGAAAGATGTAACTACTTGTCACAGGAAACGCCCTATCCTTTTATTAGCAACAATCTACAAGAATGCTGCAACATTCATTCTTAAACTGTAATTCCTGCCTTCAAATTTAAAATCTTAGAGCAATCCTCCCCTTCATGGCAACGTCTCAGGAATAATACCCAGAACAGCAAAATCCTGTAGTCACAGAAAAGATGATATATGTATATATACACATATGTACAAACATATACATATATATGCGTGCATTACAGACTATTCTGATGGTGATTACTTGAGGTCATTCATCCAAATATACTGAACTTCAGGTGGAAAAACTGACATATATTTTCTCAACAATAGAGACTACAATTCTGCAGATTATTTCAGAAAATGAATGATCTCCAGATTACCACTCCAGTCATCTCCTTGAAAAAGTTACTTAAAATAGAGACATTTGTGATGAGTGCAGCTTTAAACATTGAACAATTCCCGTGTATGATTATTTTTTGGTTTCTTATAATATTAATAAAAAATTTCAGCTCATTTTTTTCCTCAATTTTCGTCCCCCTCAAAAGGATTTTTTTTTGACTTGTTGAACTAAATTGTTTTATCCATTTCTAAGGGTTAGGAACATAAAAGTATGTTTACCTGTGTTAGGAAAATTAAGTACCTATTTTACAAAGGAGTTCTTAGACTTCAGACATTGAAGCAGAAATCCAAAATTTTGTGGCAAGTCATAAGAACTTCATTTCTATCAGGCATCTTATTGACACTTCTGTGGAAAAACCAGCCAACGTGGACTCCTTGCAAGTGTCTCTGAAGTTCAAACTTATCCCCAGTTAGTAAAATCTCTTAAAGTTAACACCTTATTCTGTCTACAATATGGGAATATGGACAGGTGTATCCTGTCAGGTGAATATTCTATCTCTACATGATACATTTTTCCCAAAGGCTCCAGTATTGGACAATAAACCAAATTTTCTGTTGGATGATTGTCAGCATTGTTCTACCAGGCACCAGAATCGAGACCGTGCCTGGCAGTCAGCACAGAAATAAGAGAAGACGAAGTGCAACTAAAATGGAGAGAAAAGTGAAGGACAGGCTTGGCTGGAAACAGGAACAGAGAACAAGAAAAAAATTAATCATACATCTAAAAATTATCTTGTAACATATAGCATGAGATGTTCAAATGACATATGCAACAGAACCCTAAGCCTAGTATTTCTGAATGTCTGATTAAATGTCTTGCTTTTTTGCTTATATACCTACTCTGGTTATATGTTTGATAACCCACTTACTAATGGTAGAGCTCACAAAGTTAGTGTTCCTTAAGGTACTCCTCCGGTGTAGTTTTGTCACAAATGAACTTTTTGCCTGTTAAGCTCTAACTATGCCTTTCTTTTCTCTTGTATTCTTTTCTTGCTTATTCCAACTCATTTCCATTACTATATGGCACAACCTGACAAAATAATTCACACTATTCTCCCTTCTGCACTCTTCGAGGAATTACACTTGAATTGCAGCAACAGATTCAGGTAAATACCTTACTCTCTACAGCAAAGTTCAAGACAAGCTACTGATGGTTTTCAGTAGCATTTTCTATGCAAGCTTGCACCTGTTTATAATGAACACCTTAGCTTATCACATATAATCTCATTGAAGGGAAGATGAGCAATGCCTGTGCTCTAGAAATAGGTATAATTTAAAAGCATCTTTTGAATAGTATGAGCTTGCTCTTTCCTCTAATCTTCCATGAGGAAGTGATCAAAGATAAAAGGGCAAAAAGGAAGACCTGGGAAACTACAGGCCAGTCAGCCTCACCGCCATCCCTGGAAAGATGATGGAACAGCTCATTCTGGGCGTCATCTCAAAGCATCTGGAGGAACAGAAGGTTATGAGAAGTAGCCAACATGGATTCACCAAGGGGAAGTCATGTCTGACTAATCTGACAGCCTTCTACGATGGCATGACTGGACGTATAGATGAGGGGAGGGCAGTGGATGTTGTCTACCTTGACTTCAGCAAGGCCTTTGACACTGTCTCCCACAGCATCCTCATAGGCAAGCTTAGGAAGTGTGGGTTGGATGAATGGACAGTGGGGTGGATTGAAAACTGGCTGGCAGATAGACCTCTGAGTGTTGTGATTAGTGGCACAGAGTCTAGTTGGAGGTCTGTGACAAGTGGTGTTCCCCAGGGGTCGGTACTGGGTCCAGTCCTGTTCAACATATTCATCAATGACCTGGATGGAGGGACAGAGTGTACCCTCAGCAAGTTTGCTGATGACACAAAACTGGGAGGGGTGGCTGACACACCGCAAGGCTGTGCTGCCATACAGTGAGACCTGGACAGGCTGGAGACTTGGGCAGAGAGAAACCTCATGAAGTTCTACAAGGGCAAGTGTAAGGTACTGCACTTGGGGAGGAATCACCCCATGCACCAGTAGAGGTTAGGGGCTGACCTGCTGGAAAGCAACTCTGTGGAAAGGGACCTGGGAATCCTGGTGGACAACAGGATGACCGTGAGCCAGCAATGTGCCCTTGTGGCCAAGAAGGCCAATGGCATCCTGGGGTGCATCAAGAGGAGTGTGGCAAGCAGGTCAAGGGAGGTTATCCTCCCCCTTTGCTCTGCCCTGGTGAGGCCGCACCTGGAGTACTGTGTCCAGTTCTGGGCTCCCCGGTTGAAGAAGGACAGGGAACTGCTGGAGAGGGTACAGCAGAGGGCTACAAAGATGATTAGGGGGCTGGAACATGTTTCTTATGAGGAAAGGCTGAGGGACTTGGGTCTTTTTTAGCCTGGAGAAGAGAAGACTGAGGGGCGATCCCATCAATGCCTATAAATACTTAAAGGGAGGGTGCTGGGAGGATGGCACCAGTCTTTTTGCAGTGGTGCCCAGTGACAGGACAAGAGTTAATGGGCACAAACTTGACCATAGGAAGTTCCATCTAAACATGAGGAGGAACTTCTTTCCTGTGAGGGTGGCAGAGCACTGAAACAGGCTGCCCAGAGAGATGGTGGAGTCTCTGACTCTGGAGACATTCCAAACCCGCCTGGACGCCGTCCTGTGCAACCTGCTCTAGGTGTACCTGCTCTGGCAGGGCGGTTGGCCTAGATGATCTCCCGAGGTCCCTTCCAACCCTGGTGATTCTGTGATCACTCACACAAAAAAAAAAATTAAAAAAAAATCTATCAGCAGTGGCTTTTACATTAAAGGCTGTTGAGCCTTTCATGTTCATAGGTCAAAAGCTTTCATTAACATTTTGTAGAAAGATCCCCTTAAAAAAATAGGTGATTATATCTCAATGCCACATTTCCTTTTACAAAATAATCTGTGAAACTAGTTTTCCCTTACAAGATAAAGGGAAGCACTAGATTTTTTTTGTCACCTAAACCACGAGTTCTCTGAACACTACATTCTTTCAACAGACTTAATTGACTCAGCCAATTATTTAAGTTAGGCTTTTGTATAAACAAATCAAACAAAAAAAAAATCCAGAAGCTAAAGTAGTCACACCTTAAACAACGTACTAGAAAAACAGTGGCAGGATTAGAACCATTTAAAATTCAATTTTTCCACACGATTCTAACAAAGGACCAGGTGTGCTACTAACTAAAAATATGAAGTAAAGTCTGAAAAGAGAAAGCAATACATACACAATGAAAAATTTGCTTTGCCAAAGAGATGGAAGGCCTTTCAACTCATTTGACCTCCGTCTTAGAAGAAAACAAATTGCATAATCAGTTCAGTAGGAGGTTTGACAGCAGCTGTATCACTAACTTCTTAGTTTTTACAGTGATCAACATACACTTCATAAGTTAATCGCAAAAGTTGCATGTACGTCACTACTTTTAATCAAAATTAAAAAAAATAAAATAAAATCTAACTACCCCATTAATCCAATGCGGTATATCTTTTGAATGCATCAATTGAGCAAAAATTCTGTTACCAACAAAAATAATTTTATTTTCATGAGAGAGTATCAAATTGGTTAGAATTCTAAACAGTTGAAGTTGCAAATATTGAACCAATTTTTTCATTTCTATACGTCTACATTTTCTTTCAAAGAGTTTATTTTTCCGGTCTCTATACAGGAACTATTTTTAAACCTTATTCTGTGATAAACATTTTATAGAAATAATGTCAATTTCATATCCATGACAAGAATACCATTATCACTGCCACTAAACAGGGATAAATTCCGTAAATTTTGTGGCAGAAGGATGAATCAAAGATGACCACTTTGATGATCACTTTGTATTTCACATCTCCTTTGTCCCAGCCAAATTAGTTCATTTATTCTGACACAATTAACTGTAGTTTTGTACTACATACTAATATACATTCGATGAAGCATGTGTTACATTATACACTGTTTCAGGATTTTGGTCTGTAAATAATTTTCCAGCACTATCTAAATGTCACAATCGGTAAGTCTAGCATTAACTGCATGCTAAGTTAATTACAAATGCTATAAAATTAAATTAATTTCAAATGCATCACAACAACAAAGTTCATTCTTGCAAATATTTAAACTCATCATCCTCAGCTGAATATTAGCACTTCTCCTATTCCCTATGCATTTATTCCTTTTCCTATGCCTAAGTGACTTCTTTGCCATCGGATTTACAGTATTTGGGATAAATTACAAATATAAGTAGGCAGCAGCAGTCTTCATGAGCAACAATTGTTGATATGATTCTGCTACATTTTCACAAGTGTTGCTCTCTGAGTTTACTTGCTTCTACATTAATCAAGATGACATAAGCCAGTTATTCACAATTTGTGTGATTAGATGAGTCATGCAACAGCCTTACAGGATCATTGACCTAGACTTGGAAAATTTGGCAAAAAGAAACACATCTTGTTAAAATGGACAAATCTGGGCAAAGATAGCCACTATAATGCAGACTATAATTTTTTGCTGTACATTACAGCATTTCTTGATTATACAGAAGAATAAGATGTTTTCTTCCTCATATGAAAATGTTACTTTTTAATTTCAAGGAGAAAAAAAAAAGTGTTTCTCATTTCTTCTGCATGTTTCTTTTAAATGATGTGTACGCTTATCTACAATCACAGGTTTAAAATTCATGTTCATTGCAAAAAGTAGCAAAAAGATTTTGTCAGAGCTTGCAACAGTGAGCTACAGAACATTAGTTAAAAATTGCTTATCAGTTCTTGCAGTCACATGCACGCTTCTGTGAATTTGCATACAACTCTTAGTAGAATAAAGCACCTACTTTATTTTTATAACCATTTAAAAGAAAAATACCACAGGTTTACAGTACACCGATTTTTTTCGTTTTCTCTACATATGGTATTTTTTTCCTGCAACGTTAAGCACTTTGTTCGCCTTTTAAATTGATTAAATCTAACCTCCATTCAGATTAAACGCCTAAAGAAAACCGCCAGCGCCCCCTGGTGGGCACAGCTTCCTTTTGACTACTCCTTCACGGTCAGGGATTATTTCATCTAGCCATTAAAAAAAAAATAAAAAAATCAGTTCATCAATAATCCTATTTAATTCCCCTGCTAGACTTCCCTTGTTAGACATTCGTATTTTCTAGTCATCCAGTAGTTTGTGGAATCAGATCTGTAAACTGGAGAAGCATTCTCTTGTTTACCCCAAACATTCACATTTGTGTCCATTTTTACTATAAAATATGAGACAGTTTTATAAAGAATAATCTCTATCTAATTTAGCTCCTTATTTTAGCTGCGTGTCTGAAAGACAATCTCTTCATAAATTAATTCAAACTAGTAAATCACATTTATTACATTGGCTACTTACTCTAAAATAAGCAGAAAACTGTTGCAAATTCAAAATGAAACAGAGAACACAAGAATGACAGGCTGAACCTGCAGGATCCAATGTTATTGCAAATCAACATAATAGTCCATACAATGTATAGGACTAATGCACTAAGACATAGTCTCTTTGTTTTTAAGGCTGTTAGCAGGGTCAAAGCCTAAGTTTGTTCACAGCACTATTCACAGTAAATAGTTTTGCATGGCTTTTAACATTGCAGATTCATACACAATGTAAGGTTATCAGACAGAAGTTTCACCTGAACATAATACCCACTGCTGTCATTGGAATTTCAGGGTAAACAGCAATCACAGTGTCACAGTTATAATATCTTCAGAGCATAAAATGTTTGGTACAGAATAAAGATATCACTGCAGCACCAATGAGATACAGATTGAGTTGCAAATGTAGAGTAGCACCTGGAATCAGTATGCCAAAAGCAGTTACCCCTAACTCAGAAACCTGTGAGTCCACTCTGGAATTGTGTTCATCTCTGCACGCAGAAAGTATCTGAGGTCACATCCCAGGGCTCTCAGTGATGTATAAGCCAAGTCATTCTACCTAGTATTTCCAGTGTACTACAGGAAACTCCTTTTTGGAACTGGAAATAAACTCTTCAAGGTGTCACAGGTGGCAATGGCATTAGCCTGAGTCTGTACTGTAGAGTACTGCAGAAGATTAAGCCTATACCAATCATTTTCAGAGAAAACGACAACTCTTTTTGAGCAATGAATTTTGTGTATGTCCAAATACCTGTGCTAGGGTGATATTCAATTTATGAGATAATTTTGCATCCAAAGACAAACCTTTAAACAAGCTTCCACTGAATTCATTGTACTGTATAAAATTAACCGGAACCTGTTTTTGTAAGAGATCAGTACAAAACAAGCAAAAATCTTTAGGTTTGGTCCATATAGAAACAGAAGATTTCATTATTGTCCCCTGTTCATGTAGCTTGTTCATCACTGATTTTAATGAAAATATTACTTATCCATCAGAAGTTTCTTTTGCCTTTGGATTATTTCTTTTCTTAAACAATATTAATCTCATCAAATTTGAACAAAAATGTCTATGTTTACAAGACTGATCCAAACATCACTACTTTTAATCTGTTTCCATTTCTTTTTAATCTCAATAAATAATTATAAACCTCAGCAATATTACAACTATGTTAATGAATTTGAAGAATAGGAACCAGATAATTTAAACTGAGGCAGAGGCTCCAAAGTATCCTGACCAGGCTGTGTAGCACTTGAAAGGGACAAGGTGTTTCTGGGTCTCAGGCTCCCACGCACTTTTCCTAGCACTAGTCTTTTCCAGTTTTTTGTCTTCCTCTCCTCACTTCCCGAGGTGTCAATGCTGTACTTTGCAGATTGCAGCAGTGAGCAGCATGACTGTGCATCTGTAAGACATCTATCTGTCTGTACCATACTACTGTAAGACATCATCTATCACTTGTTCAGTAACCAGGACTGCTTTGTATGGGTCACAACATCATCTCTTTTTAAAATGGTTATATTCATTGCATTTTAAATAACCATGATACCGGCAACAAGGCAATGTTAAGTGCACTATCCATAGTCTACTACAGGGATTTTGGAAACATGAGGTTGTTACTGATTATCTGTGTAGATTCTATCTGCCTGCATGTGTAATTTTGTGATGCATTTTTGCACTGAATACACCCATATTTTATCACCTTGTATTCTACCAGACAAAGTTTCCAGTTGTGCCTAAATAAATCCATATGCTCTCTATTGGCTATTTACCAATTTTTTTGAATTCTCCATTAGGAGGCTCTACTTGGAGCCCAGATGTTAATACTACACTTTCACGGAACCTGTAAGAAGTGTTTGTTTCTTCTAGCTAAACATATGTTTCTGTCACACACTCTGGGATGCCTTGAACTTTGTGCTCAGATGACTGACATATCCATCTATCTTGTCATTCTCCTATTCCCGCCAAAAACTGTAAGTTAGGTGTGTATTCAGAGCTAAATGGGTCAGACTTATTAGTTCTAATAACTTTTACTCACAGCACTTCACCTCCTCATTTTAACTTCCTGTTACTGCCCTCATAGCTACCAAGCTACATATTAACCTTTAAAACCTGCTACCATTTCTTTTTAGCAGTTACTTGTTCTGAAGAGAAAGCAAAAATTGGAAGTCATTCACTACCACTTCTTTAGATAATTTCAGACATTTCAGTGTGCATTAAGGGCTCAGAAGAAGGCTACAACTGTAATGGTCTGTAATTACTTGTCTAGGTAGTTTTATATTAACTTTCTATCTGTACAGGTTTAATATTAATTACTTCCACATATCAATGTCTAAAATGTGGCATAAAAATATATTTTCTTGAGTGTTTACCTTGACGCTGCTCTTCAACTTTTTCTCCTCTCTTTCTTTCATCTATTTTTCTTTCTAAGCACAAGTCAACATTTTGGTTTTGACCCAGCTTGCAGTTTCTTCTTTTTTCATGCACATTCTGGACATAACCATGAGGTCTGACAGCATTTTGGCAGTACTAGAGATCTAACACAATTCTTATCAGTACATAAATCTCCCTTCTAGATGACTAAACTTGTAATCAGCTACTGGTTAGTTAAAAGCTCAGATTGCACCTGTAATACTTGTTACCAGATCTGAAACTGGCTTTTTATACTAAGTAATAGAGACTCATAGAATCACAGAATGGTTTAGGCTGGAAGGGACCTTAAAGATCATCTAGTTCCAACCCCTTTGCCATGGGCAAGGACACCTCCCACTAGACCTGATTGTTCAAAGCCTCATCCAACCTGGCCTTGAACACTTCCAGGGATGGGGCATCCATAACTTCCCTGGGCAATCTGTTCCAGTGCCTCACCACCCTCAAAGTGAAAAATTTCACTATGATATAGATATATGTAGATATAGAACAATATAGATATGTTATGAGAGCAATAAGGGAATACAGCAATCATTCATGCATGTTTGCATGACAGATATACTACTTATACAGGTTATTCACTGTCTGCTATTTTAAACCTCTCTGCATGTCTTCTAATCACAAGGAAAGTTTTCTATTTCATTACCTATTACACTTTTTCATCCTTCTGAAGTCCAGATCTAGTATCTTTGTCTCAGTCTGCATGTTCTGTTTGGTAAAACATTTACTTGTACAGTAGTTTACTCAGATACAGACCAACATTTACTTTCTAATGGTTTCATTTTCATGGAATCATGGAGTTTTCAGAGTTGGAAGGGACCTCCAGAGATCATCTAGTCCAACTCCCCTGCTGATGCAGGAATGCCTACAGCACATTACTCAGGACTGCATCCAGGCGGGTCTTGAAAATCTCCAGAGAAGGGGACTCCACAACCTCCCTGGGCAGCCTGTGCCAGTGCTCTGTCACCCTCACCATAAAGTTTATTCTTAGGTTTGAATGGAACTTCTGATGTTCCAACTTATGCCCATTGCCCCTCATCCTGTCACTGGGAACCACTGAAAAGAGTCTGGCTCCATCCTCCTTCAACCCACCCTTTAGATACTTAGAAGCAAGAATAAGGTCTCCCCTCAGCCTTCTCTTCTCCAGGCTACAGAGTCCCAGCTCTCTCAGCCTTTCCTCATAAGGGAGGTGCTCCAATCCCCCAGTCATCTTTGTTGCCCTACGCTGGACTCTCTCCAGTAGTTTCCTGTCCTGCTTGAGCTGGGGAGCCCAGAACTGGACACAGTATTCCAGTCGTGGCCTCCCCAGTGCCCAGTAGAGGGGGAGAATAACCTCCCTCAACCTACTGGCCACACTCTTCCCTATGCAGCCCAGGATTCTATTGGCCTTCTGGGGTCAAGGGCACATTGCTGGCTCATGGACAATTTACTATCTACCAGGACCCCCAGATCCTTCTCCTCAGAACTGCTTTCCAGCAGATCCACCCCTAGCCTATATTGGTGCCTAGCATTCTTCCTACCCAGGTGCAGGACCCTACACTTGCTCTTATTGAACCTCATTAGGTTCTTCTCTGCCCAGCACTCCGGCCTGTCTGGGTCACGCTGGATGGCAGCACGGCCCTCTGGAGTGTCAGCCACCCCTCCCAGTTTGGTATCATCAGCAAACTTGCTGAGGATACACTCGGTCCCCTCATCCAGGTCACTGATTAATATATTGAACAAGATTGGACCGAGTATTGACCCCTGGGGGGCACCACTGGTTACAGGCCTCCAACTTGACACTGCTCCATTAATCACAACCCTCTGAGTTCTGTCACACAGCCAGCCCTCAATCCACCTCACTGTCTCTTCATCTAGCCCACACTTCCTCAGCTTCTTAATGAGGATGTTATGGGAGACAGTGTCAAAAGCCTTGCTGAAGTCAAGGTAGATGACATCTACAGCTCTCCCCTCATCCAGCCAACCAGTTATAACATCATAGAAGGTTATCAAATTGGTCAAGCATGATTTACCCTTGGTAAATCTGTGTTGACCACTTCCAATAACTTCCTGTTCATCAACGTGTTTGGAGATGACATCCAGAACAAGTCGCTCCATTACCTTCCCAGGGACAGAGGTGAGACTAACCGGCCTGTAGTTCCCTGGGTCCTCCTTCTTGCCTTTCTTGAAGATTGGAGCGATGTCAGCCTTCTTCCAGTCCTCAGGCATCTCTCCTGTTCCCCATGACCTTCCAAAGATGATGGAGATCTTCCAGAGATGATGGATTTTCAGTATTTTACAAGTAGAGTACAACAAAGTTACATTTCAGGGGGTCATGGCCCTCCCTACACTAGCTATTCATAGAATCATTCAGGCTCAGAGGGACCTCAGGTCTCTGTCTCACTTTCCTGCTCAAAGCAGGGTCAGCCAAGTTGCTTAGGGTTTTAGCCATCTGAGTCTTGAAAATGTCCAAGGTCAGTGACTCCACAACCTTCCTGGCAACCTGTTCCAGCAGTTAAATATTCACATACTGATATTTTTTTTCCCTTTTATATCTAATTAGAACCTTACCTGTTTCAATTTATGCCCAGTGTCGCTTACCCTCCTGCTGTGCACCTCAGTACAGTGTGTGGCTCCTTCTTCTCAGAAGCCTCCATTTAGGCACTGGGAGGCTGCTCTTAGGTCCCCCTGAGGTCTTCTCTTTCCCATGCTAAACAGGGTTCCCTCAGCTTCACCCCATAGGCAGGACCTCTAAGTTATGAATGCTAGACAGTCTTCAAAGGGATGTCATCTGCTCTTAGCTGCTAGACTTCCTGCAGTGTAACTTCCGCAATCTCTTTACTACCACAACTTATATTCCATACAGTATTCCATGCATTTACCTTTTCCCCCCACCCCCACAAGGGCTACAAGAAAACACCAGCTGTAAGAACAGGGTGAATCTCCCCATGTACAAGGCAACATTTCTACTTCCTTACTATCATCTTATCTCAAAGCTGCTATATCCCATCACATCAAAGTAGTCAGATCTGCTGCAGTCGGCAGAGCTTCAGGAGAGCCGAACTTCCCATTTGACCCACATTTCTGTTCATGAGGTTTTGCCATGTTGTTGTTTGTTTAGTTTTGTTTTTTTTTATAGCTGGGAGGAAAATGCAAGGTAAGGTTCTATTTTTCTGTTCATTCTCCTAACTATACTTCACGTGTCTAAATCATGGATACGTCCTCTAATTTCATTATTTTAACCTTAGTAGACAATATTACACTTACATGAGATATCAAATGTTTTAAGTACTAGTTCATTGTAGTTTCTACTGGGAATACTAGCTATTCTGAAATATCCACACTTCTGCAGAAAAATGTGTTACTGAAGCTCTAATATTATTTCCCTGTGCTGTTACAGTACTTGTCAACTCCAATTTCATTGTGCTAGGACTCATACTAAAAACCAGCAGTTTTATAGTCTAAGCAAAGACCTTACAATCCAGTTACTTCCTCTAAATAAAACTATCCACATAATTCTCATTCTCTTTCTCATACTTACAAATCCACATTGCAAATCTGTGAATCTAAACCCAAATAATTAATTACATATTAACATCTAAGTGATCAGACTTCTAGAGTTAATAACATCAGTAGTGTCCAGTGTGACATATAGATTTCAACCTGATTTCCAAAGTAGTGAACTGACATTCAGTATTCCCTACTCATCTTCTGCCTTTCAGAAAATTGTCAGAGTTTATCTATATATCTTGAATGTTCCCTCTGTTAGTTCTGCATCAATAAACTGTACTGACAACTGTGAATTAAATTATACCAATTGCTAAACTGGATGGCAAGTCTTACACATGCTAATCTTAGGAGCCAAAAGTAAGAGTTGCCTTCTAGTAACAGGTTGTATAGATACCGTTTGGGTTTGGCTTTTTTTCCCGGCAATCTACTAATATTTATTGTGCAATGATTTTTGTTACTGGTTTTGATGGTAGTTATGTTACCAAGTCACATGATTTGCTGCCTATAAATCTTGGAATACGTAACACCAGGGGCTGTGTTATCATGCCACATGACAAACAACTGCCCTGTAAACAGAGGCCAAGCTAATTTGAATGACATAAAGCATTGCCTTTTAACAATGGAAAAATCCACCAAAAGGATAATGGAATAGTATTCACATGACTTTTAGATCACCTTACCTTTTACTAAAAGCAGTTGTGGTAGATGAGGTGGGTAATCCTGGAATCAAAATGTACAGATTGCTGGAATGAGCAAGAAGCAATCCCCTTCCTGCCCAGAGAAAAGCCAAAAATATTTGGTCCATTTTCTTAAAGAAGAAAGACAGGAAATCAGCCCTCAGGGAATAAATTTTAATTTAACTCTGTATCTTTTTCCCATCCAATTGGCAGAGCAGGAATAATTAACTCAAGAATGTACTCATGAGTGATTTAGGGGCAAAAAGATACCTTAAGAGTACCACCTAGACAGTAAATATAGAAAAGGCATTACCTAACTTCAAACAATAAGATAAATACTTACCATTTCAAGGCAAACTACATATGACTCCTCTGTATGAAGTCCCCCAGATTGTACCTAGTACAGATGCTACAGTCTACATGAAAAGACAGTTGTGTGAAGGAGAGTGAGAGGTTATGTGAAGGACAGTGTATTAGATACCTGGTTTCTCATGACTGTGATGGCATGCATAAAACTCTAGCCCACTGCACCATTCTAGCACTATCAGACTTGGGATCAACTCCATTAAACACTCCACCTGAAACAGAAATAAATTTAGCTGATCTACTGAGACACAGGGACAGAAAGCCGCAGAAAACAGTTAAAGCAAAGTATGAAGAAGTGACTATTTCTGCTGCCACTGAGTCTTCTGACCTGCTTACACTATTTTGAGTACAGCTATGTATTTCAACAACACACATTTAGCTTCCACAAGACTTTTTAAGTAAGAGATTCAAGTAGATTGAGCCTCTAGTAGTAGGCTCATCGCCTAAAAGCTGACTCTGTCTTTAAGACTAGGCCACAGTTCTGTGATTCTCAAGTCCTGTGATAACTTGAGGATAAGATTCATCAAAATATCTTGTTCCCTTCCAGAAGCTATTCATATGTGGTAACTTAAGTGAAGTTCTTGTATAAGTGATATTTATTTACATTAACATACAACATTAGTATACCTTCTCCTCCCTATTTCTACTTTTCTTTAATGGCAGAGGAAGAAGTACCTTCAGCACCCAGTCTAATACCGAGGAGTTATTAGTTTCTCCCAAAACCCTGCTGAAAGAGCCATAGTGCTCCACATGAGAAGGAAGTAAGCTCATGTCTTGACAAGTACCAATACAATTTCACTAAGTCATGTAAAATTAAGTTTATAAGATTATGAATGCAACAAAAATTATATATTTTGATTATGAATGCGTTCTGGTGATTATTTTACATGACATACATCATCAGTCTTGAGGGGAAAACTGGCTACATAGACGTTTCAAATCTAACTCTTGACAGAAGCCACTAATATCACCGAACAACATCAAAAAAGCAGTAATTAAAACTTACTTTAATATATTAGTTAGGAATAAAACACAAATAATCTATGTCTCAAACACATTTATAGTGCCAAACTCAACGATCAAAACCAAATAAAACAGAAAAATTAAGCAAATGCAGTATAAACAATTGGCAAACAATACTTAACAAGTTTTTAATCATGACACTTACATAAGAAGGTAAGATCTTCATAATATTCTGTATTTACAATACTACTTCCTTAGTTTTGGGTGCATCAGATTCAACAAATATTTTATGTTAGAAGATTCATGCACTTTCCACTAACTGTACCAGAACCCAAAAAATCTATATGCATTACAAAATGTAAATAAAAAACTACTTTCTATAAGCAGCATTAAATTACAGTTTCAGCAATTGGAAAGGCTTCACCGAGTAATGAATGTATCAGAAAAATATAGTATGAATTTTTGGAAAAGGTGCTGAGGTGTTGTGCAGCATATGACAAAGGAATCAGTTTTTCGACAGGGATAGCCAACACCTTTCTCTCCACAAGTTCCAGTTTAGAAAGACAGACAGAAAACCACGTTTTGAAGCATTTCATTCATAGTTTTGTCTTGGTTCATTTTGTTTCGATTCTTACTTTGTGTTGCTACATGCACCGTATTCTGTCACATATTATAAATAGCACTATGAGTTGGGGTGTAATAAATAGGAATTTCTCTTGCAATAAATATATTTTATTTATTATATTTTTTATAATTTGTTTTATTTTATATATATATTAATAAATATATAAATAAATCTGCATTGCCACCCACCAAAACCCTGCTAAATATGCAGCCTTTCAATACTTAAAAGGGGGCTTATAAGAAAGATGGGGAAAAACTTTTTAGCAAGGCTTGTTGTGATAGGACAAGGAGTAATGGTTTTAAACCATTTAAAGAATTTAGATTTGGACTAGATAGAAGGAAGAAATTTTTTACAACAAGGGTGGTGGCACAGGTTGCCCAGACAGGTGGTAGACACCCCATCCCTGGAAACATTCAAAGTCAGGTTGGATGGGGCTCTGAGCAACCTGATCTAGTTGAAGATGTCCCTGCTCATTGCAGGACAGTTGGACTAGATGACCTTTAAAGGTCCCTTCCAACCCAAACTATTCTATGATTCTATGGAAACTAATTTAAAGCTCTGCTGCATTTGGATACAATTTTTGCCTTCACATCCTTGCCTCTCAATATGAATTAAATTCACAAATGTCTCTTTGAATAAGCCCCTCCCTGTCTACTATGACGAACAATCTCCTCGGTAGCTGAGAAGATCCCCAAAGCTGAGGAATTCACCGAAGCAGGTCAAACACTAGCTATAAGGGGTTATGATACCTGAAATCAGGTAATCATACTACCTCTTGCTCTGCTGCCGCCACCTCCCTAAATTGTCCTGATAAATCTCATCAATCTTAATCTCTCACCACAAAGACAGTGTACAATTGAGTAGTAACAAAGCCTCACCAGAGCTCACGCAGTTCCACTGCTGCCTTGTGAATGTCCAAGTGAAGAAAATCTGTCATGTCTTACCAAAGTATGAGCTTGGCAGTTGTAACTGACTCTTTTCTTTCATGCTTGCTTTCCCTGCATGCTCCAAAAAGAGAATGATACTGCTCAGGAACTGGCAGCAGTTTAGCCCACAGACTAGTCAATCAAGTGGGCCAGATCTCCTCAGCCAGCTTCTGAACTCCAACATTCATATTTTGAGCTTCACTGTAGACTAAAGAATAAGTATATACAAAGGTTATTGCAGATTATGAATACTGGAGAGTCAGCGGCCTCACTAAAACAGATCGAGGCACAAAAGAAATTATACCCATTGCTGGATTTCCTTACATATTGCCACTGAAGGATTTCACAGCAGTATGTCTAAACTAACCTAAGTGTCCTTAAGAAGTATGAAGTAGTTTGGACAATCGTTTATCCAACATCCTACAGATACCCCACTCCTAGCAATGGCTACAAGAACAGAGTAAGTACATAACGACACTTTATTAGCATAATCCCTCAGCCCCAGCTGATTCATGGCCAGGGACTTTCTGAAGCAGAGGTAGTATCTATATCTTGCAGCCCTTGACATAGTTTTCTTCTATCAACCTGTCCACCTCATTTCCAGCGTATGTAAATTTTTGGCATCCACAACACCATTAGCAAATAAATCCATAGATTAACTGTGCACTACATGAAAATATATGTCTTTTTATTTGTTTTGAACTTGTCTACAGACAGTTAAAACTGAAGCTCCACGATTATTATAAAGGAAAAATCAGTAACCAGTCGTACCTTGCTCACCCTAGCTCTAGTAATCTATAGTTCTAACCCCAGTAACCTACCATAGCAATGCTTGTTCTTATAAGGAGCAGCTGAGGGAACTGGGGCTGTTTAGTCTGGAGAAAAGGAGGCTCAGGGGAGACCTTATTCCTCTCTACAACCACTTGAAAAGGAGGTTGTAGTGAGGTGGGGGTCGATCTCTTCTCCCAGGTAAAAGGCAATAGGACAAGAGGAAATGGCCTCAAGTTATGCCAGGGGAGGTTTAGGCTGGATATTAGAAAAAATTTCTTCACTGAAAGGGTTATCAAACATTGGAACAGGCTGCCCAGGGAAGCAGTGGAATGGCCACCCCTGGAGGTATTTAAAAGACAGGTAGACGCGGTGCTTAGGGACATGGTTTAGCAGCAGTTTTGGCAGTGTCAGGTTGATGGTTGGACTCCATGATCTTAAAGGTCCCTTCCAACCCAGACGATTCTATGATTCTATGATTTAAGCCTTGATTCAACATAGTAAAGCAAATGTTTACATTCTACGTGTAAGGAACATGTGAGCTTTCTACCTACTACTGAACAT
Source organism: Burhinus oedicnemus (assembly GCA_008921705.1). Lineage (NCBI taxonomy): Eukaryota > Metazoa > Chordata > Aves > Charadriiformes > Burhinidae > Burhinus > Burhinus oedicnemus. Next base: position 459,486 of record VFFE01005628.1, read on the forward strand.
ATTGTCTGCCTGAGGTGTTTCACTAGTACAGATATTTTCCCAATAAAATAGATTTTTATTAGAAAAAAAATAACAGAATACACTAAAGAATGTCTGGCCTTATTCAAAGAGCCACAAAGCATACAGCAAAGCAGCATATGTGATGATAAAGACAATCACTAGGAATGTAGAACATGAGGGAGGCTGAAGTCCTTACCTTGTCCTTCTCACATAAGCAAATAAACACCATACCTATCATTTTTCCTATGCTAGCTCTTCTACTCTGTAAAAATAATGAATATTTATTGAAAATCCTCGGCCATTTTCAGCCACTGCAATTTCAAGAAAGGATCAGAATTATACAGCATGCAGTCCTCAAATACACAGATTCAGATTATATCTCTTCAAATGATGGGAGACACCAAGGTACGTGAAGTATTAGTGTTGGATCAGACCTGAGAAGCAGCTAGCATAGTGTCCTAACTCAAAATAGCCAGCAGCATATAGATGGTATGTAAAGATCCTCCCCGTTACCTGCAATTTCCAAACTTAGGACTGAGATAGAGAATGTACCAGAACCAACATATTTACTAAAGTGGAATTGATCTATCTTCTGTGAATTTATCTAGTTTTGTATATTTACACTTGTAGTCTCCACAACCCTCTGTGGCAATGCATTCCACAAAACAGCTAGGCTGAACTCTTGAAAAGATACTTCCTTAAACTTCATAGCTTAAAATGTTATCTAAAATATGCCACCTGACTCAACAACAGCTCTTTACTATTTGCCCGACACGTCATGTGCTTGACATATTTGGAGGTGGGCAGAGAAATAAGATTGGGAAACAGAGTTGGCTGTGAGAATCGCTTTCTTGTCTTTCTTATAAATGGTGTTGGGGTGGGAGGAAGCTTCTTCCCATAGCTTCTCTAAAAGGACCTCTGTGTCTCACAGCCATTAAACATCAGAACTGCAAGCATTTACAAATCTAGAAGAGTATTGGTCTGATCCCATGATACTGGGATCAATATCACATCATGATGAGTGATATGTACCATGTTGCTATGTCCCCTTGCCTTGCTTTAGAAGAAATCCCAGGCATACAGACCACAAAAAGGCTACGTTAGTACAGATGTTTAGGTCTCTGATCTGGACAGTCACCGTGTCCCTGCTCTGTTCTTTAGGTATGGGCTTAAAATAAGCTTTGATTGCTTGTGTAAACTGTAAACAAATGACATTTTAGGCTCCTGCACATCATGATATTCAGTACACATCTATTTCTTGAAAATTAATCATTCTTTTGAAGCTTTTTATTAGCTCATGTAACTCATTTCAACTCAAGAGAATCTAGTATCTCTAACTATAATTGATTTTCTCTCTCCATTTACCCTTTAGCAATAGAAGCACAATCAACTTCAGTTTCAACCCATTTTATGCTTATAAAACCAGAAATAAATACACAAGTGTTGCAGCAAGTGACTAATTCAATTCATAATTTATTCTAACCTTACAAACACCTTCTTAACCAAACTATAGAACTTACCAAGCTTACCAGAAGTTATTGTCAGTCTAAAAATTCTATGTAAACATCAAACACCTGTAGTATTATTGACAGTAAAATTCAAGAGTAGGATTCCATTATTTTAAGACTTTACACACCAAATCCCTGTTCTTTGAATAACGAGTTAGTGCTTTGCTTAAACTCAGATCAACTAAGATTCTCATTGATGTTGCCATCTGTTAGCATGGGACCACAAGATGAACTGAAAGCAATAAACTCCATGAATGACATTAAAGAGGCCTGCACATCTCTCTTGCTTCAATGACTTTATATATTGGCAGAAAGAAAAACCATATTGAATATGGTATTTGTTAAACTTATACACAGGTGTTCAGTGACAAGTATAATACATGAAAACATTGCTTTAAAATGAGTAGTAGATTTCAAGTTTATGGCTTGTCTCTAGACAATAGTCCCGCAGATCAAGCAATCTGGTAAAAAATACTGTTGACAGTATCTGCAATAATGTTGTAGTTAAAATTTCAGTGAAATGCCATAAAAAAAATACAAAAATACTTTTTCAGGTTATATCTCAACTTAGCTGTTTTGCAAAAATAATTACTCCAACTGATTTACCAATCCTGGTATACCAATTTGTATACTACATTTCCATAAAAATGATCAGCATTTACTTTATTAATTGTCAGAAGCACAGCATAACAATTCATATATTGCATTAAAAGCAAAAAAGATAAAAATTTAATGAGACTTACTAGAATTAGAGCAAGCTAATCACTGTAGCCTGAAGATAAAAATACAAGTTACTCATAATTGCCCATGTTTTAAAGAGAAATTCCTTTTCACAACCTTGGTAGCTTCTTTGCTGCTCTTCTTTCCCTACCCTTTCCATTAGACTTCAATATTTATTATACATTCTCAAGGTTAGATCCTGTGCATGGATCCCTCCAGGTAAGCTCCACATAACCAACTACAGTAAAGAAACAGCAGAATAGGGAAAAATGAGAGAAAGGAGAAGTTACTGCAAATATAACCTCCTGAAGGAAAGAATGTTTCTTTATGTAAGTACACAGAAGACTAATAGTTGTCTGAATAGTAACCATAACGCTCTCTATTGAGCTCTACACATTTTACAGTCTTTACCACTTACAATACACTTACACAACAGCATAAGAATCCCAGACAGATACCATCACTTACAAACTGTACCATCTGTGACAACTACGGTCACTTCCCAGTGCTACACTAAGGCCTTTATGCACAACAAAGACTAATTAAGAAGCAAAGAACACAAAAGACACAGGGCAAGTGTGAAAGACACTCTAGAGTCCACAAGTATGGTCTAGAACACTCATGGGGAGAACAGAATCAGCTGTAAGTGAAAGGCAATATAAAATTGGGGAACAGTTGCAAGAGATCTAACTGTACACTGATCAACCTATCTCAGAACTATGTCCCTAGAGATGTCAGAGAGAGAATAAACCTTCCTTCATGTCAATACAACCCCTTAGTCTTCAAAAAGACAGTGACGGAAGAAACATCTTTAAGGGATGCACTGGGTATGGCTGGGATGGAGTTAATTTCCTTCACAGCGGCCTACATGGTGCTGTGTTTTAGATTTGTGACTAAAACAGTGTTGATAACACACCAATCTTTTAGCTATTGCTGAACAACGCTTGCATAGAGTTAAGGCTTTCTCTGTTTCTCACTCTGCCCCACAGCATGTGGGCAAGAGGTTGGGAGGGGAGACAGCTGGGACAGCTGATCTGAATTGACCAAATGGATATTCCAGGCCATATAATGTCATGGTCAGCAATAAAAACTGGGGAGTGGCTTTTCCCAAAGTAGCTGTTGCTTGGGGACTGGCTAGGCATTGATCTGCTTATGGGAGGTGATAAGTGATTGTTTTGGCATCACTTGTTTTAGGTTTGGCGTTTTTCTTTTTTTCTTTTTCTTTCTTTCTTTCTTTTTCTTTCTTTCTTTGTTTTTCTTTCTTTCTTTCTTTTTCTTTCTTCCTTTCTTTCTTCCTTTCTCTCTTTCTTCCTTTCTTTCTTTCAAACTATCTTTATCTCAACCCATGAGTTTTCTTGCTTTTGCTCTTCCTATTCTCTCCCCCCTACCACTGTGGGGCAGTGCATGAGTGAGGGGCTCTGTGGTCCTTAGCTGCTTGCCGGGGTCAACCCACAAAGAGGGGAAAAACATCTTTTGGAACCTTTGCCTTCAACTGTTCATTGTCTATCCAAATTCTAAATCTTTCAGGAGTTTCAAAGTACCTGGTAATCAAGACTATCAGAAATTGCCTACCATACAGATAGAAGTAGATCGAAGATAAATGGAAGATAAATGGAAGACTGAAGATCAGACCTTTTAGAAATTGTGATAAGAGTACATTGCATTTATTGATACTTTTCCTAGAATCAAATAGTTCTATTCAAATTGGGATGAACTATATCTTCCACATTAGATTCCAAAGAAAAAGCAACTGAATGTCAAATACCTATCACTTAGAAAGTCAATTACATTTCACAAAAGTAAAGCTTAAGGTATTTCATTCATACTAGCCATATCATTCACAGCGCAGTAACATCATGACTGTTCATATGCTAAGCCTGGTCCATATCATACAATCCTCCTTTTGCTCCAGTAATAACCATCAGGGAGCACAAAAGTACGTAAATGCTTTACACACTTTGGGAGGTAACGCAAGTAAAAAAAGATACAGAGCATGCCTATTTCCAGCTGTTGATTTGAAGGAAACAGAAAACTTCATACGAAGAGTTTCATAAAAGCGATGACCATCCTTCTACATGTAAGACATTAGAAATGGAAGCATGTAGATCTATGGCAATGTCAAAAAAAGCTGCATCTAAGTATTTATGTACACAGTAACTTTTTTCAGAAATTTCACTAGGAGGGCAGTAGTGATGCAGACAGTCAAGTCATGCATACAAAGACATTTTACTTGAAGTAAGTTAAACAACTTTGCTGTATTTTTAAGAGAAAAACAATGCTGGGTCATTCTTTGCTAAATAATTTAATATAATTTTAAATATAAAACACCAATGTCTATTATTGCATTGAGTGTAAAGAATCTGCATTCAGTGATAAGAACATGAGACAAATAACACTGCCATTATCACTCTCCCATGACTTGGGCTAAAGCAGTGATCACTATCTCTGACTAGACAGAAAACTTAGCTTCTTCCAGTGGCATGAAAATACTGTACTGCACTGACTCTTCCGCTTGCTGGTGATTCAAACCTGAGAACCGTTGTACAATGAGGAGTTCATGTTCCACACAGCAATTGACCTGAGCAGGTGCAGGTCTGTGCTGTGCTGCACGTATCACTTGGCTGCAGGATAAAGTTAGCTTGCTCATCATAAGAGAGAAGACTCTAGGCAGCTGCCTCTAGGCATTTGGCAATTACACCACCTGCATGGTCTTATCTTAAAAGCGAACTACCATGTTGTCATATGAACATCTTTTTGCTTGACAGTAGAAATACTGAATGAAATTCTTTACTTATAAGAAAAAACAAACTAAATTATTTACTTCTAGGAGCCCTAAGGACTGTAATACTGGTGAACCTTAGCACAGCAGGATCTGTGCAATGTACAGTGCCATGACTAGAGGTCTGTCCAACATTGCATAACTCAGGGGTCCCAGCATCTGAAGGGATGTAAGATCATCTACGCTATCTCAAAAAAGTATTTAAATCCACACCTCGTGGAGTCTGAGTGCCTTTCCAGTGGAGATCTGTAACATACACTTGCACCAGTGCATTACATCTGCTACTGAAAAATTTGCAATGTACAACACAGCCAGTCTCTGAAACGCAGAAGAGGCCATCTCCCAGTGGTGTCAGCATCTGTGCATCCACTACACAGCAGATGCTCACTGGTAATGTTGCTGATTTCCCAATAGGTACCAAAAAAGAAGAATCAGCAAAAGGGGACATGATGAGCAATTCACATAGCTTTCTCCCACACAATCATTGTACTTAAACCCCAACAAAACAAGTTTCGGGCCAGAAAACTGTTCTGAAGATGTAGTACAACTCACATATCATCTTTCCCAGGGCCTTGTGGCCTCTCTTCTGGTGAATGATGTATTCTAGTCACATAATGGAGGAGAAGTTTTTGTCCAGTTGGGAGAGACAACAAAGAGGAACAACCTGCTGCTAATATTAGAATAATTTATCAGGTCTAGAGTCTGTTTCCTGCATGTTGCCAAAGACCTCCAGGAAACAGGGAAATCAGGAATGTCTGTTGAACCAGAGGAAATGTACTGAAAGCACTGCAGATTGGACACCCTTTCATTAAAGCACTCAGAGACTTATTAGAAAAGCAGTATATACTATATAAAGGGTAGCCTACCAGACGCTGAGTCTCGTCCTACAGGCAAAGGCAATCTCCATTAAATTCTGTTTTTCTCCTCCTGTTATAAAATGTAAATATATCACCAGCCAATCTCTCAGGGGTGTTACAATGATTAAGTAATTAACATTTGGAAAGCTCCTGAGGAAAAAAGAAATTCTAAAGATTAGAAGAAGAGATATTAAAGCAAACAGAAGACATCAGGTATCTCCTGACAGCAATAGTTAAAAAAATATATTACTACTTAAAGCGTATGGCTATCTTTAAAGATTCTGGTTTGTTACTGCATAGTAAGAATTACACATAATAAACATGAGGCAGATGATCACTGAACTTTCACTTAAGATTTCTACACTGAGCAAAAGGAACACTATTACTGTGAAACCAGCTCTGAAGAAAAGAAGAGATGGTTGTACAAGTCCTGATGCTGAAAACACTTAAATTTAGCTCAGATATATGATTATTTGCATTGAAATCATGGAGGTTTTTCAGAATCATACAGACCAGCATATGCGTCAATGTACCAGCAGGAAATGGACTTCAATTATCACCACCTTTCACTTCAACCACACCTGTGTGAGCTTTCTGGGTACACTTATCTTTGGAGTGGTGCTTCATAGTTAACTATTGCACAGCATATATTAGCATATGGTAATATTTTTAATATTGTGAGCATGCAGAAAGATTGGACAACAACAAGCAAAGAGATGATTGAGCATTATGACTAAATAACGATACTGTGTAAAGCACTACAGAATTTCTTTTTCATGTTCCTTACTTGTAAAAAGCTCAAGAATGTGTATTTAAGTCCAAGTGCACTACAGAAAAACCTTATGCTTTTACCATGTGTATGTTTATGCATAGCAATACACTTAAACAATGATACTCTTACACTTAATCAAACAACTGATTTTTTTAAAACAAAATGAGTCATGTTTTGGTGACTATTCAATCAATGTTCCCAGCAATTTCAGGGAAAATACAGTTCAGTCCTTTCCAATGGACATCAGTGAGATGCTGAGGAAATAACATGATTTCAAAGTCTCAGTGGACTTCAGCCAAATGCAAAAGACAGCTTAAGCCCGAATGTCATGGAATTCCAAAAGGACTGCAGTTTCACAAAGAACTACGTCAACTCCCACTTAGATTTACAAAACACAATACTTGGCATTATGTTGTATACAAAATGAGCCATTTGATATAATTTTCAGTCACAGACCTCAATTGCATTACCCTTTACATTTACAAATACATGTGATTTTACAGTTACAGTTCTCAGCTTTTTAAAGTCAGAAAGATCCTTTCCAACATGATGTTATCTGCCAGTAATCTGTTTAAGACACCTGCATAACTGAACATACTTAGAAAGCTACCAGTATGTTAACAGCCTTTCTATGCATCTTATGTTATACATAAAGAGTGATAAATGAAATCAGAATGTAGCCCCATAATATTCTTTTTAATCTTTGCACACATATTTCTTTTGAAATGGATTCTGCAGAAGTATAACAGCTTAGTTGTTTCTTCTATTTGGAATGTTTCATTCTAACTAAACCTTCATTGACAATTCTGATGTGAGTACTAGGAGGATTTTTTAAAAAGAAAATATACCAACAGTCAGTTTCATGCTTTTAATACCTACATAAATCAACCAAACTCTGAAAAAGATTCTCTTGAACACACATAAAGATGGAAGTTTGTGTTCTGCAAAAACCTGCATTATAAGTACGGTATGCAGTAAAATCATCTGCTATAAATAGTAGAATTTGTTTTCCCAGAATCCAGACTTAGGAGTGTGAGGTTTTGTGATTTTTTAAGAAAGGGCTGAATAAGCAATGAATATTGAACTCCAAAGGGAACAAGTCAAGTAGCTGTATGCAACAATACCCTGCAATTCAGTGATGGCAGAAAGCCATGATTCGAAATTAGTTATACTGCATATAAGCAGAGTAAAAAGCATCAAAGCAGTTAATGGATTAATGCAGTACATAATAAAAAAATTCAATCCCAGTATCATACAGTTACTGATCTGGAAAATATAGAAATGGAAAATGTCTATGTTTGCCAATAGAAACTTAAGTTCTTTATGTTACCTTCAAAAGAAACTGAAACACCTTTCCTGTGTAACACTTTGTCATATCCTCAAGTTTTGAGCAGTTCTGCAGGATGTAACCTAACCATTATATCAAATATAAACCACATCCTGTCAGTAAATTGCAAAATGAGAATTAAAATAAAAGCCAGCCTTTCAGAAGCACAGCACTTTCAACACCAAGATGTGCATCTTGAACTTTCTATCAGTGGTAGTTAGAATCACATGGCTATATTATAATCACTATAACCATGGTTATTCATCAAATATGCCATGATTTTGCTTCAGAACCTCAGAATCACTTATATGACACTCTACCCGAACCAGGGGTCTTGTTTGTGACCTTTCCTAGTCTTAAGTTGATTTTGTATAAGATCTCCCAGTTCCAATGAAATGTTCCAGGTTTTGCATAGCACAAAAAACCAGAATGGATTCTTACAACTGAGTCCTTATTAAAAAAAAAAAAAAGCAAAAACAAAACACTTATTTGTACACAGATAATATTCTGCCCAAACCTCAAGATACTAGAAAATAAAATTTCCTTTATCCTGCCTATCTGGTTCCAGATAGCTTGAGGGCTTCAAATGTCTAGAAGGAAAGACCTACACATCTATTGGATACCTTTTCCTCCCTATCTCCACAGAAGTTAACAAAAGATTCTGTTCTGTATGTGATACATAATGAGGCCAACAACATCACCCACACACTCACACACTATACCTTCCAGATGCCACAGAATACTACTTTTGGAGGCCTGTGGTTTATGCCAGTACAAGACACCTACCCATGCCGCTTGCTTTTTATGTCGCACTGATAAAGCTGGAAAGATCTGTAAATTACAGGAGCGAATAAGGAGATAACACAGCTACAGACTAATTATGGCCTTCACTGGAATCCATGGATTAGTTCTGGAAATAGCAACTGACTCCATGAAGACTGCAAGCCCACAGTCACAAACAGTGACTTCCCTCAGACACAAAGAACTAACTGATCCACTGTGACACCCTGAGTGACCCAGCCCATTTTCTCTTTTTTCTGCAAAAACTAATGCATGCATCAAACTTAAAACTACCAAAAAAAGAAAATACATATTAATTCACAATTATTTAAGCACAACAAAAAACTTCTTTTACCATGAGCATGGTCAAGCACTGGAACAGGTTGCCCAGAGACGTCGTAGAGTCTCCATCATTGGAGAGAGTCAAAACCCAACGGAACAATGTTCAGAGTAACCTGCTCTAGCTGATTGTTTTGAGCAAGGGGTTGGACTAGATATCTCCAGTAGTCCCCTCCAACCTCAGCTACTCTCTGATCCTATGAAGACTGCAGTAAGAAAACAATAGAAATATAACAGAAACAGAGTAGAGCATCATGTGTTTTTCTGATTTTTAGATTACGGTCCAACCTGAAACAAATAATTTGTGATGGAATTCATAAATGTAAGAATGCTGAGCTATCCTGAGATTGTGTATTTCCCGTGCTTTGATCCCACCTAAAGTTCTATACAGCAAAACCTGGGGAAAAATAATTGGAATACGTTACTCCCTTTTAAGCATCTTACATTGAAACTTTTAAAAATGGCAGAAAAGAGACTACTAATTAACTTTCTTCAGCAACTTCCCTCCTGTCACAACTAGTAATTCTAGGAAAGGGAGAAAGCAGTGAGCACAGAGCATTCTAGAGTGCAATTTAACATACAATACAGTCTACTGGAAAATTACAATCAAATCCTCTGCAGAGGTTACAAATTCATATTGTGTAAGCTATTCGTAGCTAGCAAGTCTCAAATAAAACCCACTGAACTCAGAACTGTGATATAGCTAAGAAAAAGAACTAGATGAAAGCTAGTGAATCTGATTCTGCTCCTCATACATAAATACATTCTCCAAGTAGAACCTGCAAGTGATTTATGTAGGAAATCAAATTAATTACTGTAAGCACCTGAAATGTTTGATATTTCACGGGATTTTGATGCAGCTAGCAGTTTTTTCACACACATATAGGGTCTTCATTACATTCACTCCTGAAAGTTGCAAGTTAAACTCTATGAACCTTCACACAGCTGCTGGATACTTTAGCTTCAAACATAGGGAGCAGATTCAAACTAATCTGTTTGATCAGATATCACACTTTTCAGACTAATCTACAATAATAAATGTATCAGAAAATGCACATAATTTTTTGCAGTTACCCAGCAGTTCCATTGCATCATCTTCATTGTCAATATCTTCTTCAGTTACAGATGGAGCTGTGCTTTGAGCAGAATCAAATGAGTCCTGAGAAAGCATAGCAGCCAGCAGTTTCTTGTGTTGCTGCTGTTGTTGTTTTAGTCCTTTGGTCTTTGGCTCCATTTTTAAGCTAAGGGAGGAAAGCACAACTTTATGTCACACATTTGTCAAATTACTGTAGCCCACAACGTCCTCCACATCTGAAGGTTAATGCCGTCAGATCACACATAAACCAGCTGGTTATCACTCATTCCCTGATCATTGTATGTTGTAAGTCAGTTTGTGTTTTCAGTTCCTATCTAACATTTTGATCAAATGCTGATGCAAAACTTCCCATTGCCTTTATGGGCATTAATCAAGCCTAAATAAGCTACGTACACAGAACAACAGGATGTCAATTACTAATCATTATTGCTAAGGCATTGATAGCACAGTAACAAAGCTGAGAACATAAAACTGCTCCCTTGAGTGGTTATGTTATCACAACCTCACAGGATTAAGGACTATATAGTTATAACAATTCTCATGGTTTGTTGACTTGTGTCCTTAACCTAAATAACAGACAATTAGAACTGCACAGAAGTTAGCAGAAAGGTCTAAGGCAGGACTTGCTACAGTTAGCAATTTCTGATTCCTCACAATATCAAGATAAAGACAATGGGACAGAAGTTTGGTGCCCCACATGAGGGTATCAGCAACACCTCAGACTCTGACATCCTGTTGCAGGAAGGCAGATCTGTTGCCAATGTATGAAATTTATCATCATAAACTATCAATGATAGTTTATTTCCCACTGCAAAGATAAACACTGACAAGACAAAGTGGACCTTGGAGATGAAGAATGGGCTTTGAGTTTAGGACATCAGGTTATGGATGGGGCCTCTGCAAGCTCTAGTTCATTTTGGGCTTTAAGATACATGTTAAAAATCGCCCAAATTCCCCACTGCGTACACACATTATCCCTTGAGGAAGTTTCCCAAGAGCCTTGCTCCTCAGAATTTCTCCAGGAAATTTCTCCTATAGAAAACTACTAACAATGACTTGGAAATGAGTTTAATCCCATTTTCACGGTGTTCAAATTTCTGAAAGATGAGCTTGCTACCAGCAGGATTGCCATTAGCACTTTTATATGGTCGCTTATCATATATTAATACCTTAGCTTGCACCCTTACAGCTGCAACACACAGCAGTACAAAACCAGTGACAAATAAGAGTCTTTCCTCTGTAGCAATCCAGAACATTAATGACCCTTCACCAGTTTGACATGGCATCACTAATACAGGTACTTCAGACTGGCTACACTATCTTTCCTAGCCAAAGTAGCAGTGAAACCTGTCATTTCAGTTGCTCAAAATTAATTCCCCTTCTGTTTTTAAGTAACTGGTCCTGGCTTTCAGATATACAACACGTGTGCTTTCATTGCTCATCATCACAGGAATGTATGTTTTTAAGGAGGAAACAGTGGTTCTTTCCCACTGTCCACTACTGAATGGAGCAAAAAGTGAGGTTTGTTGTTGCAGAGACAGAAAAAGCAGACAACTCATAGATTCTCAAATACCACGTACTATGTATACTCACTGTATACGTATCTGCTTTATGCTGAAAAGACCAATATTGAAAATGGGCATGTTATCAACACACCAGTGGTCCATAGGTATATGTCGTTCTCTGCAGCCTATTCAGTCCCCTATAGAATGCTATGAATGTGTAAGGACCTAGGCCTTCCCCTTCCACCAAACAGAAAAAGACACGTACACTATGGTCTGTGAAAACAACACAGAAAGAGGGAGTTGCATGACAATGATGGCAATTACCAGTGATCTGTCAATGCCTAATCCTCTGGATATTTATATAGTATTTCATTTATGTAGCATTTCCTTATGTTTAGTGATAGGTAAAAGAAAACATATTACCTGGAAATAATAGCACAAATACAGTTTTCACTTTCCTGTTCTTATGCTGTAACTGAAGATTAGGATTAGTTTTGAGAGTTTGCTGGCTTATCACATAAATCCTGATAATTAGTGATCAATAAACTATCACTTTTTATTAAAAGTGTTGCTAAATCAAATTTAACAAGATATACTTGGAAACATTTAATATTAATTTCAAATGGCTCCCTCTTTCTGTTGCCAGGTAAAAATGTAACTGAATTATTTTAGGCTACATTAACTATGAAGTAGATGAATGAAATACAGACGAGGTAGCCAAAAATTCCTTACAACTGATAACAAATTCACTCTTTTGAGAGTTTCATTTAATCTCATAAAACCCATACTACCACTACTTTCGGCTGTATTAGGTATATGCTACATTAAAACTAAATTATTATTACTTATTACTTATCTGATGCATTTGGTGTATAGTCAATTCCAAATTCTGCTAACAGTACTTTAATTCTCAGTAACACTGAATCAGACCTTGAAGAAACTGCCTGTTATTAGTTAAATATTATTAAACATTCAGATTAACCTTGATCAATACAGGTCTTTTAAACTTCCATATATAGGTCGCATCAATTTTAGTATCAACACTATCTTGAAGTTCTGCAATTTTATGTTTATTTTGCAAGACTGCAAACATGCTTTTTATAAATGCCTTACAAAGGCTGATGAAATGCTAATGAAGCAAAGAATTATCCCAGACATAAAATCAGTCACCCAAATGTAAATCCATATGATGCATGTAATTTAGTAGTTATTCATTTCCACTGAAAATAAGTATTCCCACTTAACAATACATATTTTTCAACAGGTCTTCAGCACTTACTGCCCCTTAAAACTAGAGGTATCAGTGTCCCGTAAGTCTTTCCTGGCATCAAGTACCCCCTATTCTCCTTATTCCATATGCCAGGCAATGTAATTTTGTCATGATACTCAACAAGACTTCTCAAATACTATTCTCAAAGCCATTAATCACATTTTTTAATTATAGCATTAGCTGTGAGGTTTCTCACAGCTTGTACCACCCTCCACAAAGAGAAAAATATGCTGCTTTGAATCATCTTTGTTACTCAGAACTAAACCTCTTTGCTCCTGTCTAGAGATCAGAGATGCTTATTTCTGCTCCTTCTTACTGAGAGAAGGGACATGATATTCTCAATTTGCTCTACAACATGGAACAGATCTTTATTCGGTGTCTTTATTGGACTGCTGAATAGGTAAAAAAAACCCCAGGCACTCACAATCAAGCTGCAGTGCCACTTGCTGACTCCATTACTTTCCCAGGAACTGCACTGCAGAAACCCAGTATCTGAGTTCTGTTGGTTCCAGTCCAACATCTGGCTACATTATTACATGCTGCTGCTTCTTTGAAACAGTAGTACTTGCAACTACCCCCACAATAATCTAATTAAAAGAAGAAAAAACTGCTCGTGGATAACAAACGTTCCCAACGTGTGAGGAAAGTTAATGAATGCAGGCTGTAAGAGTACAGCAAGTGACAGACTAGTTTCTCTGTGACAGGGAGGTGAATTCCAGTGTAGAAGGCATATGGAGGACATAGTGAAGGAATATTCACAATTCAAATTGGGGGACAAGAGGCTGGAGAGCAGTCCTGCAGAAAGAGATATGGGGGTTTGGGTTGATGGCAAGTTGAACATGAGCCAACAGTGTGCCCTGGCAGCCAAAAGGGCCAACCATGTTCCAGGGTGCATCAAGCACAGCATAGCTAGCCAGTCGAGGGAGTTGATTGTCCCACCCTACACTGCGCTGCTGAAGACCCACCTCAAGTATTGTGTGCAGTTTTGGGTGCCTCAATATAAGACGGACATCAAACTATTAGAGTGCATCCAGAGAAGGGCAACCAAGATGGTGAAAGGCCTCAAGGACAAGACTTAGGAGGAGCGGCTGAGGTCACTTGGCTTGTTTAGCTTGGAGAAGAGAACGCTGAAGGGTAACCTCATAGCAGTCTACAACTTCCTCAAGGGAGGCAGTGGAGGGGAAGGTGCTGATGCCCTCTCTCTGGTGACCAGCAACAGGACAAGAGGAAATGAGATGAAGATGTGTCAGGGGAAGTTCAGACTGGACATTAGAAAAAGGTTCTTCAGTGAGAGGGTGGTCGGTCACTGCAACAGGCTCCCTAGGGAAGTGGTCACAGCACCAAGACTGTCAGAGTTCAAGGAGGTCTCTTAGTCATATGGTTTAGTTTTAGGTAGTCCTGCAAGAACTGGGGAGTTGGACTAGATGATCCTAATGAGTCTCTTCCAACTTGAGATACTCTATGATTCTGTGATAATACCTTAGACCTTTTCAAAGGGAAAGCAGAGAGTTCCTGTCTTCTTAAAAGAGGAAGAAAAAGATGTCTGCTGCAGAGTACTAGTTATAACCAAGGAGAAAGGCTACAGTGCTGAGGGAGAACTGTAGGTGTTTAATGCAATTAACAGAGGCAGTGCTCAAGCTTTACATTTAAAAAAAAAAAAATGAGCATGAATCTCTTTTAAAGAAGGCTGTGAATACTTCTCTGTGATAAACAGGTACCTTTAAACCATGGAAAATGGACTCCTTGGAAAAATGATAATCTTTTCCACGTAGCTGAAGTGCATTAACAAACAAACATACTCCCCCACTCTCAGTCAAGTGCAATAAATCGTCAGAAGTCATTTACTGCAGAGAATACAATTATCTCTTTGAGAAAGAATTGGTATTAACACCAAGTTGCTAAGTATAAGAACTGAAGATTAATTTAGGAAGTCCTGTTAAAAATAACATAGATACTGTTTCCCTTGTCCATCTTTCCTTTAAATGAAAAAATCAGATTTTTCACAAAAGTGTCAAGAAGATTAATAAACGGCTACTACCAACCGCTGAAAGACAAAAGGGTTTGAAGTGTCTGAATGACACTATACCTCACAAAATTATTACACAATGGGCCCCAATCTTGTCAACATACACTTAGCTTTATACATGAGAATAAAACCATGGGATTGCAAATGAGTATAAGGTTAATCATATATAAAAGCACGAGAAGAACCAGTCACATATTAATATCTTCCATTTATTCTGCATGCTGCCAAACTATGGTGTGCATTCTGCTCTCAGAAATGGGGCGTTACAAAGACAGATCCGTTTCACAAATTATAAAATTTCTAGGCAGAACCAAAATCCCACCTTCCTCCAGGACTGCTGCTATCCTCGCTGTCCCACTGCTCATTTTTATTTCTTGGTATTGGTGGCTGCAGCATCTCAGCAGCCAGTGGGTCAGCATCATTCTCTTCACGACCAATCCATTCTCCAATCACACGAGGTCTGAGAAGGGGGGTGTTAAAACCTGTTGTGTCCTGAAGAGAAATTAAAAAAAAACAAAACAGAAACACTGCATTGCTTGATCTCAACCACACATGTAAATAGGAAAAGAAAAGAAGAAACAGAAAATAAAAATATTCATTAAAAAAGTACAAAAACAGTACAGTACATTATCATTTCAGAGGGCTACAAAATATTCAGAAACAATCATGGACTAATGAAAAGATTCCCATTAACAAAATTCCAAGAGAAATTTGCCCACGCCAATGCCTCAAATCTCTCCTATTTCTTACTTTTCAATAGCAACTGTAGAAATCTGGGGTATCATCTTGAAAAACTGTGATTTTTTTTTAATAAACACACAATTCTGAAAACCAGCAGCGTGTCAGTTCTGCTAAGCAACAGATCAGGTCACTTGTACAATGAACAGTCCAACCAAAAGACTATTGCAGATTAATAGCATCACTCTTATTTGCATTATGAATTAATGCAAAAATAATAAATACATCTGCATTTGGCACTTTAAAAATAACCCTGCTGGGATTTACATAATGTATCTTTCAATTTGGAAAATGGTATTAACATTTTAATAAAATGCATTTCTGAAACTAGTACTCATATTTTTAACTGCTTACTGGAAGAAGATAGCTGGAGATGACTGCAAGAAGCCAGCAAAATCCAACTGGAGTATTCAAAACAATAGTGATGATTTGCATCATTATATTAGAAATTTAGATTCAGGCAACAAATTGTCCTTAAAAATTGTATGAAAAAGCTTTTCTGAAGTGGTATCTCTTTTCTCAATGTTACTAGAACAGTTGTAGATAAAGGCTCATGTACAACAGTATAGTCAAACTAAAAACCAAATATGTAAGCAAAAAAATAGACACGAAATGATGGGATAGGAATATTAATTTTGCTTTAATTAAACTCTTTTCTAGGCTAGCAAAGACATTTCAAATATAGTGTTCCTAATTAGGAGAGAGATATTCTATTCCTATACTTTAACAAGAGAAAATTTTAGGAAAACAAATCCTCAGCTGTTACCTAGCTCAGTGTCTCGATAAATATTCCTGCCATAAAACAATGCTTTCCAAACAAAGAGCACCTGGAAAAAGTATAGCACAGTGATTACTTAGCCTAGCAACCATATTTTCTCATCTTCCTAAAAACAAACCATTTTTAAAGTCTCTTCCTAATTGACGCAGATATGGTAAAGCACAGTTTGAAGTAGAAGCCTCTACTAAAATGAAACAAACAAAAAATCGTCAGCAAACTGCTTTCATATTAATATATTTACCCTGCTCCAGCTAGATGCTGCAATGGTGCTCAGCAGAACTCCAAGAGCTTCCACTTTGACAGAGCCAAATATGACCCAGGCCCTGGATTAGACTCATTCCCCCTTATTCCTTTGTTCTGCTTTCTGCAGTGTGCCTGCGAGTGCATTACCACACTCTAGTCTCCATACATCTGTCCAAATTCTCCATTACTTGACTAATTCACTTTTTACACAATGTCTGTTTTCTGCAAGGTTGACGTGACACAGTAGGACCACAGAAAATGGAATGCAGCCAGTACAGAATAGAGAAATCTAAGGAAAACACCACGGCTTCAGAGGTTTTAGAATACCTAACCACCAGCATCTTTCTTTTATGTACTTACAAATATACATTTTGTACATCTATCTGGTGCTGTGTCATACTCAGGTAGATGACAGCGGCCTCTAGTCACTTGACAGGCATAACATGTCACAGGTGTAACTACCATCATACGCCTGTGAGCTAGGAAAAAAGATTATTCCACTGCCCACAATGCCTTCATTACACAAGGTGCCTACAGTAGTTGAAGTAAGAACCATTTGGCCCCTTCTAAGGTTTATTCCTGCTACTCTAGCCATTTTCTCCCTTCTTTTTCTCCCTAGGATAATTTCTAATAATTAATAAAAAAAGGTTGGTGGAGCTAGTTAAACTTGCAACAACTTGCAATGTCAATCTTGCTAAAAGCTTTCAGTTCCCTAAGTGAAAATGAAAAGCACCTAAAAATTTGCCCTTTTTTCAGTACCAAGTTTTTCCTGACACCGTACACTACACCATCAGCATATGAATAAGTAAACCATGAATGCTGTGTCTATCCTTGTTATGCTGATTTCTTTTCTAGACATTTTAGGGATTAAAGCAGCACTTTCATACTCTACTTAATAGAAATGTAATTTACATTACATAGTCATGCTTTGTCTCACTTTATCACCTTGCTTTCCTTTTTGAATCGTTAGACTAGTACACCACAGTTTCAGTGACCTAATTTATTTTCCTCCTTTCAACTATATAAGCAGCCACAGTGAAAACAGTAAATGGAGAATCAGAGACAGCTCTACTGAGAACACCAGGACATTTATTTGGCACCTTATTTCAAAAGCTTCAATTAATTCAGATGAAGTATTCTGTTCTCAAGAAAGTTTTTATAGGTTTTATTTTTATATAAACCTTAGAATTTTAACTGATTTCCAATTTATATTCTCTCATGAATAACAGAAGAGATTGACAATTACATTAGTGTACACAGAAATATTTTCAGGACAGGTAGGTATTTAAATCTGCACTAAACGAACCGAGAGGATTATTTTATGGTGTAGTCAGGGTGTCATCCACTTTTTATACACACCGGTGGCTACCAACTTGACACACTTGAGCTTTCTTTTATGTGGAGACCAGGAGAAGAAGCAAAAGACTGGAGGACAGCTGAATCTCATCTTCACATTGGTCTGAGATGTGGTTGCAGCACACAACCCCTATCAGCGAGCAAAACATTTGTGTACCCATTTATTTAAGCATAGTTTAAAAATGTCAGTATTTCTAATTTCTAATATGGATTTTGAGGGAATCTCCATAGTGAGAAATATTTTGGGTGAGCAGAAATTAGTTTATTTTTATGATTTAGAGTAGTTGTTTCCTCTATTTTATTAATTATAAACTGTGTTCATTGTAGTAATACTACATGTAAGAAGAAAGTATACCCTAGACATGGCACAGAAAAAATGTTTTAATATTAACCTTAAGGGTCAAAATCTGTTCCAAATTTTTAGGTCATCTTGAGTCTGATTCTGGATCTCTAACACTTAGCTGTTTCCCATTATTAATCTTTAAAGTGACTGAAAGACGTTGTTGGGAACTCCAGACAAATTTCACAATGTTATGACAGGTCTCACTGTCTCCAAGAGCTCCACTACACAAAGTTTAAGTAAAGCACCAATCCATGGAATATTGGGATTATGTGAAAATTTCATCTATCTAAAAAGAAAATATTTCTAGTCTTAGTATTTGCAGTTAAAAAAAAAAAAGCTTGGAAAACATTCACTAAGTGTTCTTTAGAGAACCATAAGCCAGAAGATGAATAAACCTTCCTCTGCCTTCTTTCAAATTGCTTTAGAATGACATTATTTTAGTCAGTCTTCAACTGTGGCAAGAGGTAAAGGGTGTGACTCCTTATTTTGCATGGTCTGGTTCAGGAATATTGCTGAAATCGGTACAATCGCATAAACCCATTTTAAACCTATTTCTGCATTGTAGCATCCTGGCTACATTCTGCCTCAATGTATCTTACAATGCAGACATGCTACAGTGCAACATATATTGCAGTTAATTTTGTGACATAAACACAAGTAGGGTCTTACAGCAGCAGCAAGTTCTAGAGTAGGCACATCATCAGTAGCCCTGTGGTTAGAGCATTCACGTAGGACACCAGAGCTTCAGTAGTATGGCTAGTCTATACTTCTGTGTGAATTTGCATTTCCGCTTCCCAGGGAAGTGTCCTAACAGACCTAGGAAAAACCCTGAAACTCACAGTGAATTCAGTGTTTTTTCCTCTATAATTCTGTGAATTTCACGGAAAGGTTAACATCCTAGCTCAACTTCTTTGTCTGTGAACATAAAATTCTTCACATTATTGAGAAGCTTTAGAAACTGCACATTCTCACAGAATCACAGGGGTTGGAAGGGGCCTCTGGAGATCATCTAGTCCAACCCCCCTGCCAGAGCAGGTGCACCGAGAGCAGGTTGCACAGGACGGCATCCAGGTGGGTTTGGAATGTCTCCAGAGTCGGAGACTCCACCACCTCTCTGGGCAGCCTGTTCCAGTGCTCTGCCACCCTCACAGGAAAGAAGTTCCTCTTCATGCTTAGATGGAATTTCCTATGGTCAAGTTTGTGCCCATTACCTCTTGACCTATCACTGGGCACCACTGAAAAAAAGACTGGTGCCATCCTCCCAGCACTCTCCCTTTAAGGTTTTATAAGCATTGAGGAGATCCCCTTTGAGTCTTCTCTTCTCCAGACTAAAAAGACCCAAGTCCCTCAGCCTTTCCTCATAAGAAAGATGTTCCAGCCCCCTAATCATCTTTGTAGCCCTCTGCTGTACCCTCTCCAGCAGTTCCCTGTCCTTCTTGAACCAGGGAGCCCAGAACTGGACACAGTACACTAGGTGCGGCCTCACCAGGGCAGAGCAAAGGGGGAGGATAACCTCCTGCGACCTGCTGGCCACACTCCTCTTGATGCACCCCAGGATGCCATTGGCCTTCTTGGCCACAAGGGCACATTGCTGGCTCACGGTCATCCTGTTGTCCACCAGGACTCCCAGGTCCCTTTCCACAGAGCTGCTTTCCAGCAGGTCAGCCCCTAACCTCTACTGGTGCATGGGGTGATTCCTCCCCAAGTGCAGTACCCTACGCTTGCCCTTGTTGAACTTCATGAGGTTTCTCTCTGCCCAATTCTCCAGCCTGTCCAGGTCACGCTGAATGGCAGCACAGCCTTGCGGTGTGTCAGCCACCCCTCCCAGTTTTGTGTCATCAGCAAATTTGCTGATGGTACACTCTATCCCTTCATCCAGGTCATTGATGAATATGTTGAACAGGACTGGACCCAGGACTGACCCCTGGGGAACACCACTTGTCACAGACCTCCAACTAGACTCTGTGCCACTAATCACAACCCTCGGAGCTCTATCTGCCAGCCAGTTTTCAATCCACCCCACTGTCCATTCATCCAACCCACACTTCCTAAGCTTGCCTATGAGGATGCTGTGGGAGACAGTGTCAAAGGCCTTGCTGAAGTCAAGGTAGACAACATCCACTGCCCTCCCCTCATCTATACGTCCAGTCATGCCATCGTAGAAGGCTGTCAGATTAGTCAGACATGACTTCCCCTTGGTGAATCCATGTTGGCTACTTCTGATAACCTTCTGTTCCTCCAGATGCTTTGAGATGATGCCCAGAATGAGCTGTTCCATCATCTTTCCAGGGATGAAGGTGAGGCCTACTGGCCTGTAGTTTCCTGGGTCTTCCTTCTTGCCCTTTTTGACGACTGGAGTGACATTGGCTTTCCTCCAGTCTTCAGGCACCTCACCTGTTCTCCAGAACCTTTCAGAGATGATGGAGAGTGGCACAGCAATGACTTCTGCCAACTCCCTCAGCGCTCGTGGGTGTATCCCATCAGGACTCATGGAGCTGTGGATATCCAGTTTACTTAATTGATCCCTAACGTGATCCTCCTCAACCAAGGAAAGTCCTCTTTCCTCCGAACTTTCTCTGTTACCTGTAAAGTCTGGGACTCCTGAGGGCTGGCCTGAGCAGTAAAGACTGAAGCAAAGAAGGCATTTAGCAATTCTGCCTTCTCTGCACCACCTGTCACCATGGCCCCTGTCTCATTCAACAGCAGGCCCACATTTACTTTAGTTATCCTTTTGCCTCCAATGTACTTGAAGAAACCTTTTGTGCATGGTTTCTGTGCAATCATAAGGAGGGTGAGTCAATTCAGAAATTTGTATTATATTAACTCCGCACTTTAGCCTTAAAATCTGTGAGTCACAAGGCATCTCTTCTCATTTTCTTTCCTTACACAAGAAGTGCGAGTTGCTGATTTTACATTGCTTCCATGGCCTAGAGACATGGTCTGAATCATCAAGCGAGACTGAACACCAAACTCTGCAAGTCTGAAGTAAATGAGACGAAAAAGGAGGGACTCTATATCATAAACCTGTTTTAATTGCAGTAATCTTAGGAAATTTTTTTGCAATTATATTAGTGAACTCTGAAATTTTATTAGACTGTCAAACTGAAAGCTTCCGTTTTGACTGACCTTGTCTGCCTGTATTTTCTCTACCTCTGTCTTGGACTGAAGCCCTAAATACTGGCACAAAGCTACTAATAGCAGACATATGACAAGAATCTGTTTAAATGAAACACCCTTCCACAGAAATAATTGTAATTCAGAGCAAAATGGTTTTCCAAATCCACATGCTCAAGTAACTAAGCAACTAACGAATTAACTGGATTACTTGGGAGGAGGAGTTAACATCAACCAACAACACCGATCCAGTACTCCCCTGACAAAGGCAGCTAGAGGTTACTGCAGCCAGAAAGAAGTAAGTTTTTAAAAAATACTTACATAATAAGAAACAAAAATAAACATACACATGCATTCTCTGTTTTAGCTGAGTTCATAATCTAAAACACAGTTAAAGAGCAGGATTATGGGCTCTGTCCTGATCCCCAAGAGTGTTCCCAATTGTCAGGAAAATAAAGCAAGGAAGAGCATATGAAAGAATTTATTATTGTGTTTTATGTCTCTCGTGACATCTATGTAACGCCAACATTATAACAGAATCCATTGCCAAGTTTGGGCATGCTGTTCTAGATCCACGACATGTACCTGAATGGTTAAATGGTTAATCCAAACCACACATTAATGTGATTTGAAAAATTATTCAGTGCCACCACAGCCTTGATAAGGAAGCTGTAGTATCAGCATGTATTTCTGGGAAAGGAATTACAATGAACTTGACTACATTTATACCTGAAAAATAAACATCACCTGGGAACACGCTCAGGTGAAATGGAATCAAATTCTGTCTAATGTTAAACCATTATCAGATAGTCTTTGGTTGCTTTTGGACCAAACCAAATAACAGACTTAGAAACAAGTCACAGGGAACATTTCAGGAATTAGCTCACATAAGGGATCATTCTTAAGAAGCAGGATGCCACAGAATGGTCCTGGCTACGCTCAATTTCTTAACACAGAACTAGCCTTCGTGACCATTAAAAATCCTTAAGGGGCAAAACAAGAAATAGAAGTGAAGTTCACTAAAGCCCACGGAGATGGAAAATTGCACTTCTTCTGGAAATCTATCCTGAAAGCCAGTTGAGCATTGCTGCACAAAGGAAGCATGTTAAGAGCTTTATTGGGGTTTTTTTTAATTTATTTTCCAAATAACTTCTGATTTCAAGAACATTCAATTTAGCTGTCCTCACTAGAAACTGATGTTAAAACAGATGCAGTATTGTAAAGGTGTCAGGTAAGGTATGCTATTGAATGTACATAACATAATGTCAAGTTTTATTTAAAAAAAACAAACCCACCTTCCAATTTTAAATCATAAACAATAAAGTATATGGTAATAAAAAGAAAATTAACTCTTCACTCAGACTGGATCCTGAGGAAATTCACCAATGATGTTCCTCATCTCAATTTTCACACTGAATAATTAAATTTAAAAAAACATGAATGTTTTTGAACAACAACCTATCAGCATTTTAAAAAAACTAACATAGAAGTATCTCCTAAAAATGTATGTAAAAACTACATGATAACAGGCTCTAGCCCAAAATGTCTTTTTCCTCCCACAAACAGTTTTTCACAAGTTTTTTTCAATAAACAAAACCAGGTGAAGAGGAGTTCTTTGTAAGTATTCTTAAAGGTAAGGGTTCTAATGGAAGGACCTTGTAATTGTATTTCTCATCACCTCTGAGCACAGTTAAGGAAACAGTAGGAAGGAAGACTTAGATACTGTTATACTCAATATGAACAATGATATAAAGCAGGATCAAGGGCAAAATGATAAGTATAGGCCATTGTTTTGAAATGGCAGCTCCATATGCACATGAGTGCATGGTGACAGTGATCAATCTTGTCTAACTGGCTTGTCCTGGAGAACCCAGTGGAGATACTTTATATGCACTTGTGTCAAAAAGCTTCATGCCCTCATTTTACCAGGAGAAAGGAAAGATATTTAAAAAATTGTCTCCTATATTAGCCATTATTGCTGTGTCTTACATACCTTTCGATCTCATTTCCCTGATAGTAATGGGTTTTGACACCAAGAACACAACCCAAGATTCTTGGCACTAGAAGCATACTGCTGTTCACTGGTGAGATTATGGAAGAGAAAGGTTTCTGTTTTCTCTGGAACTTTAAAAAATTAGGTTGGTTACTCTTTCAGCATAAAGTCTAGCTAAAACTAAAATTCATGTTAACTGTGTAATACATCAAAAAAAAACCAAACAGAAGAGATCTGTTTGTTGCATAAGCAAGGAAGTAAAGACTGATCTTTATGCCCTGTGCATTCCTGATCAAATCTAGGGAGCAAAAATTATTCCTAAATATTCTCACAAATCATATCTGAGAATGCAGAATTCATGACTTCATGAATAAAAGGTATTTAAAGCTAAATGCTTCAAAAAGTACATAAAGTAACGCAACAGACTATATTAAGCAAAGATGGTATCAAGATCAAAAGGATTTCCATGGCCTCGTTAAGAGTCTCTTAAATTCAGGGCGATTTTTTTTTTTTTTCCATAGTTGACAGCCCATCTTGGATCAAGCTCTTAATGTACTAACATATACTGTACTTACCCATATAGCTTTCCATACCCAAACTTCCTCTGAGCCCAACATAACGGAAGCGTGTATGCCAGGACAGGGAGATGCAGCTCTTGTTGCCTAAAATTATCACAATCATCTGTCTTTTTGTACTGTTCATTAGGCATACAGTAAATCTTACCTTATCAAGCTCATCAGAAATAGCAATGCCTGAAAACAAAACATATTAAGAAAAATTGTTTAGAAACATTTTTTCTGTAAATGTCTCTTACTACAGTAAGTAAAAGTAAGGTTTAATCTGAAAAGTTTACATTGTTCTCTGCACACTGCTGTACTATAAAATGTACCATACTTTGTTTCCAGGCAATTTCACTAATGGAACAATATACTCTTAACTTTCGTCAGCTGCAGTATTATCAAAATGAGTTTTCAAAAAACTATGGAAATGGAAACAGCAGATGTGGCAGTAAAGTGACAACGAGCTTAAGTATACTTCTACCTGCTTTCTAAAAGTAAACCAGCAACATAATATTTACATATGGGCTCATTATTATGCAAATCTCACCCCAACCAGCATGCATAACATCATGCTGCAATCACAGGGCAACATGGACATGACTCTTCTCTCTTTCTCCATTCTATGAAAACAGATGGAATTTAAAGAGACGAAAATCTCAAAGTAAAGTTTCACAATAGAATGCAAAACAGTTTTTCTAAACCCTCTGAACAAGAACTTGTTTATTTGCTCTTGTCCTGTTGATGCCTGCCTGCGGCTTTTCTATGCTTGCTTCCATCTAACTCTTTTAATTATGACTATCCTGTAGCACATTAAATATGCACAGCTGGTCTCAGAATTTTTAACACATCTACACGCCTCAGTCATATCACATGGAGAGACCAAGTAATCATACATTTAATGCTATCATGTTGAAAAATCTGATGTATTGAAAGCAAGGCATTTTCCAGATTCCTATAAGGCTTGATAAGAAACATTTCCAGGTTAGAACTTCAATTCATAAACCAAAGAAAAGCATCTCCTGGTGGTGAAAATGAAGTGGAGAAGTACCCACGTATAGGAAGAACACAAAAAGCTCTATTAACTTCTCTGATTAAGTTACATATAAGCACATAAACTTGAAAAACATCCATAATCTAAAGGAGTGCTTTTAGTAAAATGCTTTTAAAATAAGTCCCATAGGTTCCCCAGAATCTACTCTAAATTTAGAGAAGACTAAGCTGAGTAATTGAATTGACCAGAATGCCTCAAATTTCTTCTTTACTAAATTGCACACAGTATCAAGACACCAAAACTGACTATATTTCTTAGATAAGCATGTAGAGAGATAGTAGTTTCTGAGGACATCTTGCCAAAATAAAATTTTAAAAGTTAGAAAACTTTTATCTTCACAATCAGAGAAGTAAACCTGCAAACTACTTTCTCTCTCTCTCTCTGATGTGCTATCAAGAGGCAAGAAAAAGGATTCTTGTGAAGAAATTTGTTAAGGAGCTTGTTACAGTAATCTTGGCATGGTGATTCTTCTGGAGGCAGGATTTACCACACTGTCAGTTATAGAGACCTTTATGTTATGGCTTCGGCTCCATTAACATTAGCAAAACTCCATTAGTTACTGATAATACAACTCCATTAGCAGAGACCGGGATAAATTAACCCATAAAAAGGTAGGTGTAAAAAAGCTTCTCATTTTCTTCCAGGACACTACTACACACTTAGCGTGTGCCCACTCTTACCAATTTTCTTTTGCAGTTGCCAAACTAACAAAATATCACAGCTGAAATTAAGAAGAGGGGGAACTTGCACCCTGTGTGCAGTAGACAGAAAATCACAACACTGAGGTGATTTTCTGGATGCAGATCTCAGCTGGAATCATATGGGCTCCAGTTTTGACAAAGCAGTTCCTCAAAAAATTAAACCCATTGCATACATTACCATAACATTAAAAAAACGAGAACACCTTAATCCAGCATCCTGAGAATGCAACTGGGGATAGTCACAATTATCATACAGGAATATTTAGGATTTCTGTCACTCTCTGAACCCTTAGCACACTCCTGACTTTTTGGCAGTCAAATAGGTTACTGTCACTTACTTTATTTTCAGGTAATACATAGGCAATTTAAAAAAAATTAATTTCTACAAAGTAATGGTAACAATGATTGCTATCTCCAGTTCATGTAACTGCTACTAGCCAGAGATCAACATTTTTCAAAAAGAAAATCCTCTTTTCATTTATTTTGTATATTTGACAACAAATAATTGGTTGTGCTCTCTGTACCCTGTATAGTTATTTTCATTTTGTTTCTCTGTGGCATTCTTACAACGTAAAAGAGAAAAAAAATTTTTTTCTTTTTAATATATTCTAAATAGGAAAATGTCATTGTAAAAATCACAGAGTACTAGAGACAAAGGGACAGCCCATTCAATGAAACTAGTTTAAATGGAAACAGCTATGTTTCACGTTTCAGCAAAACATCCCTAAATGTAGCCAAAATGTCCACACACTAAAAACTATTTACCTAACAATTTAGTTACTTCCTCAAACTGTAACCTTTTTTCGTCACAACTTAATCCTAATGACCAAAAAGCTCTAAGACCAGAAAAACTGACACACCTGGTTTGTTCAAGCTTGAATCCAATGGCTTTGTTAGAATATAAATTATTAGGAACAACTGTTTCTGACTTCCCTCAGCTTAAAGCATTTAAAGCCTGACTCTGCATGATGGTGAACGTAGAGAACGGAAGTTTTAGGGATGCTTCATCATTGCTCTGCCTCAAGTCACTGAGCAGCGGATAAGAAGGGGACTGTTGAAAAAGTTCTTCTCCTTTTGTTGGGGAAGGTATTCTGATGTGAAAGGCAAATCCTTCAGAAATGAAGGAGTACAGCTTTACCCTTTCTCTCACAGCAGCTGTTTCTCACAGACAACATTTGCTATAGTTTTATACCATACTATGATTGACAACTATACAATAGTCCTACCATTCTTACTTTTTGCAATGAGAAAGTGCGGTATTGTGACTAACAGGGAGAGAGGGTTGTTGCCACCATCAGATAAGGCTCACAAACAAAATTTACAGTGGGAATTAGTTAGGCACCTACCTGCCAATTTTATGTCTTTAAAAATCCTCCCTTTTAAAAGTAATTAAGGGTGCGGAATTTTGATCAGGCATCACAAGTACCCAGCCCACTCAGCTGTCTGGTGAATTACACAGACAGATTCAGGGCACTTGTTTCTGCTTTTGGGTGTAATGACCCTCTGTGCTGTAAGGGTGCTGGAACAATAAAGTAATTGGTCTGAACGTGCTTTCACAGTCCTTCAGAAATGCTCCACGGCTACAACTACTGCCACCTCTGATCAGCAACAAATCTGGAGTGGGACTGTTCATGCTAGCATAGCCTCTCTCAACTGGAACACTTTCATCCTGTCAATAGCTTGGTTTTTGAAGAGAACTGGAAGAACAAGGTATGCTCTGATTGCAAGAAAGGTCTGGCACACTAGGATTAAATTAAACATGACTACCAGACAATGTAATAACAATGCAACTTACTAATACTTATTATACTTTAATTACTATTATCATGCTTACATTAAGCAGATTGCCCTAAAGCATATCACACTATTAGCCATGTACCTTATGGCTTTTTTATACCTAAAATACTAAACCAGTTGTTTGTCATGCCTTTTTTAAAAATTATCATGGATTATTAAATTGCCCATACATATATAAAACCATTTTTTACATGGTTATCTGAGATTTCTGTTCCCAATCTTCTATCCCTTTGGCAATCTACAGTAGCACAATGGTAAGAATGGAGAAATAAAGATGATGATCATTACAGCATTATAGCATCTTCTTTGATGAAAAAGCCACCTCCCAAAATGTATCTGCACCATGTTTTAAACAAAATCAAGTCCCTTTTGAATCTAGAATGAGTATCTTCCACAGTAAAGAGAAGACTTCCTGCTTAGGACATTCTGCTTAGTTTCTAGCTTACTAGGAAATGAACTTTCTTTCAGAAGAAAAATGAATATTGTTAATAACAATTCCATGAGTCTTAAAAATGCCTAGCTCTTTCATACGCAGTTCTTAGCAGAAGAATTTTATTTGTTGCTGCTCTCCTGCAACAAATACAATTAATCCAGTACCTAATGCCTCTCTACTCAGTGGTATTATTCCTCTTTGAAGAGTGATTTTTAGACCTCGATGCTCTCAATGCAACATCATAAAATTAATTTTCAAAACAGTAGGCACCATATGAATTCAGGTCTTCTGGAAACGGCAAGTCATAAAATCCCTGTCTGCTGCATTATTCCTGATAAGCTTAAAAACTTGCAATATCTTCATATGCTATACACACCTGAAATTATAGAACAGGTGTTCTGATAAGAATGAAACTTCAGAGACAACTACCATTTTTGCTTTTATTTGTGGTTCTTAAATAATTATAGGTAGAGATAACACAAATAAAAATCAGTTGAGAATTTTAAGACTTACATTTTTCTAAATGCACAACAAACATCTGACAAGTCTAATGTGTACCTAGTCATAAGAAAATAAAACACTACTACTTTAATGCATGCCAGACTACCATTATTCAGCTCAATGGGAGCAAGTAGCTTATGCATTTTCCTAAACATCCAGAAGATGGCCGCAGAGCTCCCAAGAGCCAGTTTTCCTACTTGCCAAATAAAGTCTTCTGGATTTGACATACAGGTTTTGACATACAGAGTTTAGACATACTAAGACAACCTCAATGCAACTCTGACTAACTTGACAAAATTAATTTTCAGGATCGGTCTAGGCCAGGGAACTTCTGGATGGCTGGACTGTCAACCTCATAGTGCATCACAGGTTCTGTAACAAACTCCAGGAGAGAAACAGCATTATTATTCTACCATTATTAATACTGCAACTTTGAGCATGAACACAGAAATACCGCATTGTGTATCAACTGCCCAGCAGTTAACTGTCCCAATGCATTCTCCTATCCATTGTAAATCAGGGGGAGCGTATGTTCCCTCACTCGTGGGACAGGCCATCTCAGATGTACTTGCATTTCCCAAGGCAAAACCTTGTGCCATACTGCAGCTGGCAGCACAGTAAATTCTAGACCCTGTGCCTGTTTGCACCATGTATTAAACGCAAGGCAAATTGAAGTTATTTATTTCACACCATCCTTGGATTATAAAGGACATAAAATGGTTGCTCTGGTTGTACCAGAAAAAGCATTTCCCCCAGAAAATACGTACACAAGAGCCAAACCAGCTCAGTCATTTCTGTATAGTAACTTTATAACGGATTTGTCATTGACTGTCATAATAGACTTTCTTATATTATTTCCTTTACTTACATTGAGTCATTTTACAACTTTCAAAATTAGATATATTTCCTCCAGTAGTAACTCAGAGATTTTCTGTGAAGGCATGTTGAATTGAAACCTCAGAGTTCTTGCCAATGAGCGACATATGTCCTTATATTATTAAACAACTATGTATCAAGTTTCTGTAGTGGTATCCATCTTGAATTAGTATACTATTCCTCCCAACATCTAGCCATATAAGAACAAGGGAGACGGTGTCATCTGCAAGGCACCACACATTAACATATCAGCATACTATGTATTAGTATAGTCACTATCTAGGAAATATGAATTTAATCTGTCCTCCACAGGGTGGCTTTAAAAAAAATAAAAATAATTAATCCCTAGCAAAAGAATCTGTGCTTCATACTTGCAGCATTTCTATATCCAAATTTCTGAGTTACTCCAATGGAGAATACAGGTTTCAGGATAAGGTTTGGTGAGTAATGAATTAGGCAGAGAGAAACAAAATGCAAAGTACCCATTAAACATTATGTCCCAGAAATTCTCCTAGGCCAAGGTCATCTCAGAAGAGAATAATCAACACTGCAGAATCTTTCAGAACTCTTGATTTTAGGAAAAGGTGTACACTGCAGTAGGTTGGTTAAGGTGGGTAGCCCACAACACCCAGTAGCCAAGGACAGAGTCATAGCTCACCCTTCTACTATTCCCTGAATGCCAACCCCCTTCTTCTAAGAACTAGAAAGTACCATATCTGAGATGACAGTCACACAAACTCCAGTTCTGCAACAGCAATTAGGGAAATGTTTAGCAAGCCAAATACTGTTCCAGAAAAGGACACTGTAGCTCAAAAAGAGACTTTAGTCCTGGAACCTAGAGTAGGCTAGATCAGAATGGCAAATACCTCCACAAAAGTAATTAAAAATTTAACATCTGCAGGAAAAAGATACTCTTAACTGAAGTAGCAGTGAGGTCCCAGCCATATAAGCCCCACTTTATAATTGAATAGCAATAATGTTCACATTCTTCCTGTTTCAATCTCAGAAAATATCATTATTTTGTATTATTACTCATACATCACACTAAAAGCAAATGGATTTTATGAGCAAAGGCAGTATCGGATAACAGCTGCAGTACTGAGATAAAATTATCTTCCTTAAAGGTTTGATTGAGCTTATCTAAAAATGTCGATCTCAAAATAAATCACAAACATTGATCTCACACAAGAATAACACAATTTTAAAGTTCAGCCTGAACAGAAGAAAGGAAAGATCCTCTACAGAATACTGATGACTAGTTTTGTGCTTCAATTAGCAGAACATATTTAGGGCTAGATGCTCAACTGATCATGGATAAGTCATTTTCACAGACTAAGGTCCATTTCAGACCAACAACTGCGTATGACTGAAAAAAAATACTAAACTAAAGTATTATGTCTTAAAACAATACCCCTCCATGAGGTGATTGATAAAAGTCTAGTTACATGTCGTGCAGGTGTTCATTCACAGTTAAATCATCATCATCAGAAATGCCTACTTGCAATAGGAAAATTCAGAGTCTCTGATGTATGTTAGTGGTATTCCATTCAAGCACATCTTCCATAACCAGAATGTAAATCATTAATAGTTTCCTACAGTGTAGATGCTTCTAAATGAAACCCCATTCTAATGTGTTTCAGAGACTGCTAAATGCATTGAAGTAGCTCACGATGTATATATTAAACTTCTCACATCCCACATACTCGCAGGTTCATCCACAAAACTGAGGACATGATTTTAGTGGTTTGTTAATATATTCTGATCTTTTTTTGAACTAGTTCTACCCTCACTGTTATGAGAGATTTACTCTTGTTGCTTATCTTCTTTGCCATAAATGATAAACAGAACATACGCTTTTACATTTTGCTACCTTATGTTTTTCTTAAAAGGGTAAGGTCATGCTTCTCTTTCTTAAGCTATGCATAAACAACATCAACTGAATCTAACATTATGTGAAATAACTGTTTGAGATACTCAAGAAGGACTCAGGGATCTTTCATTCTTGGAGATATTCAAGAGCCATGGACATGGTCCTGGACAACTGGCTCTAGGTGGCCCTGCTTGAGCAGGAGGGTTGGACCAGATGACCTCCAGAGGTCCCTTGCAACCTCAACCATTCTGTGATTCTATGATTCTTTATGGGTCTCAACAATATTTCCTACTAGACTGCAGACGACTTTCCTATTTACTAATTATTTATTTATTGATTACACACACCCCCTTCCAAATTAAGAAACAAAAGAGTACTTTTTTCCTGTTGGTTATAGCTAGATACCATTATTTCTGGGATTCCCTCCAACTAACTGACATGGATTCGTTCCCAAATAGCTTTGGTTAATGTTAACTTACTACCATTTTCTGACCTTAGAATGTCTACCGGATTCAAAGCATGGTAAACTTGTTTCTTCCCCTCTGATTGGTAGTATACACCTGACCTTAACAAGGACTCAAACATTACTAACAAAACATTGGTTATCTCTGTTGAAAGGCTATGTGTAATTATGAAAAAGTACCCATCTCACAGTAGAACACATTAAGTGTCATGAAATGCTGTTACCATGTGTAAATTGAAACATCCCATACGCACACATTTTCAATATACACTCTAATCCTTAACTGTTCATATAAAAGATGTAAAGTTGTTCAGAAAGCAGGCAGACTTCATATCTACTTTGCAGCAAGCTCTTGTTGATTTAGCCCTCATTTTTGCCACTCAAAACACTCACAATTCAGTGTTTTTCCATCTCCTGTTACCTATTTTTCCATCCTTAGAAGATGGGGAGTGAAGACAGATATATTCATGAACAAAATCCTTAGCTATACAGGAGATTTTAACTCTCTTTAAAAGGCAAACAGGTCAGAAGGTGAAATAAAAGAGTATACATTTAAAACAGCATGGAACTTTTCTTACTTATGATCAGCTGAGGAAGAAGGATGACAGCAATAAAGATGAGAGACCTTGCAATCAAAGAAAACGAAACATGCACAAGGGAAATGTGGTGTATTTCTGTATGGTCCTTCATAAACCAAAATCTCCCCTAAATAGTTGACTTGATAGTTCAAAATCCACTTCAATGACACACAACTGATCGGAGAAGCAAACGAATCCCAGGTTTCCCACGTAAGTATGCCTCTGGAAAATCGTATACTTAAATCCCCAAGCTCCAAAGCACTTACATGATCATTATGCCAATACTCTTCTCCAGTTTCTCAAAACTCTTAAGATACTTTTAACATTGAGTGTGAAGTCACTTTTGGTTTCTCAGATCTACTGCAGCACAGAATTACTCACGCATTGTCTTGATGGGGCTTGGGAGAAGGGCTCCAAATATAATGAAGTTCACTTTTAATCACTAGGAGTACTGAACATAGGAGAGACCAGACATCCAAGTGCCTGATCCTCACCTTCCAAAGCTTTCAGGTAGTTCTAATTTTGTGTGAAGTGCACAGGTTTGTCTCAAAGCAGATATCTGGACTGCATAGTGAATGAAGCAACAGAGTTTAATTTACAGGCTGTGTCAGCTGCATAGCAGGCAATGATGTCCTGGAAACTCACTACAAGATCCAAAGCTTATCTCTAAAAATGGAAACGAATTCCAGGACCTGATGGAAAATTCATCTAACTTTAAATGTCTGGTTTTACGTGGCCCTCTTCCCTGTTAAAATACTGAAGAAAGAAATGAGAGGGTGCTGTAAAAAACATTGATAGTACGTTGTAATCATTTGCATACTCAACTATTTGTTGAGCCAGGTGCCTGTCCCATACTCCTTCAAAAGAAGATTAGTATTAAATGTAGTATTAGACTCAAGGACTTTATGGACGAGCTTGTAGAATCAAAAGCACTGGCTAGCCTGCCCAAAACAAGCATTAACACTGGAGAAGATAGCTACAGGACATTGTCATGGCTTTTGTAAAATTCACATGGGATGCTTGTTTGGGTACAGCACAGAATGAGTTTCACATGTTCTATACTTCCAAAGTTCTAGACATGTCTATTCATTGAAACCTTCTAAGATATTTTCTGTATGCAATGTGTATTCTACCTTTGGGAGAACAATAAAACTCCACTTATTTTCCAAATTATACCTTTTCTTTTTTTCCAAACTTTTCACATTTTTCATTTTGAATTTTTATATCATCCTAACACATACAGCACAGCACAGAACAGATTTATTTCCTAAAGTGATCTGAAAATCAGGAGCACAAAAACTGGAAACAAGGACATACAGCTTAAAATTAATCTGATGCAAGTGTTTGAATGACACAACCAAAAAGGCTAAAGTGCAAAATTAATAACAACTATCAAAGAACAAAAAAGCCACAAGAAAAAATACTATACACTAGGAAACGAGGACAAAGTAAAACACAGAACTATTGCATCGAAGAGAAGGAAAGCAAATAACCGATCATACAAGAAAATCCCAGTGTCCCATACTTTCACTGCTTCAGTCTTTACAAAAAAGTTAATTGTAGCCGGATGCTTAACACTAGTGATTTTAAGAAGAAAAACTGCAAGCCAGATGACGGAAAGCTGAAAGATATTCTGATGACTTAGATATATTCAAGTTGGCAGAGTCTTGTGAAATTCACTCTAGAGCACTTAACTAACTAGCTGAAGAAACCTCTAATCCATCAGCAACTGTCTTTCATGAATGGAGAGGACAAAAAAGGGCAAATACCATCTCTTTCTTTGGAAAAGAAAAAGGGAAGACATGGGCAACTACTCACCAGCAAGACTAAATCTGACAGCAGCAACAATATTTGACAAAATTGTTAAATAAACAATTTATCAACATCTAATGGATAGGAAAGGTGACAAGAACCAGCCAACATGAATTTATCAAGAATGAATCACATCAAATCAGTCTAATTGCTTTCTCAACCGGGAAACTTGCCTAGTAGATAAGAGGAGGAAGTAGATGTAAAATACTTCAGCTATAATAAGACTTTGTTTACTGTCCTAGATGATACTCCAGTAAACAAATTAGAGAATTACATTCTAGGTGAAATCACTGCAAGGTCGATAAACATCTGGTGGGAAAAAACGCACTTACTGAGTAGCTTTCAAGGGATGGTTGTCAGATCTGAAATGGAATCATGAAGAGGTCTGACAATATTTCCATTAATGATCTGGATGAAGAAATAGAGAGCACATTCATGAAAGTGAACTTAGTATCAGGCTGCAAGTGATTTAAAACGCTCTTGGGGGGTAGAATTAAAATTCCATATTATCTTGATAAATCATCAGAAAACATCAAGTACTAGCAAGAAACAGTGAAGAATGTTTCATTTGTGAAATAACTCTATGAAAACCTGACTCCAACAACACTGACCGGGTACATTCACCTCCAGTCCAAGTGTAGGGCCCAGAAGACCGGCAGTGTCTTACACTCCAGTTAGAAAACTCTGTGGCAAAGAGAGGTACAGAATGCTGCAAACTGTATTTTAGGTATAAGGAAGCCAGAGCTCAGTGGAACCTACATACTAATCACAAGGAAAGACAAAGATGTAGGATTGAAGAGTGGATTTAGTCCTTTATTATTGAACTCTCACATTTGCTTGGTTTGTGTCTCCAGACAGTGAATAAATAACCCTTTCTGAAATTGAAAAAAAAATATTGTTTCTCTATCTGGGTTAAGCTTGGTTACAAGTCTCTAAAGGAGAAAGGCTTGAAAACAACACTCACACCCATCACAGTAACATGGTCAGGCAATGGTGGGGCTGCAAATCAGAGACCCCGACTGGAGCTCCTTAGAGGCAGATAGACCAATTTACTAGAAATGTATTTGAAAAGAGCCCTGTAACTATACTACTATAATTACTATAAATATGAAAATTGCTTAGAATATAATTGTTGTGAACAGCCTAAAACATTTGGGAGAGAGGGAATTTGCACAAACTACTTTTGGTATTTGACACAATTCAGAAAAATGTTGAATCTCAAAATTCTCCACAAAGCAGATCTTCCATTCTTCATTCAGCTGTGTTTCTGACCTCACCATCTGCAATTTCTCCAGTGAATCAAGAAGTGCCATGGATAAAATTTAATGAGAGGAGAAAGAAAATATTACTCATTCAAATGTCTCCCAGACCACACCACACTTA
The DNA here is from genome assembly GCA_008921705.1 of Burhinus oedicnemus. Taxonomy (NCBI): domain Eukaryota; kingdom Metazoa; phylum Chordata; class Aves; order Charadriiformes; family Burhinidae; genus Burhinus; species Burhinus oedicnemus. The sequence continues at coordinate 495,055 of VFFE01005628.1, forward strand.
GTTTTCATGTACCATGGCAGACAGTACTTTTCATACTTTGATAATTTTTAGTAGTGTTTGCACCCACCAGTGTACTTCAGAATTCTCTTCTACAGGAAAGAAAAGAAAAAAAAAAGCGCAACTATCATATCCAGTAATTCTCAGAGCTACTACTTACATGAGCATGCTACTTTTAAACACTGCTCCTGTTTGACTATGTATTTTAAGGGATAATACTTGGGTTTTGTTATGAGATAATTGGCTACCAGGGTTTTGGGTATTTATTTGAGATGCTTTAAAATATTTATTTGAATTGCTTTAGAAAACTGGAAGAAATTAATTGGGGCCAAGGATACAAAATACCTAATTGTTTTTCAATGACAAGTCTGATCTCCATCAATGAGGTTAAGGTTTCACAAAGGTTAATCCAATCTAACTGCTACCACTGAAAGGAGCAGTCTAACGGCAGCATGTTCCTAACATTTTCCTTAAACCTTCTTGTGTTGATCTCTTTATGAGCTAATTCAGCTCCCTAAGCTGGCAGAAAACTAATATAATAAAAAAGGAGGTGCAAGGGAAGTAGTTTCAGTCAGTAGGAGTGCTACTAAATTATCTCATTCTGTAAACCTCATCAATAGGAACGTAACTGCTGATGTCAATGTACTTGGTCTTCATTGAATAGAAGACCACCTTCTTGATATATACTTTGAAATTACAATTCAGGCAGCACGGTTACATTACAAAACTAAAATCAATCAACTTACTGCGAGACAGATTCTCAAGGGCTTTTCCAAGTTTTTTGCTCTCTTGAAGAATATGATTTAGTTCATCAAAATCATGGTTCTCCGGTTTTGTCCTCCAATCCCATTTAGGATGCTCTATTGACCTTGGCACTAAATATACACAGATATATAGATGAAGTTTAGATTTGGTAGTTCAGACTCCTACAGTAGAAAAAAAGCTGCATAATGAGTTTACAAGCTCAAGTACCTTGAGTGGAAATTACTTAACTATCCTCCTATTTTAACAGCTGGAAATATTTTCGTTGGTCAATGTGAAGTAAAAATGGAAACATCTATGAACAAATGCATAGCTGGGATGATTCTTGCAACTGAATTAATTGGTAAACAGGAATAATTAATATTAACAATTAAAAATAATAAAAATAATGCAATAACAGAAAAAGGTAATAAAAATATTGCATATGAAGGTACTTCATTTACAGCAAAACAGAACTGTGTGCCCTAGGGGCCGAAAAGGAAAAATGTCAAAATGAAAATGAGTACAGGTATTTTTGTCTTTGCTAGTCATTTTATCAAAAAGAAAAAATAAATATTTTAGATAAAGCTTTTAAAACAACAAGTATACACAATTTAAAAAAATAAATATCATAAAGAGTATATAACACAGTTCATAAAAACAGTGAAACAAAATATGTCCCTATTGTTCATGCTGTACAGCCCATAATCTTTATTCCAATACTTAAACAAAATCTATCTTTGGGAAGCACAGTCCTGAGCTTACAGTCTCCTACCCATTATCTATTACCAAAACCTTTGATTTAATTTTAAAATAACAGTTTCTCAACTGCTAAGCTAACTTTACCTACAATGGCAGGGAAGAAGAGAAGGAGTTTCTGAGATATGTAGGACCCACAATGAACACAGCTGCATTGACCAATGTGAACATTTTGATCAATTTGTAGAAATGAAAACAAAAATGATGCTGTCTCTGAAACTACAGTTTAACATGTTCTTTTTGCCAGTGTTCTGAACTAAGCGATCCGCTGCCTTCACCACCACATGCAATTGTTGGGTTGCCTCCAAACACAGCACTATTGTGCTGAGAACTGCACATGCTGGTGTGAAGATGATGATGCCTAGTCTACATTCCTAATAGAAAGCACCAGTTGCATTCATCAATGGTTGCTAACTACTCACTTAAAAATAACTTCAAAAACAAAGCCTATAACATCCAATATATCCTGGCCAGCTTTGAAATTTTTATTTACTATTTTGACAGCTGTCAACTAACTTATGCTTACAAACATCATTTTCATTGCATGGTAAGAAGGAAACTTGCAGAATCCTACAGATCATGCAAAAAAAAAAGTGGTATCTTATGATCATTTTGAATTTCAGAGTGCTTTTACGATGGCATGAGGAAATTATGGTCAGACTTCAAGTTCTGGTAGCTATTACAAAAGGTGTTAAATAACTGTTGCTATTGAAATTTGCCTTATTTTGCCCTCTGTGTCAATATAGAATCTGCTCCACTTTGGATCAACTCCCCAAGGGAAAGTTGAAGTTAAGTCAATAGCCATCTTTTCCAGGTAAAGAAATGGGACAATGGTATGTTTAAGTCCTTCTGGCACAAAGAATGTGATTCCATCTCCCATAGACATAAACCAAGCCATCTTCAAACCAGACATCTATAGAGAGTCTGACAACCCAGAGTATATTCTGACCTGTTACACCCACTCAGGAACCTGGGTAAGTATTAGGGAAGTTAAGACACTAGACACTAGACTGCAATTACAGACATTGTCAAAGACAGGAGAAAGGAGACATTAAAAAGGACCTACAGAGACAAGAGTAGGAGCAAAGAGACACAGGAAGCCTCAATAAGGAGAAAGGAAGAGAGGGGCAAGTTGAAGTGTCAAGAGTCCAGTTCTGCTTTGTGTTCAAAAAAGACAAGTCATGTATTTTATTCTGAGGACAATGGAAATAAGGAGCTATGGCGATTCCTAGTGAACAGATACAGGCCTTAATGTATTAGGGTATGAATAGCCTCTACTCAGATGGACAGCTTATAATTTTGTTGATACTTTTAAATGCCAATCATTTAATTTATAATTCCTGGTTTACAAACCACGATGCTCATTAAAAGTTATCTAAATTTTTGTGTGACCAAAAATTTCCTCCATTCATAGACCCTAGTATAATTAACTTAAATTTAATAGTACAACTTCAGTATTTCTCATCCTTGCTTATTTACAGAAAACAAAATGTTCCATCTAGTATTTTTTCTAAACTTTTACTAACTGTAAATATAAATACTTAGTAAACTAGAAAAGAAATCCTATAATGAGGTGTCTCTATTTTTGCTTGCTTTTGTTTTACATTGAGATCACATGCTCCTTTGCTGCCTGCTTTTTCAGCCATCTCATCTTCTCCCTTCAGTGTACCAACACTATATTCAACGGCATCACTCACTCTAGCCTACTAGTAGTTTGGTAGATTTTCCTTTCCATGGTTATACTGAACTCACCACACCACAGAAAACTTGTAGTACCACCAAAATACAAACAGGCAATAATTTAATACAGTAAAACCACATACAAAGATGACCAAACCTTAGAGCTTCCGGGTTGCAGAAAATTTCAACAAACTAGAATTTGATATCATGTCAATTTGAAACAAACCACTTTTTTCAAAACACCAAAGAACAGAATTTTTGAGAAGCCATACAAATTTGTGATGGGTCAGAGGCTGAATGAAACAAACATAAGTTCTACTCAACAGCTGCGGAGCTTCCAGGTCCAGCAACTGCTGAGTATATGGACCAACCAGCATCAGGAAAACGACAGTATCAAGACTCTGTCCTTGGAAAGTAGGGCAACTTGCTCAAGAGACAGTGATCTAGTTTCAGAGAAATATCCCACAAACATAGGAAGCTTGGACTGCGTCTCACTAGATGGATGGTGGGAAACCAGTCAAAACCATGGTGGAAATTTGCTCTGCGTGCTGGTGTACTACAATCTGTGTTTCTGTGACCCATTTTGTACTTCAGTGACAACGTATCAAAACAGATAAGCTGTCATGGAACATTTCTGAGTTTCAATAGCATTTGTTTCAACAATGAGTTTGGCTCATTCTATTGAACCAAAACTGAGGGGTAAGTTAAGCAGAAATAGAACTGACTGAAATTTTTATTACTGCTAGAGAAGACATAGTTCTTCTTACTTACCTACTCTTCCAACTAATGAATGGATACCAAAACTAAAATGTACTTCATTACATCATGTGGCACGTGTCTCTCCTTTCAAGGTTCATCTTCTGCTTGCTTACAAATGTCTTTAAAATATAAACTCGTACCTTCCCAACTACAGGATCAACAAGCACTGGTCATTTTCAAATGGATGGCTTTGTGTGAAGCATGCAGAACTGTGTAAAGACCTTATGAGTCTTCCTTGAGATCTTTTGAAATACATGATCTTCTTCTGTACGTATGAAGTCCATCATATATCATTTCCATGCGTATGTCACTACACACTTAGTAAAATCCTTTCATAATATTCTGATCTTCGTCTTTCTTTATTGTACTCACTCATTCCTCAAAATCATTATATCAGTAATTTTAAATCCCTCATCACATTACCTGCCTCAACCTCATCTCTGTTATTTGAGAGATTCACATAACACTTTCTCTTGAAATTATTTGCCTTCAATTAAAAAAATTTATTACATCTACATCATAGCATTTGTATAGAAATATTTAGGTTTTCCCTTTATAGAGCTGAGATTTCCCCAGTTCATCTTAGAAGACTGCAAAGACATGCTTTCCAGTATTTCTGATTTTCTGGTGTGGCGCAACCCCCTAACAAATGCACATCAGAATCATTCACAGACGTGTTATGAATTCTGTCACAAATCAGCAGACCTTTATTTTCTACTGGATGACGGTACAAGATCAGTACTGGTTTTATCTACATATACATGTCTTTTCAAGACATGATTTGCAGACAGAATCAGACCAGTTGCTCATTAAATTCTACATTTCATTAACATGTTGTATGACCATCTTACACCTCAAAAACTAAAATGTGGGTGTTATTATTGAGCATAAAATTACTCATGTATTTAAATCTCGCAATAGCATTCAGATTAGAGTTCTTTGATAATACAGCCAAACCGGTTTACACAGTACCTGGATATTAAAAGCCTAAGAGAACGATGGCCTACAGTCCTAGACTGACCAAGGGCAATTAGAAGTACACAATATTGTAAATTGTAATTGGAATATGGTGAGAATGATGAACTGAAGCAGAGTGAAAGGATGATCTGGGATCTGATTTAATACAGAGATGGTGAAGAGATCAACCTACCTTGCCTAAAAGTAGCTCGCTGGGAAGCAAGAAGTCTGTTTCACAGACTACTTACAAACTTCCAAATGTGTTCTTCTTCAAACACAGAATGTAACTATCTAAACATTTCATTAAGTATATTTATACATACACACACACACACACTAGGAACCCTAGCTTCAAGCCTCTTCCTTGCCAGACAACAACAGCAGCTTCTGCTTAATTATGTTTTCGCACACACAAAACAAGTGGTCAGATCCCTTAGATATCAGGGTTTCTTGTTTCTGTGTCTGCTTCAGGTGCGACTGAGACCGTAACATGCAGGAGTAGGACTGGAGGAATCTTTCAGTAAAAAAGTTGAATGCATAAGAAAGAAATATCTGTGCAGGAGTAACATGCACACTGCAGTCAACATCAGCTCTGCTGAAGGAAAAAAATATTTCCTAATTAAATAAATCAATTCTGATGTTTCCAAAGATTCCTATGAAATAATAATTCTCAGTTTGGAATAAACTTACAAGCTCAGGCTAATTTGAATAAGACAGTTGTAAGACAAAAGCTCTGCAACAGAACTTATTACAGCTGATGGACTCCATTAAATTTTGGGTTTATTTTGGCAGTTTTCGGGGGCTTCTTAGGTTGGTGGGTGTGGGCATTTGTTTGTTTGTTTTAAACACAAATCTGAGAGTAAATCTTTAGGTCTCAGCAGGCACGAAACATTCTGTTTCTCACAAGTCCTTAATACCTCTTTGGAGAGCCTTTGAAAAAAAATGTACAATGACATCCAAAAATGTTCTGAGGTACAAGCTGAAGGCACAAAACAAATGGAATATGCTGTGCACATCTGGACAGAGTAATAAATGGCTTCTGAACATGCTTGCATTATGTTGATTTGGGTGGTTGAAGGGGCATACTGTACCCACTGATTTTAGCATAAACCCAGCAAAAAAAAGTCAACAAAATCAGTATTAATTTTGTTGTTGGCAGAAAATAAGAGAAGCAAGATATGGCAAAAAGGCACATGGCTGAAACCAGCCTCTGTGATAGGAATTTAAAAAAAAGGTCATTCAAATACACAAGGTATTTTCAGAAAGTTGCAGAGACAAATATTTGCAGGGGTAAGTAAGTCACAAAAATAATAGGAGGTATCAAGGTTTAAAACAGTGGTACAGACAAAAAAATAGGAAAGGGTGTAAATAGAAAAGCATGGAATCAGAGGATAATTAGGCTGGAAAGGACCTCTTAAAGTCTTCTAGTCCAACCTGCTGCTCAAAACAGGTCCATTTAGGGCAGGTTGCTCAGACAATCCAGCTGTGTTTCCACAGCCTCTCTGGACAACCTGTTCCAGTGTTTGACCACCCTTGCAGGATATTTTTTGTTGCCTGTTGTCCTTTACTTGTCCATCCCATGCTCTAGCCCTCTCATCATCTTGGTGGACCTCCACTGGACTTGCTCCAGTACACCACTGTCTATCACAATATACTCCAGATGCCATCTCAAAAGTGCGAAACAAACACCGCTGGCTATACCCTTGCTAATGCAGCCTAGTATGCAACTCACCTTCAGCGCTGCAAGAGCATAGAGCCACAGTTGCTTCATATTCAAGTTCTTGTCCATCAGCACCCCAGGTCTTTTTCTGCAAAACTACTTTCTAGCCATTCAGACCCCAGTTTATACTATTGCTCAGGGGTATTCCATCCAAGATGCAGGATGTTGCATTTGCCTGTGTTGAACTTCATGAGGTTCCTCTCAGCCCAGTCCTCAATCCTGTTGAGGTGCCTCTGAAAAGCAGCCCTGCTACCCAGAATACCAGCGACTTCCCACAATTTGGTTTCACCTGCAAACCTGCTAAGGGAACAGTCTACCTCTTCATCCTGGACATTAAGAAAGATGCTTAAATGGTATTAGCCTCAGTACCAGTCCCTTAAGCATGCCACCATTGCTAGGCTTTCCAACTGGACTTTGCATTGCCAGTCACAACCCCTTGAACAGCTGAGCCAACTTTTCACACATCTTATTGTCCACTGATCTAGTCCGTATCTCACCAATTGAGTTATAAGGATGCTATGGGAGACTGACAAAGGTTTTGCTAAAGTCAAGGTATTAAACATTCACTGCTCTTTCTTTGATTACAGGGCCAGTTACTTCACCTAGAGGGGCAATCAGATTGATCTGATCAGGCATGTATGATCACATAAATCCATGCTTGCTGTCCCCAATCACATTTTCCTCCTTCTTGTGGCTGGGAACACCTTCTAGGAAAATTTGCTCAATAACCTTCCCAGAGAGTGAGGCTAAGCTCATCAGCTTGTAGTCACCTTCTTGTCCTTTCTCAATCGATGTGATGTTTGCCTTTTTCTTGTCATCAGGACCCTCCCACAATCATCATGACCTTTCAGTGATGACAGAATGGCCTTGCAAAGACATTAGTCTCCTCTCTCAGCATGCTCAGAATGAATCCCATATACTGCCATGTATTTATGTATGTCCAATTGCCTTAAGCACACCCTAATTCTATCTTCCTCGCCTGAGAGCAAGCCTTACCAATTGAAGAGCATTATTAGATGCCCTTCAGTCCACAAGGACAGACCCTTGACTCCAGTCTTACTATGGATGTATAAATTATTTCCTTGCTTGGTATTTGACCTGGTAGTTTAGAGTGCTCAGCCCCCTTTTTGTCCCTCTCCTGGGACAACCTAAGGACTAACAAGCATGAAACTTGTAGTAGGCACACAAACGAAGGGAATGGCATGATGTCACACCCCTACCTGGGATAAAGACTGAAAATTTGAGATCTTTAGGAGATGGCATGGAAGTTACTTGATGCGTATCACAGATTCTGAAGTGCAAGCACAGGGATGGAGGAGGAGAACACAGTATGATGACAGTAACAGCTCATAACACCCTTGGCCACTGTTTCTAACAGTGTATCTCCATAAATTGCTGTTATCCAAGAAGGACTGTTAGATCAGACTCAGATTATGAGTGACTATGGCCACTTCTCTGAATATCCCTATTTAGTCTAGATATTGAATTAAAATCCAAGTGCTCCTTTTGGACTGACTTAAAAATTCATGTGCCCGTAGAGAGGTACAGTGGAACTGATGATCAAATTTGAGTCTTTTTGAAGCAGGGAACGTGCTTCATGAAGAAGAAACAGAAACACATGCTCCATTTCCAGAAAAAATAATCCATAAATCTTGCTAGGACAATACAGTCCTGAGAAAAGCTGTGCTATAGGACACACCTACCTGTACAGCTATTTTTTACTTGTTACAGTTATTTACTCTCAATCAAAAAGGTTTCATAACTACACAAGACTGTTAATTGCCCAAAAGCACAGTGTGTCTATTGTATGAATCTATCATGATTTACTTTACCCATTGCTGTGCTATAGTTTGACCTACTGAGGCCACTGGGACATTTTTCTTTGACTCCACTGAAGTCTAGACTTCTCCATCTTGCTTTTAGAGGAAAGACAGCAAGCCTTCTATTGCAGCATACAATATACCTCTGTTCTCATCTGGTCCACCTAATCACACTCTGAGTTATTAAAAAGGTTTGGCTATTATAAAAATTTCAGAAAGCTACAATAGTCAACAGAAGAAAATATAATTTTGCAATTTATTTTGGAGAACAAATCTTGTATACACACGTGTGTGTGTCTACCTAGACATATATATGTATGCATATTGTAGATATATTTATTTGTGTAAAAAAAATCCATTAAAAATCAAGCTTAAAAATAAAATTTCTTCAATAGCCAGTACACAGGAAGCACTATATTTCATTAAGGCTTGCTGCCTCTATTTTTACTACTTCTATTTTCAGGTGATTGACAATATTCTCTTCAGTCACTCTATTTCTATTCTGCCTGTTCTTTCAGTGTACATTTAGATTTCCTTCAGCAACTCTCAGAGCAGTACACCTGTTCTGCTGACACTGCCCCCGTATCTTGAACAGTATCTGTTCATAATTCACAGTTTTGCATTGTCTGACCCACGGAAAAAAATCTGTTATTAGGACCAGTATCAACAGATTTTACACGTGCAAAATGGCAATGCAAACTAAAACATCAAATCATAATGGGTATCTGAACATGAAATAGTGCACGACACCCAGATATTCTTCTATTTTTTTATTTATCTAGAATTCTATTCTATCTGTAGATGACAATATAGGGTATTATTAAATATCCATAGTTCAAGTGAAAGTAAAGCAAGAATCAAACTCTTCTAATGTATATCTAGCCATTTCAACTGCTTATAGTTTGCTTTCCATTTTAATCCTAATTCAACAGAAAAACATACTATGGGTTTGGAAGTATGCATGAATTAATAATGTAGTGAAGCTTTCTTACATGACTTGGACTCCGGTGACGGTGGAGAAATGTTGGACACGGCAAGGTCGCTCTTTGACTTTTTAGGCTTTTTTGCATTTACTTGCCAAGGTTTATCATAACTTCTAAAATCTCTCCTTGTTCCTTTATTTTCTGTTAAAAGAATCAAATCAGGCAATTATAACATTTGTAGGGCCATTTTTCAAAGACTTAATAAACAATTAATCCAGAAAAAACAGGACCTATCAGTTCAAAACAAAGTCAGCTCTTTTTGTTCTCCTATATCTGATTTATGCTAAATATCATATATTTCTCCCATTTCCTAAACATCAAAATTTAGAAATTAATTAATGTTTTTCATTAAAAACATAGCATCTTTTTTTTTATGAAAAAGTCCTTAACCTCCATTTATTCTCTTACATGTTTGACTGCCTATGCTTAAAACTTTACATTTGATACAAATAAAAGGTTGATTTGTCAGGCAACTAACATTTTGACTATCAGCAACTATTGAGATCTATTATTGTCTGAAACAGATAATCAGTCAATTTTTAAATACAAAACCAACATTATAATAGTAACTTGTACCAGAATATCAAAACTAAAATTTCTATTTTAGAATCAGAGCAGATATGATTTCAGATTTTTTTTATGCTTCTGAAGTTCTACAATCATAAATTATTCACAGTGGAGTTCATAAAGTAGTAATAGCATCTTCTCATTAAGTGTTGGAATGATGGGTTGTTAAAAATGTGTGTCATTAAAGAAAATACCTCAACAGAGGCTAATCTCGGGCACAAATACACCACGGGTGGGAAAAGGAAAACAAAGCAAAGCGAAAGGGAAAGCAAAGAGGACAGCAGGGGAATCAAGGGACCTTTACATGCACCGTCTTTTTCATTGAGACTGGGATTGTTTCCACTCTGTAACTCTGACCCATATTCACATGATATGTACATAGGTTGAGCTGCTAGTCAACAATATATATTAAATACAGTATCTACTGGACAAACAGAATCCATTACGCATGCTCAAAACCACAGAGTAGTACCTGTTCAGTAGGTAAATGTGCAGCCAGAAAAATCACGGATGAAAGTGTGTGAAGATTATACTGGAGACTAGCCCTTTCCAGCACACAGAACGTACCTGACGTTTCACTCTCTGCCCAAAGGGCAGCAGAGCCAGACAACGTTCTCTGAAGTTGACTGCGGTTCCCCTGTTTGGACTGAAGATGATCAATTAGAAATGGGATTGGCTGGTCAGGTGTCTCTGTTATCAGCTTGGTCATCAACTCCTTTAGAAAATTAAAACAAAACAAAAAATTAGTGGGATATTGCACCTAAACTAATCTTGTATTTACCAAAAGTAAAGGACCATTTATAAAGGAAAAGCCTGTTTTCAACTTTGAAGAAAACAGCTGGAAACACCCATGTCCTCAAACTATTGCTAGCCTTGCCCTATGAAATGTTCATGTCTTAAGTGTTCTTAGCCTATACAGTCACTTATCCACTGGAATTTACGTTAAAGATCCCAACCCCTGCTATCTGCTCAAATTTACCCAAAACAATCTGAATACTGTTCATGTAATCATTCAGAACAAGCACCTTTTCAGAGCAGCGAGTAGGTCTTCTCTGACCCACACATCAAGTTTCTTCTCATTGGAAACTGCTGTATCAGAAAGGTTGGTGCACTTTTGATCTCACCCAGACATGGCACAATAACCTGCTTAGAATATGCATTCTTATCTGGAAACTCCAAGGTCTGATCAAAGAGGCGGACATTTTCTAAAGAAAGTCCTCCAAAATATTATTGCATAGACATGAGCAAATATTTTATTACACTGTTGCAGGCATGGATACAAAACCAATGTCAACAGGAAATCACCTCCTATGCCATGCACCCATACTATCTAATTGCTGTTACACACTCTGGCCTTGCAGGGCTGAAGAAAGAGAAGCACTCTCCACATTGCTGCTGAGGTTCTTCCTGGCTCCCTACACATAAAACACAAATTAGGAATCCAGAAATAAGCTGTGGCTCTGTGCTGGGCATGTGCCCTGTGAGGAAATCAATGACCAATGTGGGAGGTGACCCTGAAATCCCCATAGTTCCACAGGAAATCTGTGGCTGCCACTGCAAAACAAAAAAGCTCAACAGGAGTAAAAAAACACACAGGAACATACAACAAAATCAAAAAAATGGCTAAGTTATTAAGTGCATTTATTCTCTCTTCATCTATCCCCCAGCATAAATCTTACCCTAATTTCCACACACTTAAGTCTATCTCAGCTTCATCTTTTCCACACAGCTTCATTTAATAAATATGTTTTCAAATACTGGTAGTTACTTGGTATTATCATCAGTTAATTGTGTTGGAAAAATATACTTAAGAGGTAGTATACCAAATAACAGTAAACATGAGTAACTGCATGCAGGATTATTAAGACACAGCAAGTTATCTTTGCCCACTCCAAGCCGTTCTATTCTTTTTATTCAAGTAATTGTATGAAAATGAGACGGAAGCAAGCTTTCCATTTCAGAGGAGAAATTTAACTTCAGAAAACAAAAAGGGGAAAATAGGCCCAATCTCATGTCTTGTGAAGACATGATGATCTGTGACGTGACTTTTGATAACTATCTGCAGGGAACCAAAGTGTCTTTGGTTTTGAAATGGAACTCCACAGGGAGAAATTCAGCTACTTACTAATCTTAGAAACGGTAAAGCCATGGAGTGCAACTTCATCTAGACTGTCTCTCACCAAGGTAGGAGAAACCCTCATACAAGAAAAATCCAGAAACTGGAGTAATTCATATTTTGGTTGCTTGGCAACACTCTAACAGCAAACCTTTCTTTTTTTCCCTGCCAAAATGCAGAATTAGTGACAAGTGGAAAGATGTAATCTTGTGCTTGTAATGGACCACAATAGCTGTAGGAGTTCCACTGCAGAGGATTCTATCACCAAAGGAAAAGTGTCAACCTGTAATAGCCGACTTGTAATTTAAATCATTTCTCTGAATCATGGTTTGAAAATGATTTTTCTGTCTTAGAGTAATAAAAACATGATGAGAACTGAGATACATACATTGATACTATTAATTTTTTAATGACATGCATGGGTGACAATCAATTAATAATACATTACAAAATTAACATAGTATTAAAAAAGATAATATGGAGATGAAAAATTTTAGAATGCTTATGTATCAATGTAAGACAAATGCTACTTGATTGTTGCCATTATTAAGTTGTTTGTCACAGGAAGAAACAGTCAGACCTAATAAAATAAAACTGATTATAGGATTCTTTACCTTATTCTGAGACACAGCAGTAACACTAAAGAATATAATTGCACAAAATACAAAAAAAAAAAGTGCTATTCCAAGGTGATGTGAAATTAGCTCCTATTCAAAAGAACTACTTTTTTACCTACTGTTAAAATAGAATCATAGAATATTTTGGGTTGGAAGGGACCTTTAACGGTCACCTAGTCCAACTCTCCTGCAATAAGCAGGGACATCTTCAACTAGAACCAGGTTGCTCAGAGCCCCATCCAACCTGACCTTGAATGTTTACAGGGATGGCACATCTTACACCTCTTTGGGTAACCTGTTTCAGTGTTTCACCACTCTTACTGTAAAAAATTTCTTCATAATATCTAGTCTAAATCTTCCCTCTTTTAGTTTAAAATCATTACCCCTTGTCCTATTGCAACAGACCCTACTAAATGTATGTCCCCATCTTTCTCATAAGCCCCCTTTAAGTACTGAAAGGCCGCTATAAGGTCTCCTTGGAGCTTTGTCTTCTCCAGGCTGAACAACCCCAACTCTCTCAGCCTGTCCTCATAGCAGAGGTGCTCTAATCCTCTGATCACCTTCGTGACCCTCCTCTGGACCCGCTCCAACAGGTCCACGTCCTTCTTATGTTGGGGGCTCCAGAGCTGGACACACTGTTCCAGGTGGGGTCTCATGAGAGCAAAGTCTCATGAGAGAGGGGCAGAATCACTTCCCTCGACCTGCTGGCCACGCTTCTTTTGATGCAGCCCAGGATGCGGTTGGCCTTCTGGGCTACGCACGCACATTGCCAGCTCATGTCCAGCCTTTCATCCTCTAGTACCCCCAAGTCCTTCTCAGCAGGGCTGCTCTCCATCTCTTCACCCCCCAGCCTGTATTGATACCAGGAGTTGCCCTGACCCAGGTGCAGGACTTTGCACTTGGCCTTGTTGAACCTCATGAGGTTTACACAGGCCTACTTCTTGAACTTTTCCATGTCCATTCTGGATGGCATCCCATCCCTCAGGTGTGTCAACTGCACTGCTCAGCTTGGTTTCATCTGCAAACTTATTGAGGGTGCACTCAATCCCACTGTCTGTGTCAATGATGAAGATATTAAACAGTAATGGTCCCAATATGGAGCCCTGAGGGACACCACTTGTCACCAATCTCCATCTGGACATTGAGCCATTGATCACTACCCTCTGGATGCAACCATCCAACCAATTCCTTATCCACCAAACAGTCCACCCATCAAATCCATATCTCTCCAATTTAAAAAGAATGATGTTGTGGGGGACAGTGTCAAAGGCCTACTGATAATAAGGCCTGAATGATGTAAAGATCTGTGCTTTCCCAGAGCATAACCAGTTCTATTCTGTGACAAAAACTAGAAAAGTTAAAAGAACTATAGATATAGGCTACTTTTATCAATCTGGAGTAACAAATGAGTCCTACCAATCCTGTACACCTAAAGCAAAAAAGAAATAACATTGCTGGAATCCTCATAAACTGAAAATAGTATGCAGTTCAAAAAAAATCCTACTTATTTGTGTAACAAGCCTCAAACTGATTTGCCTCAAGCACTTTTAGAGATGTCATTAAAAGTAAATACAACTTCAAGTCAACACAAAGGTGACTCAGATTTCAGATTATGACGCCTGCCATTTAAGGAAGAAATAACTTTACTATTCCAGTGCAAAAGGGGAGCGAATAAGCTTAGAGATTTGCTTCTCAAGGTGTTCCAAGAAAGGTGTGAAAGTGGTCTCTAACTTACCACAGCTGGGTTCCCAAACTCTGCAGAATTTGCAAAGAACATCTCCACCCCAACCAGCGATAACAATAGCAGCAATTACAGCTTCAGACATAAACTCTGTGTAAATCCACATTCCCATGCATGAGGTGTTGTCTTCTTCCATATCCTCCTGCCACACACACCATCAGAGATCCCAGAAGTAGGATCAAAACTCTGTGATCCCCACTGCCTTTGCTCTCCTACCAAATTCTGCCACCCAGTTCATCAAGGGACCTAACTCCATCTGCTAAGTCCTCAACCTGTGCTCTTCAAGTTCGTTCTTCCTTTGAGCCTCTTGTGATCCCCAGCAAACTGGCAATTACAAGGAAATATGTTATCTGTCTGTGTTCAGTTGCTTGGCTATGCCATGGGGTGGATGGGTGGGAAGTGCAAGAGAAAAAAAGAAAAACAACGAAAACCCACCCAACAAAAAAGCAAAAAACTTCACACAGGCAGTAACTTTACTTAATGAGCACTCAGCTCGTTTTTTAAGTAAAAACATATACTTCACTGAAGGTGAAAAGACATTACAGATTAGGAATGCCTACTAGGGGCATTCTCATCTAGCACCATTCCTTAGTAAAAGAAAAACTATCTTCAACTTCTGATGAAATTATCCAAAGTTTATTTGGTGTTCTCATCTGTTGCTTGGTTGACATCTTAATAGACAGCAGGAATAACATACTACATGGTACTCTAAATATACTCTTACAAATTTTAAATGTTTCAAAAAAGGATGACAAAAGTGAAGGTATTAAATAAGAAAAACTAAAGTGTACCACAAGTTACAAAAATAAAATTCCTTTTTGGTTAGCAGCAGTCTGATCTGACTCACAATGTGCTAAGTAGGCAAGGTTTCACAAGAAAAAGAAAAGAAAAAAGACCAACTAGTCTCAATGAAGCCGCCTCTGCATTAACAGCAGAATAAAAATGGTACAAGATCATTGAAACCAAGATTCATTTCCTGATGAAAAATTCAACAGATAAGTTCCAACGATGCATGAAAACGGAAATGTAAGACACTTGTATGTCTCTTAAAAATATTAACCATACTTTTTGCCTTTCTAGCCCAAATTTCTCAATTTTCTACTTGTTCCCAATTTCACCTAATTCAAATAAGAAAAATAAAAAGTTTTGTCTACCTTTACAACATGTTCTGTGCAGAGTATGCCTTTTAACAATATGTAAAAAGTCACAGCAGATTTGGTTTCCATGCTGCCAGATGACCCATGATCTCTCTCCTCCTATCTTCTTTCCACTGCTATGTCTTCCTTTCACTCTATGTCCTTTTGTCTTTTCTATCAGTGGGACTCCCCTCAATCTCTCTCTTCCAGCTGTGTAACAAGAAGTCTGTTCAGATATCGGTAGCTATTAATTCCCTGTGCACCCACAAGAGACACTGCAACATAGGAATGGGGTGAAAGCGAACTTCCATGATTACTAGAAACTAGAGCAGTAGGGTGAATACATTCGTTTATGCTGTTTCCCCACTGTATTGCCCCAAATTAGGTTCTGCACTGACCAGAATGAGAAAGAACGGGCAGAAAGGTGATATAAGTTCCAGAAAAACTAGCTGTTAACTCTTCCAATAATTTCACTTTGCACTGTGCAAAGTAGAAATGAAACCAGTTATTTCTACTTTCTTCTGTAATGGTATCTTCATGTGCTTTTACATTCACTAGTTTTATTAAACTATGTAAGACAGACTGTTTTAAAAGAAACTTGCAAAAGTTGATCTGTGGATATTTCCAAGAGAGAGATTCATGCACATATTGATAAAGCTGCAAAAGAACTTGAAAAGAAAACCAGATCTAAACTAGTGACTTAATATATTAATTCTTTATAAAGAGAATAACCTTTCACTATTGTGCTGTCCTGAGGTCCTCTATTAGTTATTCAATGCAGGCTCAAATTTTAATTTCCTTTCGACTGTCCATGCATTTAATACAAATGAAACAGTCTTCACAGTCTATTAATCATAGGCCCAATTACAAGAAAGCTCTAATTAGCGATGTCTAAACGTAACTATCAGCTTATTAAGTTAATTAAGAGACATCCTATCTTGCCCTGTTATTGATAACAGTAACCACACAACAATCACAGGTTTTGTCTTTAACTACATAGGCTTCTACAGACTATGGCAGAGTGTGCACAGATTTTGGCTGTATTATGCTCTCATTTCATAGTTTAAATTAGATGTTTAAAGTAGGTAGAGTTAACTGCCCTCAAAAGATATCTCCCTCTCTCTCTTGTGACCAAAGAGACTAGGTGGCTTAGCTTAAACTACAAGGTTTTGATGGGATACAGTTCCAAATTAAGACAATTAAATACAGCAGTCTTCGCACCGATGTTAATGGTGATCTTGTCAATGAAGAAGTCAAGGGAGCTTAGAGACCTCCCAGCTGACTAGCCAGTGTATGTCCACTTAAGATAACAAGAATTGCTCTCCAGGCTCCACTGACTGTATCGGTTATATATCCATTGACTACAATGGAGTTTAGACACTTAGAAGACAGGCAGACATCTAAATTTAGGTTTGCTAATCACTTCATACAGGTTGTAAGTGAACAAAGACGACATAAAATTGAGTGAAAACCTGTGGAAGGTAATTAAGTTTAACAAACTTTTTACTGATTGACACATTTTTTTCTATAGAATTTCTTTCTGATTTCTGCAGTAATAAAGTAAGGAAATAAAAAAAAAAATTAAAAAGTCAACATTATTCTTACTGGCTAAAATAAAGGTCTGCAATTCTTAAACGAGAGCAGAGAGGTAAAGAGCACTGCCTCTACCACAAAAGATTATTTTCTGTAGAAATGAAGGAAAAATGCCAGCATCCTTCTTTCAGAAAACAGCTAGGCTTTAAATCTTCTTGAGCAATTCAGAACTAAAAGAAGAAAATCACATTATAAACCATAATCAAAATGGACTTCAACATATTTAAGCATTCACGAGATTATCATGTCTCCCTATCAAATAAATTATTCAACACAAAGCAAATCTCCACATACTAGTTGCATACTGCACCATACTAGTTGTTTCAAACTAACCAAGGTAGAAACACAAGTAGAGAGCAAACCTCTACAGGATTACTAGTCCTATTCAGCTTGTTTGTGAAAATATTCAGACTTTCACCTGGAATTCACTAAAAAAATTTCAACCAATTCTTTCTTTGTTCAAAGCCTCAAGACTACTCATTCCCACCATTTCAGCTAGCTGTGCAGCTAAATTTAATATCACAAAACTGCAGTACACAGCATGGGACACACCCCACAAAGAAATTACTTTGGATGTACAACTAAAGAAGAAGTACAAAGCTGATATGGTCTCCCTGATACTATGGTGCAAACAAAATTCCCCTAAAGGTGGCACTGGTAGGGAAATCTACAATATCGGTCTAGTGGCATAGATAAAATTTTCAGACTCAGTCTACTACCATTCCAAGTCTCAAACTACTTTTTTTCACATCTCAAATCAGGTTGATAACTCTGATATACAAAATCGGGATACTTTTGGATCATACAATGAGAATAGTAAGAGGAAGTCTGAAAACAAACACCGTTGATGAGCTAACAGTCCTCCTTAAATGTTCATCTATTAAATATCTGTACCAATTTAACAACAGAAGACCAATTTTGGGTGCTATGTTACTAACCATATGTTTAGGGAGACTCTGCAGAGCAGAATGGAAAAACCACATTCTTTCCACTATAAACCCTTTGCAAATCATATTATCAGTTCCCTGAGTTGGATGAACTAGTCCTATCTGATACAAATGCAACTCCCATATGTAATAGTTGCTAAAATATGCATCATTGATCTTACTTAGTGATCCAGAAACAAAAACCTTTTGCATAGATGAGGTCTGGTGGACAATTCTGAAGTTTCACTGAGTAAGCTCATGACAGTTTATCAAACTCCACCATGCACATCATAACGTGTAATAACTACCTGAACCTCTTGCTGTATTTTTTCACTTATATACCCTTCGAGGGTTTTTTCCATCTTATCTTATTCTTGATATTTCAAATATCATTGTCCCAAATGTATTATACCACTTCTGAGTTCACAAAACAGCTTCAAACACCTTTGCTCTTTGGCTTTATTATTGAAAGACTTCCTTTCTCCCATTCAATCATTTCAGACAAGAATGCTGTCAAAAGGGAGGTCACTGGTACTAGGTTACTCTAAAACATTAACTACTTCTCAGTAAAAGAACAAAAGGCTAAAGACATGCTCTCAGATATGCCAGGCATGTCAGCAGTTACCACATTTTTTCCACACAGCTTTCAAATCACAAATATTTTCTATGATACCTTACAATTCTTTCAGCAGTCATGTATCTGCATAACAATCTCATGCTTGTGGAATTATGCCTACCATATCATTATCTGAACTCAGCAAGGATTTATCAAACGAGGGTAGCTCGTGTTATGGTAGAAAGACCGTAAGGTTTCCCTAAAGCATAATTCAGAAATCTTCCTCAGTTTCAACCCATTCTATCAACCAGTGGAAATTCTACCCTGAAGGCGAGACATTTCACAGTTCAACCAAGAGAAAATGAAAACTACTGGCTTTCTGAAAGGTCTGTAGGATTTCCATCTAAAGGAATACTCACAGATAAAGGCTAGGAAAGACTATTAAAACCTGGACTGATTTCCTTAAATTACAGCCATAAAACAACACCAACTACACGTCACTGCCTTTCCTAAAAGGTAAACTCAACAAGCTAAAGTAGGTCTTTCTCTGATTAGCTAAAGCAACCTTATTCCAATTTCAAGGTCTAAGGTGAAGCCACTTGTTCCTCTGTGTTCAATGATTCATTACTGTAACTGTTAAAAAAAATTGCATCATATTTCCAGTTTAAACTTCACCGACTTAGCTTCTACCTACCTGGCACAAACTTTTTTTCTGAGGGAGGGTGATACTTGGAACTAAAGCAGTAAGCGTTTTTGTGGCTACCTCTGATGGGTTGACCCCAGCCAGCAGCTAAGCACCCACCAGCTGCTCACTCACATCCCCAGTAGGATGGGGGAGAGAACAGGAAGACCAAAACCAAGAAAAACTCACAGGTCAAGATAAAGACAGTTTAATAAGCAAAGGGAAGAGAAAAAAAACAAACCCAGTGATGCCAAGACAATCACTCACCACCTCCCACTGCCTAGCCAGCCCGCAAGCAATGGCTACTTCAGAAAATTTACCCTCCCAGCTTTTATTGCTGAGCATGACGTTATATGGTAAGGAATACCTCTTTGCTCAGGTTGGGTCAGCTGTCCCAGCTGTGTCCCCTCCTAGCCTCTTGCCGACCTCTAGGCTGCTCACTGGTGGGCAGAGTGAGGAACAGAGAAGGCCTTGACCCTGTGCAAGCACTGTTCAGCAACAGCTAAAAGATTAGTGTGTTATCAACGTCATTTTAGTAGTCACAAATCTGAAACACAGCACTGTATGGGCTGCTATGAAGAAAATCAACTCCATCCCAGCCAGACCCAGTACACTACTACTATAATAATGGTTATTAAGGGTTTATGATTGGCGATCAGAAAGAGAAGGCTGTACATCAAAAAAACAATTGGTATATTAAGGGATTGACTCAACAAAGAACTTAAGCTTAGATATTTTTTATGCATGAGAAGTAAATAATTTTAAAGCCAGGTGCATACTTAAAATGCCTTGATGAATTAGATCACTGCTGTGTGACTGAAGAACTGCAAGAATTTCCTTCCTTCCAGGAGCCTATCCAAAAAAACATTAGGTCTTTTTTAGAATCTAACTATGCAAATGCTTTGAAGATTGATGGAAGTCCTTTCAATTCCATCCCACGGAAAACTTGAACAATACACATTTTCAAAATGTGTGCAGCAGCCAACCACACCTGTCAGGTGCTTTTTTTCCCCTCTGGACCACTTACCCCAGTAAAGTTAAAAAATGTAAATACATGTTTCCAAATTAGATCACACAATAGATATACTACTGATATATTACCAGAAGAAAAACTTATCAGAAATACATGTTGCACATTTATCACTGCTCATGCTTTTTTCTAGTTCCTATTCTCACAGTTACGGGGAATTAAACTGACTGATTTCACAGAATCACAGGGGTTGGAAGGGACCTTGAGAGATCATCTAGGCCAACCCCCCTGCCAGAGCAGGTGCACCGAGAGCAGGTTGCACAGGATGGCATCCAGGTGGGTTTGGAATGTCTCCAGAGTCGGAGACTCCACCACCTCTCTGGGCAGCCTGTTCCAGTGCTCTGCCACCCTCAAAGGAAAGAAGTTCCTCCTCATGTTTAGATGGAACTTCCTACGTTCAAGTTTGTGCCCATTACCTCTTGACCTATCACTGGGCACCACTGAAAAAAAGACTGGTGCCATCCTCCCAGCACTCTCCCTTTAAGGTTTTATAAGCATTGGTGAGATCCCTCTGAGCCTTCTCTTCTCCAGACTAAAAAGACCCAAGTCCCTCGGCCCTTCCTCATAAGAAAGATGTTCCAGTCCCCTAATCATCTTTGTAGCCCTCTGCTGTACCCTCTCCAGCAGTTCCCTCTCCTTCTTGAACCGGGGAGCCCAGAACTGGACACAGTACTCCAGGTACGGCCTCACCAGGGCAGAGCAAAGGGGGAGGATAACCTCCCGCGACCTGCTGGCCACACACCTCTTGATGCACCCCAGGATGCCATTGGCCTTCTTGGCCACAAGGGCACATTGCTGGCTCACGGTCATCCTGTTGTCCACCAGGACTCCCAGGTCCCTTTCCACAGAGCTGCTTTCCAGCAGGTCAGCCCCTAACCTCTACTGGTGCATGGGGTTATTCCTCCCCAAGTGCAGTACCTTACACTTGCCCTTGTTGAACTTCATGAGGTTTCTCTCTGACCAACTCTCCAGCCTGTCCAGGTCTCACTGTATGGCAGCACAGCCTTGCGGTGTGTCAGCCACCCCTCCCAGTTTTGTGTCATCAGCAAACTTGCTGAGGGTACACTCTACCCTTTCATCCAGGTCATTGATGAATATGTTGAACAGGACTGGACCCAGTACTGACCCCTGGGGAACATCACTTGTCACAGACCTCCAACTAGACTGTGCCACTAATCACAACACTCAGAGGTCTATCTGCCAGCCAGTTTTCAATCCACCCCACTGTCCATTCATCCAACCCACACTTCCTAAGCTTGCCTATGAGGCTGCTGTGGGAGACAGTGTCAAAAGCCTTGCTGAAGTCAAGGTAGACAACATCCACTGCCCTCCCCTCATCTATATGTCCAGTCATGTCATTTGTCAGTGCTTAAATAAAATTACTATGCAAGACATGATTTTATACTTTCTTTTCTTTTTTTTTCCAATTACAGTCACATTATAATATCTAAAAGCACAATACCAGAAGTACGACGTTGATAAATTTGGTCTAGGAATTAAGAGTTCCATTTTCTTACTACTTAAAATCCCAGATTTCAACACAGTTACTCTCACTTTTTCCAACAGGAGACACAAGGACCTAAATCTGGAGTTGGGCAACAAGTGAAAGTCCTAGTCCTACCTGAACTCACAAGCAAGGTGCACACCCGTTCCACCCATTGCCTGAACGCATGTTACAACCAGCAAAGAGCAGTCCTGGCTCTTTAGAGATAGCGCAGATGCAACATCCCCTAATCTCCCTGCTTGCTTCACTGCACTGGTAGCCACAAGGTGAGCACTGGGGTTTGTTCCACTAAGTGGCATGGCCTTAAAGAAAGCACTGTCAAATCAATTTTTACAGTAAACTCTTCAGGGCCACAAGTTTGATGGCCTGGTGCTGTGCTCCTCTCTCCCCCATTTCATATGGCTCGCTACTACTCTTCTATTGTACACATAAAGCATATATAACTGAACAATAAGATTATGTTTCTGTAGATAACCACAAAGTATCTAGTGACAGCATCAATCTAATATGCTTGCACTAGACAGTCACTGCCTTCAATTGCTCCCATGAAGTTCTAGTTCAGGCCAGCTGCCAAAATGCTGCTAAGCACACAAGCAACTGGAAGAGAAAGGTCAGCTTCCAAAAAGCTTAGGGCTCAGCCACACCCCAAATGAATTCATAGCGTAAATAAAGACTATTTTCTAACACCAAGAGTTTCAGCACTGCTGAATTTCACAGTATTGAATTCTACTAGTACTGATACTATCAGGGTAACTCAGAAAACGGTCAGTGAAACATTTAAAAGCAATCTGAATTAGGTAACCTAAAAACAGGGCTTAAATACAATAATTTAAATTCCTTACAGGAATAGGATTTCTGGTCTCAGGCAGAAAAAATACATACACATGGGGACAAAATGTGGATAGCTGGAAATACTGAATATATTCAGTATTTTATTCTTCTTATGGGTATCAATGCAAAAGACAGCAAAAAAAGATTTTCCAGTGTTTTGCATATATTCAAGAGAATACATTCATTATCATTGTAATGACTGGACAACTAAGGTAAATGGTAATTCATATATCCATTAATATATTCATAATATGCAATCCAAATTCTACCTAAAACATAAAAGCATTCATTCCTTCTGTTTGTGAAAGGTATTTATTTGCTGTAAAATTACTTTAACATAAATCTGATATTACAGGCTGTGATGTATCTTAGAAGTTAGAAATGCATGTAGTCCATGAATTTTCCCAGTAAGCCAGTCAAGTTTATATCATTTACACGTAACAAAATGGCTCTTCATATACATGAAATATTGACATTCCAAATGAACAATCTACATTTTCTCCACTTCATTTTTCATACTTTAAAAAGCCTGTCAAAACTTTGCTAGCTGTATAACAAAAACTGGTGGTGAGTAGTCACATTAGAAGGCATTTCACTCAGACAACTTCCCCTGTGGATAGCAGTATTGGAGTGAAGAAAAAACGACAATATGACATCTACATATCAACAGTTAATGTTAAAAAAAAACCCAACTGTTTAAAAGCAGGTTTGGGGGTTTTTTTATTTCTATTTTATGAGCTACTAACTGTATGCCAAACCATGGCACCTGAGGCAGAACACCAGCAGCAGCAGAGCTCTTCCAAACAGCGACTTCCCCAAGAAGTTACTGTGAGTCATTTAAGACCGCACACCACTAGAAACATTTCCCACCGGGAACTGTTTGGCAGTCACCCACACAGCAGGAGAGCACACACCGGACTCTCGGGTGAGCTGTGAACACACAGTTTCCAAATCTTTGATCCTTCACTCAACTTGGTCACACAGCTTTGCCTACTCATTGGTTTCAGCATAGCAGGTACACTATCAGCCACCAAATGCTCATTTACCCACAGGATAATTTACCAGCAGGCATGAGGAAGAATTCTGAGGCTGATCTCACAGACGAACGAAGGAAACAACAAAACAACAGAAAACCAAATCAGCAATAATATACCTAGCATAAAGATATTAACACAAATACAAGTGCAAGTAAAAAACCTGAACTCCAGGGTCACAGACCTAAGGATTAAAGTTGTTGAATCTCGCCAGACATCTCTCCTAGGTATGTATGTGTATATATGTATGTACAGAGATTTCCAGTATTTAAGTAATCTGCAGGTCTAGAAAAAGAAATTCTAGTTTTATTCGAATGTTTACAGTACAAACTTCAGCACAACACTTCAGACCTTCTAGGATATTTTGAGGCTGTGACCCAGTTCAGGCTTTGGACTGATGTTCAAATCCTATCACTTGCATAGTGCTCCTTAGGTGGTCACTTTACTATATGAACAGTCTTGAAATTACCCTTTGGACTAAGATACTAGAATCATATACTGGCCATAAATTTAGAATTAGAAATAATGTTTTTGTCCACTTACATATCCACTTTTTTTAATTAAGTCCTTTATAATAAATTTATTTCTAAAATATGAGCACAACCTAATGGACAGTTTTCATCTAATGGATTTATTTTTGAGTATGGCTTATTACAAAAGAGAGTAAGTGAATCTGTTTAATTTTCAGCTTGATCATTTAAAAATAAAGTTTTTATTACCAGAGTTCAAATAATTATTTCAAGGACTATGGGGTTATGCATGATTGTGCTAGGAACACTATAGGCCAATAAAAGATTTCAATATCTAAATTGAGAGTTAAGGAAAATTTAGCTACCCAAAACTGAAACCGAATCTTCACAATCTCTGTAGTATTGATACCACCAGCTTGACTTGAAAATACTCCAGCTACATAAACTGTAAGTGAACCTTTGTGATCTGATATACCACAGGAATGAGCCTGTTTTACACAAACACTTCAGGATTAAACAAAGTCAATCACAGGGAAGTGACCAGAATGCAAGATTATTTTTCTAAAGTAGCCGCCTGAATAACCACGCTGCAGCCTGCTGACACTCACCTGCAAGAAGTGGGAGACGCAAGCCTAATCCCTGCACACTGAACAGGACACTGAACACAGGATCTCACAGTCCCAGAGCAAGCGAACAGAAGAGGGATTCTGTTACCATCTCTTCTGACCACATTTTAAATTCAAGAAGCAAGCCTTGATCAGTGTTTTTTTTAGAAAGACAACACATCTCAATATTCTAGAGTGGCCCAAATGCTCTAAAAAAACCCCAAAAAAACAAACAAACAAAAAAACACCCGGAGTAAATAAGGTTTTGTCTTCTTAATTAAGGCTTTCGGTGGTGCTTTCACATACAAATATAATGCTATACCTGGGGCAAAATACTATGAAGTATAACGAAAATAACGACTGTGAACAGGCAATGCTGGATTGCATGAGATTGCAAGTGGGAAGTACCTATGAACAACAGGTTAACATGAACAAAGTCCACACCTCTGTTGCATACGAAGTTGTGGCAAGCAGCCTCAGTTACAGGAAGACAGAGGTGATAATGACATTGGATTTCAGGTTTCTGAACAGGATTGAATTCATATAGATTAGTTTGAGCTTCTCAAAGTCAGAGAACTGTTAAGTATAAGAGGTTATAATTTTTAAAGATTTAAAAAACAGATTTACCATGTTTAAATCTCAGGTTTAAAATTAAAGGTTTAATGACACAAAAAAGAATTTAGAATATTTGTTTCAGAAGGCCACTAAGAGATTGTCTGTCCATATAATAGTCTTTGGATGTAAACAGTTGTGGAGATTAGTAACCTAGGTGCTAGAGAAGATCACAAGAGACTTCTTAGGAAAGAAAAACTTATAAGAGACTTCTAAGGAAATCACAGAACTTTCCCAGCAACAAGTCTTTTAGATCCTGCAAAACCCGATGAAGACTAGACGGACTGGCACCTAAGAGAGGTCTGATGGAGTTGGTGTTCTCTGACCATACCTAACATGTACTCGATATTAGACCTCTCACAAATATAGTAAAGCCAATACCTGCTAGCTGCATATGAGCTCTGGTTCTCATTCAGGACACTGGAACCTAGATACAATAAAAAGCTACCATCAGCCTGAGAAGATTTAAACTGACATCCCTCACCATACAGGGTACTGCCTTAAACTCAAAGCTATAATGTATCAGGGCAAAGAAGCTTTCTAAGCTGCATGATAAACCTATGCTACTGCCCAGTAAGACAGATAGATAGACAGACAAGAAAATAGATAATTCAGGCAGTGACTTAAGAGGGAGCACAATTTGACAATCCAGTGGCTAGGATTAAGCAGCATTTAGATAAAATATAGGCACAGTCCTTGGACACTGTGGAGAGCTGCCTCACTTTTAGCCACACTTGAAGAGAAAACAGGGAACCGTTATCTCTGAAACACTGCTAGCATCATCCCTCAGGGAAGTATTCAGATCACTGCATCTATGTGCACAGCAACACCTGCTTTCAACACCAGCTTGACACTCTAGACCTGGCTAATATTTCAGACATTTCTCTGTGGGTGAGTTCTTGCTTAGTATGTGGGGTTTCTGCAACTAAGTTGGCTTGTAACTAAATGCACATCATCCCTTGGATCACAACCTCAATGATTTTTTCTTTGTTGGCCTTCTTTAAAAGAAGGACGTCTTGAGAAATCCCATAACTGCAATTACAGAAGTATGAACATTAGGGTACCTCTTTAAGCTAGCATCACTTTTACATGACAAAATCCCATTCACACATTAAAGCCTTATTTTCAACAGAGCCTTGGCCTGATGCTCATGCCACAATAAGAAGTTTGCCTCTGGAAACCACCACTCGGATGTCTTCCATGGGTTTCACCAGCACATGCAACTAACACGTAACATACAAACCACAGGATAATAGACATGATGAAGCTGCAGACAGTCAAGCCCATGTTGGCAGAAAAATTTAAATTCAGAGCTAACAGGTGTCCATTAGGAGGCTGCTCTGACAGCTTTTGGAACAAGGCACTGTGGATCACGCATTACCTGTAAAAGGCAAATCAATATTACTTATCCTGTGGAAAAAGGATACAAGCAATTGCATTACTACAACATTACATTTACTCAAGTTGTACAGACAGATAAATATGAGATGATGTTTTAAAAAGTTCTGCTGCCCAGTGTGTGTTGCCAAAGTTATTAAATAGTCTGTATAAGTTCTATGCATTAAAATAATCATAAAAATATCGTTTTTCAAATTTCTTAAATCTTGACCAAGAATTTTTAAACTATTCACATGGAAGTTCAAATAATAACCAGCAATTACAGTGACACAAAATGGACAGTAGGAGTTACCAGAGTCCAGGGTAGGGAAGTTCTAACACAGATTTAATTATCTTGACTTTAGCCACCTACATAAATTAACCCTAAATTTGCTCACATAATGATCACCAAACAAATTCCAATGAAGTTAACAGATGCTCACTGATTGTTAGAATTTACTTAAATCATGTCATTTGGAGATGTTCCTTTAGTACACCAGCTAAACAATTGTTGGTAATACTCAGTCTAATTACAAGTTTTATTCATACACTTTGAATAGATGAATATCTATTCAGATATGCATCTTAATTTCGTATTATTTACCTCTGAGAGATTGACTTGGTCTCATAAGACTTCATACCAATGCTGTAATCAGCTTTTTAAACAGAACTACATGTTTAATATGCACCAATACGACAGAGATTTCTGAACTAGAAAGGTCAGACTTTGTTGCCATAGAAAAGTTTGGAAATTCATTTTCATCACAGCAAGATACAAAGGGTTCTTTTATATCTGCAGAATTTATATACTGCAAATGTGGCTGGAACTCCTTAAATAAGACTAACGAGTAGTTTTTATATAGCATTTTAAGAAAACAAAAGGTTATTTCACATATAAGCAGTTGCTTGATTGATTTAAAGCTACTTGTATCTTTTCCCCCCCCACAGGAAAGGTCACACTAATTTGCCTTTTACAAGTAACACAAGATGCGCAGTATCATGTCAGAATAATCACCAAAGCCACTGAAGTCTATCTGCAAGCAGATACCTGATAGCTCTCAAACACCTTTGAGAACACACAGTCATGTTCAGTTTGGTTCTACACAGCTCATACTCGATACTTTTCTAACTGCAAGTAGAAATTACAAAAATCTCCTCATTTACTATTATAAATAACACTTTTATATTAGCAGTCATTTTAACCTGCATTCATTTAGGGGTAAATAAAGTTTTTGCTTAATTATATATATATTTGAACTTTGCCATTTAAAAAAAAGCAAAACCCACAATGAAATCCAAATGAAAAGAACTGGTGCCTTTAAATGCAAGAATACAGGAATCTTTTGCTATGCAGAAGCCATCAGCCCATAGACATAACAATAAAATTTTATTATAAATACACGAATTCATAATATTGTAATAAGAAGCTAAATAACTATGTCAACTAATAAAAAAATCAATATTGACCAATCTTTTTCTATACTCTAGGGGATCTTCCAGCATTTTGTGTACTACCATCTATTACATGCTACCACATGATACTGGCAACTATTTTATTTCTGTTGGATATCAGTGTCCCTGAATTTATTTTCAGCCCCAGCTGGGAAGACACGTTAATAATTCCAGTTCAGTTGAAAGTAAAATCCACCTGTGATTGTTTCCACATGCATTTTTATCATCCATCAGTTAAGCCAAAATTACTTGTATAATTTTCCCCATCAGTGAGCAAGATGACAGAGAAACTGCTTTAATGATATCTTTTTTTTCTTAATATTATTTCGAAAGTTCTGACAGATTTCTAAGATGCTCTGCCTTCACAGATAATCTCTTTATTTCAAGTCAAATTAAAATGGATACTTCTGCTGCTCAAAGCAGGTAAACTTCTGAGAACTTCCCATCCATAGTCAAACCAAAAAACAAACTGAAGATTCAGCACCCACAGGGAAAGTGACATGCACACGTCCATTTTGACCTAAACATTACAGGCTTTAAGTATTCAGGTTTAAAGTGCAACATGAACCATGAAGAATCAGATATGAGAGACAAAGAAGTAAAATTGCGAGGGAAAGGAAATGTTAACACTGAGTGCAGAGCTACCCACGGTCTACATGTCTCCAGCCACCTTCCAGAGTTCCCAAACTGCTCCCCGCTGGCACTACCAGGTTCGTTGCTCTGCCTGAGCCCTGAGAAGGTACAGCCACTGCCTCTGTCTCCGTCTAAAAATTGCCCAGGCTTGTCGAAGTATCCCCAGGCTGCCATGCGGGATCCTCCTGAAAAGCAGGTCCTTCAGTGTCAAGGTTTGAATACTCACAGACCTGGCAAGGCTGAGTACTCAGCTCTGCAGAATACAGAGCCTACTAAAGACGAACAACAAGCTGTCTAACTGACTGCTCCTACAAAGCAAAACCTATGCTTGCAAAGCAGGCACAAACCTTACTTTCCAAAAACACATGCTCATACTACTGTTCCCCCAAGATCCCCTCCACACACTTACTTGCTGCCCTCATCTATTGGCTTTGTGCTACCTTGAAATAAGGCCCTAACTCACTGGACAAAAGTTCTTGTTTGCAATATGGCTGGACAATTTCTAGCACAGTATAGTACCTTTCCTTGTTGTAGACAGCAAATGAAAATACAATATAAAGACAGTGAAGTTTTTCAGCAGATAATTGATTTAACCACGTATAGGAAGGATAACCTAT
Source organism: Burhinus oedicnemus (assembly GCA_008921705.1). Taxonomy (NCBI): domain Eukaryota; kingdom Metazoa; phylum Chordata; class Aves; order Charadriiformes; family Burhinidae; genus Burhinus; species Burhinus oedicnemus. Next base: position 524,570 of record VFFE01005628.1, read on the forward strand.
TACATTCCTTTTGCACATCTTGAAATATAGCCAGAAAAAAGACACCACCACATTCCCTAAAAAAACATGAAAAGACAGAAAATGGCAGGCATAATTCAGTAGTCATATTAAGAACAGCAATGATATCTAACATTTACCTTTGTTTAAGAAATACTGTATTTTATTTTAATCCTAGAGGATATAATGTCAAAGATTTGATCTGAACACTTCTATCAGGACATGCCTGCATTAACCAAGTTATTTCCACATCCCTATGCCGAAAGACAACTTCAACATCTTGTGTGGAACTGTTACCTGAATGATTTTCTGGTTTGGCTACTGGAATCACAGAGCCAAAAAGTACTTTTAACCAGTGCACAATTGCATTTACACAGGTGATGTTACAAATCAGAGAGCGATCTGATCACCATCAGAAGAGACCGAAGCCTCTCGCTGTACCCTCATGCCTTCCAGATTCAGTGTATTGCAAATCATGGCCCTTCCTCTGGAGCACCATGAGGAAGAACAGACCCCCATACAACTTCTGCACAGGAAAAGTCACTGGAAGACTCACCTCAGACAAGACACTTGCTCCTCAGAGGCTGGATGTCCTATATTTGCCCAGAAAAAAGTACCCCAGAAAATGACTCCTCTCTTCAGCAAAATCTGACTGATTAGCAGAAGTGAAAGAACAGTGCGGCTGCTGTAGTCTACACAGGAAAATAGTAAACTTTGTTGACAATATACGATGGATATTAGATACGATGGATTACAGCCAGGCATATGTTTAACAGAAGAGATGGTCCAATGCCAAATGTATATTTCTAAACACTTAGCACTATACAGCTGCACTGACACTGCAGACTCCACTTCAGGCTGGGGCTGTAATTGTCCCTGGACTGTAACAGTACATAACTGGGTTTTGTCCTCTTCATTTTTGATTTGGATAAATTTCATCTTTGTTTTTCAAATCTCATTTCCTGTGTTAAAACAAAAGTATGCTTCAAAGTAAAAAAAAAACAAACAAAAAAAAACCACACCACCACAAACACTTGAAAGTTAGGTTTATAATTGCTCATACAAACCTAATGTGGTTCACTTTTATATATATTGCAGTAATCACACAGACCTTTAAAAACACATTCTGTAGCACTAATTCAGCTTGACTTTCAACTTGAATGTCATTATTTGGAAAATTTTTTGTATAAAATATAAAAATAATGCTCAAGTACTGGATGAAATGCAAAAATCATCCACCTAGTGGGAGGCATAGGAAGGATTCCCTTTTCCCACAAATACATATACATATATATATATTTTATATTCTTGATATACATCAGGCTCACAAAATCTTTTGTTATCATAGAAACAGAGAAGAAATAAACTCTATGTTCCACTGAATGTAGAGCAAAAAGATGCTATGAGAAAGGCTTCTTGATTATTATAATGGTACTTATTATAAGGACTTATGAGAATGGCAAGATTGCATTTTGTGTAATACTATGGTAAATTTTCATATGCTCAAATATTAGACAAAAACATTTTATAAGTAGGCATGGAAAAAAACATTCAAGTACTTCTGCAGCATAATGGCTACTATTTGCAACATCTTAAATTCAAATGCTTCCAATTGTTTCAAATTTTGTAAAATTGGAAAAAGCCTGAAAATAGCTGGGGTGGTTTTAATTACAACTGAACACAAATGGTAATGCGTCATAAATAAGATGCAGGAATATTCTTCCAGTGAATTAAGTGTCCACCTATTCCCAGTCCAAAAATTTGGCCAAACACTCTTCTGAAGGTTCTGAGAATAGCCATTTGATTAAATAGTCCATCTCCAGAAAGAAGCACCACCATAGGTAACAGTCTGTTCTCATGGGCCTCTTTTTCAAGTTTAAAGCAATAATCTATCTTTACCCAGATACTAATGCTCACTTTTTTATCCATCAGCAATGGACTTTTTTGACATCACTTCGGGGCGGGGGATCAAAATCAAAAAACCCAAACTACATATGCTACTTTTGCATCCTGTGTATCAATTTAATTTTATATGGATGGCCTACATTTGTGATCACTACTGGTCAATGTGAAAAAGAACCATGAAGAAGGAAGACAGAATTAATGTAATTGATATTTAAGGCCTATGTTTTCCACCCAGGATTTATCAGTTTGTTCTCAGCATAGTCAAGCCACAGAGAGAGTTTGTAGGAGCTTAAGAGACAACCAAACTATAATTTCCATCAAGCAATTCAGCCAAATGAGGAAGTCCAGCTGAAAGTCAACTCATCACAAAAACACTACAGGTTGCTTTAACAAAACATTTCAATTTATCAAACTTAAAGGTTTAAAGGAGCTGTGTTTTTCAACAAGAATAAAACAAGAATAAAGTATTTCTACCCAGCCCTAAATTGTATGTTGCTGTCAATCCCTATCTTCCCACAGTGATAGCTATAAATTTTATGTTCTCAGACATACTCACATCTGCTCATCAATGTGTCATGTGAAGGAATGTAAGGTAGCTTACCTTGCATCCTGAGGACAAACATAAAATATGATATATGAAAACTTAAGGTAAAGTATAAGTGACCCAACTACTGTTAATCATATTTTTGGATCTTTTTCTTTTTTACCTCTCAGTATAATACCAGCACTTTTGGCTGACAATGAGATTCATTTAAATGCAGATTCATATGCAATGCTACTGGAAAAAAAACTAAAGCATGTATATAGCTTACCTTCACGGTTTGTCACATGGATTACTCCTTATTTGATCCATTAAAAAGTCACTTGCATGCCCAAGTCCTCACAGACTCCTGACCTAAGTAAGTAATGTGAAAAACCTCCCTCACACTAGCTTTAAAGAGCAGTTGAAACTGAGAACTATGTCAATATCAAGCTGAAAAAAAGCCTCTGAAACCAGAGGATGTTGGACACTTCTGTTTGGCCTTTGGGAGGACAAGTGCATTGGTTGCACAGGCTTAAGGCTGACACTTATCATATCATGCCCACAAATAAAGTAGGTCTGAGATAATGGGGACAGCTAAATAAATATCAGCTTACATAAGCAGGATACCCTTTCCACTCTATAAGTTATAGATTAGCTAAGTTACATATATGATTGCAATATTAAAGCCATTTTTACATTATGCAAAGCATAAGTATGAAATAAGAAAAAAATATTAATATTGGTCTCCGTGTAACAAAAATATAAGCTAATGAATAACTATTTTTTCCAAGAGAAAAAACAGCAGGAAAAATGGCTTTAAAAGAAGTCATCAAAAAACACAAGTTGTAATAATTACATCATACGGATCAACTTATTAAAATCCCTTTCTAGCCCAAACAACGTAACTTCAACACGTACACAAAACTGGTATCTTTCTTAAAACTGCCATTTTTACTTTGACTATCTCCTCTGTGTAAACTGTCACCATGGATCTAGTCAGCATGCCCTTGCTAACCTACCCAGGACATGACCTGTAACATCCATAAGCTGTCCACTGGCTTAGGTTTTCAAACAAAGGGCTAAAGGAGTATATTTTACAAGAAAGCTAGAGACTTAAGTGGATATTTAAATAAGTACTACTGTACTAATGACTGAAAACTTTAAATGGGTAGTAATGGTAATTTTTAAGGACAGCTAATTGAATTGTACTTACTAGAACTGTAGTTAGGTCCATCATTTCTCATCAGACACTTCTACCATCAAGACTGCACTGGCTTAGGCAAATAAGAATCACTTGATTTCCAGAAGCTGAGATCTGGGTAATTTTAGAAGATGTGATAGACTTTGGGTTGTAGACCTATTTTTAATAACAAGACAAGCATCTTATTTTCTAATGCTTTTTATTTAGAAAACAACGCCTGCAAATCACTGGTATATGTTTTTGTTTGTTTCTGACACAGCAAAGTAACTTCCCAACTCTGACAGTGATTGCCCAATTAAAGCTTCCTGATGATTTGATTGCTATTAATTTAATGTTAGACTAAATCTGCCTGGTTACGAGTGAAGGCCTTCCTCTCGTAAATCAGGGCCTCACCAACTGCAGCAGGGCTCCCTGTGGGAACACAACGTGCTCACATGGACTGCACTGCAGCCTTGAGACTTGTCAATGCTCTGAACCGCCACACTAAGCAGGGGAGAAAGGAGGAGAAATCAATTTTTTTGAATGTGTGGCACCAATTAATGGGAGTAATAGCACTACCAGGCACTGAGGCAGCACAAAGAAAAAAGAGGAAGCAGAAGGGCCGTAACGAGCTCAGGGCCTTGCTGTGAAAACTCCTAAACCATGTGAGACTGTAAGAGCCAGAGGGGTTTGCAGTCTCTGTGCAGATAAACAAGACGGACAAAGGAATGGGAAACACAAGCACAGAATAATATGTGATAATGCAGTGGGACAGTAGTAGCAGAAGTAGGAACAGCAGACAGATAACTGGCCACCATTTCAGTATGCTAACTACTGTATATTTTGTTTCCTCTTCTGACTCCTTTTCTTAAGTTTTTCTTCAGTGTTTAAGTATATGCTAAGTGGATCTTCATTTTGGCCAACTTCATTCTTCTAATCTTTTTTTCTACTATCATAGGGAAACACAGAATAAAATAAAGTCTCTTGAGTTTCTTATTTACCCTTTTTCCCCCTGCTTTTTCTTTCAGGTATTCCTGCTTCACAAGAAAAAACATCTAGGTTAAATCTGTTGCTTTAGCAATTTAGTCTTCTCTTTGTACATCCCTTCTTTGCTCCACATTGGTAAATCTTCATTCAGCCTTTGTCTCCAAATAGCTTCACTATCTTACACTTTGTATCAGACCACAGGCATTACTATCTACTGACATTATTCTGAACCAGGGCACATTTAGGAGGAGCTCTGAAACACCTTTTTTTTTTTTTTCCTGGGGGCTCTACATGATGCAAAAGGATGTGTCTTAAAAGGATACTCAGTGAGTGAGTTGCAGCCTGCCAACTCTTCAAGGTTAGTCCTGTGCAGAGTTCATGCTCAGCACGATTATGGGTGGTGTTTCATGATGGCACACTCAGAGGAACTTCTGCATCTGCAAACCTTGGTTTTGTCCTCAGCTTGTGTTTCCCTGGACATCTCTGCCTTGTCCTGATTAGGCAGAAAGGACCAGATTCTTCAGAATGCTTAGGAAGATAAATACCCAGGTCATATTGGGTGTATTGAGGGCATCATGCCCAACTGGCCTGGAGACGTGCAGATAACACAATGTGTCTGAATAGGAACATACAGCACCTACCACATTTATGCAGGATCTTTGTCCACTGCAATGAAATTCTCGTGTATGTCCCAGTGCTTCATAGTGTCTGTGCATTGCATAGTGCATGCACATGCACACACGTTTCAGTCTGAGAAATCCCAGTAAACCCAGTCACAGAAATCCAGTAATCTTACCCTTCCTCTTTTCTTCTCCTTCAAATGAAACTACAGCCTTACTTACACCCATGCCCCCTATTCCATCGCTACACAACTATCACAGAATCTGCCTCATAAATTATTTTTCTTCCTAACTGCCCTATCCATAATCACTTCCACAGGTTCTCTCCTAAGGTCATCCACAGATAAAACTACCCTTCCTTTCGAGTTCTATGAACCATCTCCCAAGTCTCCAGAAGAGACAGCTTCAAGGATGAATTCTGCTGTCAACAATATAGAGCAGCTCTTCTGCATTAGTGCACCAAAAGAAACATGGAACTTAAATTACCATTCAGAATTCCTTTCTTTGAGATAGATACCTGACCAGAGGAATCATTCACAATTATCAGTTTACCTCTCCACTCATACAGATGTCAGCAGAGATGTAATGTCTATCAAATTGGGGCATCACACATTCTTGATGAAGTTTGTGGCACAACAGCCAGCGTTAATAGTAGTGCTAAGGATACCTTTAACTCCCTTAAATCTATACCCAAGCAGTATTGCCAAGATCAAGTACTAGAAGTATGAGTCAGACCTTGCAAAACATGTACATTTCTGTAGATGATAAGAAGTTATTTTTTCTTGCGTTTCTCACCCCTTAGTCATACTCTTAGCAAACACAAGCACTAGAACCTTTCTTTAAAAAAACAAAGTACAAATCCCAGGTAACCATTTGACTGTAGGGACTGAAATGATAATTAAAAAAAATAGAAAAGAAAAAGAATGTGTTGGCAATGTAGCACTAATCGTTGTCATCCCATCCCCTTCCATTTCCTATCCATTCTCACTTTCATGCTCAGTGTATTCAAATGGTCTATTTCCTCCTAATTCATTAGGTCATCCTCCCTAATTACTCACTTCCCTCTTCTGCTCCTTCACAGAAGGGACTGGACTGGGCTTCATGACATTCTCCTGACCTATGGGGAACTGCACTTTTAAAAGCCAAGATTCACATGAAGCTAGCTTAAGCACACAAGCTCCTCGCATACAGGGCTGAGCAGTTAATTAGAACTCATGGAGTGATTTAGAGATCACTTATGCCCATCTAGCAGCTTGCTACTGGAGAAAAAGGCAGCTGTGCTCCTCTCCTTCCCATCACCCTCTGGCCACCTACATTTTCTCTCCTGAGCCAGTGCCATGCTTCTCATCAGACCACATGGTGATCCACCGAGCTAAACCAACTGAACACTTTCCAATTCTTTGCAGACTTCCTCTTCTTCTATTTCATCTTCCCAAACTGGATAACTGTAGTATGAGACAACCACCAGTTCTGAAACAAGAACAGCAGGAATGTGCAGCCAGCAACGAAGATGAACAGGACCTGCAGCAACTGGCTATTAGATCAGCCTCACAACATGCAGTTCTGAGTACTAAACCACCAGAGAGTCTGGAGTAAAACAAGCTATGAGAGGAGGAATGATTCAATTAAAAAGGCTCCAACACAGCTGAAAGACCCAGACCCTCATGATTCCTGCCCCAGAAAACAGCTCCTCCAGAAGCCAACAAAAGAGCTTGATAAGCATATTGTTCCAGCCACTATAGAGAAATCTGGTGCATGAATAGAGTTATTTTACTCATTGAATATTGCAGGGAGCTGGCAAAATGAGGAGAGAGAAAGAATGCTTCATGTAAATACACAAGAAGGTAACAATTTCCACTCTCCATATGGACAGAAATTTCGTAAGAGGTGGCTAACGTAAAACAGCCTTCTACATATAGGTAAGTGAGTTCACATGTATTCTTCATTTTGTATGGGCATTTCCCATAATTGTAACACATTTCCTCACGGTACTATGTAAATTTATGTTCAAAACTGAGGTATTTCACTGGAAACTCTATGTTTAATGCAAAGATAACATTTGAATGTTATGTTAATAGGAAAGAAGACTGACCAAAGCAACAGAAGAGCAAAACCAGAGGGTCATAATAACTTCAGCCTAATGACTCTGCCTGAACACTTTTGGATGGAACTAAAAATACATTCGGTAAAACTGAGTAGCCAAAGGAGAAACTAACACAGCATGGCATATGGTACCTGACATAAAAGTTAAGGCCATCAAAGATGTGTCTGTTGCAAGATTTTTAAAAGAATATTACCCTCTATACTTAAAGCAGATATGGATGTTGGGTTGTCTTGGCAAATGCATAGGTGCACATTTCAAGTGATCGTGTTCTTTTCCTACATCCTAGAATTCAAGTCATGAATTCTTGTTCACCCCATCAAATGAGTGCTGCTTTTCATCACCTTCAGTAATATCTGAAACAGCACACTGCCTTAGTCAGGAGGCCAACAGTTTCCTAACAATTCTATTTGAAAATTATTTTGCTTTCAGCTGGGCTTTAACTGTTTCTCATGGTTTCAGGTAGAAAAGCGTCTTCTCTTAACACAGAAGATATCCCTTTCTCATACTTCACAGTTAGGAGAATAAGAAAGTGTGCATCTCTCCAAGGGGGATAATACAGAATACAGTTGATAACCCCTAATTTTTATCTGGATATTACAGACAATAAATGGTTTGGCTAGTCTTTGTTCCAAAAGTCGGTGAACATAAAAATGCCTGAAGCCACCTCTCAAGTGCAGAGGTAACAAAGTATCTCCATTACCCCTCACTCATACAAAAGCACATAAACTTTCCCCCAAAAAATAAAATATCACCAGACACAAAAAAAAATATAAAAAACCACTATACAAAAAAAAAAAATCACTAGACAAATGAAAATGAGAAATTATCAGTCCACACCTCTTCATTTACATAAACAAGACAGAAGATGGAAAGTACCAAGTGGGAATAAAAGATGTTGAAAAAAAGGGAACGAGTATTGATTAGACCTTCAAAATTAGAGGCAAACTGTAAAAGAACATGATGTTAAAATGCTCGTTAATATTATGTTTCTAACTCAATTTTTTAACACTTGCATTTACAAAGTAACACTTTTATAAGAAGGAAGCACTAATAACAGGTGTCTTTCTAGATGTGTCTTTTTAGTCAATGCCAAGATAAAGAAGCTAACAACAAAACCCACTTGCTCCAGAACAGTAAAGCAGTGCATCACATGTGGCAGAAATGCTGATTAAGGTACTAGCTGCCCCGTTCCCTCTCAGAAGCTCCAAAACAACCAGAAAGCTGAGACTGTGCTGACTCTGGGGTACAGAGAGCATCTAGTCCATTTGGAAAAGCATAAATCAGTAACAGCAAAGAACACATTAAAAAAAATTAAAGACTGAGTTAAAGCCATTAACATTTTTTATTTAATATTTGACATTTACATTTGTTCCTTTGTACCAAAAGACTGGATTAATCAAAAGAAACAAAACACTTGAAGGGTTTACTTCAGGTTTAATTAACACCATGCATTAAGTATCATCCAAAACTTGGAAGAGATTCATAATGTAATAAAACACAGAGAAAAAAGAACAGTAGTAATAGGCTTATTTTGATCCAGACTGATTCATTAGTACAGAGATTGCCAGACAAAAATTCAAAATCACTGTCCGAGTGCATGTCCTATAGCAAAGACATTAGACTTATGCCATTTTATTTTATTTTATTTTATTTTATTTTATTTTATTTTATACAGGAACATCTGCCAGCTCTAGACCTTAGCATTGAGCAGCCAGGCTCTGCTGCTACACAATGGTGAGACCAATTCAATTGAGAACTACCTTTCATTTTCCCAGCTATTTTTTATAGCAAGCTAGTTATGTCTTCTGCTCCCCCTCTTAAGAAACAAAGTAATTGTGATTTTGAGAGTTTAAAAACATTAGAAGTTAATGTAACAAAAATAAGTTATGATTCTTTCATTTTATCATTCCATATTTTAGATACAATTCTTCAAATTTAATTATTACTATTAGACAAAGAATATAACTTTGATTTTTATTTCTTTGTGTGTCTTGTGCCCAGAAGGGATTTTTTTTTTTAAAGCAATTAAGAAAGCCCACATTTTTCTTCCAGGAAAGTAATGTTTTTGCCACTGTAGAAACAAGGTTTATGTGATTATCATCTATGTCTGTGACCACACAAATGCATACCTGTATCTGTGATGTCTTTCACTGTCTCTTTCCAGTATTTTTTTAAACCTTTGAGTAATTTTGGACAAATTCCCAGAGGAGCAGCCATCACAAAGATTCAAGTTCTTTCAAATGTTGAGAGATTAACTAGTCAGGTACTAAGACCAAAACATGAGATTTTCCTCATTCAGGAACAACATTCCATAGGAGAGAAGAATTATGAATGCCTCATCCACAGGGAAATTGACAACTTTTGCATGTTGCTGGTCATCACAAAACCCAAGCAAGCAAAAAGCGTAAAGCCATTGCTCATCGAACTGTTTGTTAACAGAAAAGGGTCTGTCTGTAGTTTTAATTAGGGTTTTTCACTTGTTTTCCCTTAAAGACAACTTTACCAAGGCAGCTATCAGAATGCACATTGAATTCTCTGAAAAGCAAAGGACATCTCTGCACTATTTTTTTCCATTTGACTTCTATTCCTCTTAAGTAGGTCTTTTACTTCAGTGCACATCAAGGCTACCACGAAGTCCTACCGTAGCAGGCAAGAAAAAAAAATTAGAACTTATATATGATTCCCTACCCCCCACTGTGTAACACTGCCGCATCTCTAGATCACTGCTGGTTTCCAGACATCCTTTGAAAAACAGCTAATATTGGCTCCTCTGAAACAGGGACTGCCAGGCTGAAACAATGTCACTGGGTAATCAGTTAGTACCTAAAATGATGTTTGTGATGTCCAAGTACTGAAAACCTTGGTCTTCCAAAGGCTCCATCTAGCTGCCTCAAATTAAATGCTTCTCTGTGTAAATTCACATAATCCAGAAAATAGACTCTTTCATGCTAGCAACAGAATCTAATCAATTAAGCATAATACCAAAATAAAAGAAAAGATTATTTGATCAAGCTCAAAAGAAAACAATTCTTTGAGAGCATCCCTATCATTCACATTGCAGAAATTGCAGCTTAAAACATAATTTGATACTGTGAGCAATCTTAAACTGGTAAATGAGACACTCAAGTTGACTGTGTCTACATTTGTGTATTTAAGAATTCAGGGCAGACATTGCTTCAGAAGACAGTCCAAACTCCAAAATTCATTCCCAAACTTTGACTAACTCAGTCACAAGGTGTACTATAAATACTGTTAGTCACCAAACAGGTGCATTAGGATGTGTTAAGGTTTAAGTCAGAAGCACAGTTATTTTCTTTAAATCAAATAATAGAAGCCAGTGCATAATATACACCAACAGTGCCATCTCATTTAGGAAAAAAAACCACCGTAAATTAAAAAAAATAAGTTTCCTATTGTATGTGCTTCAGGAATTTTGTCTGCTAAAAGAAAACAAGGTAAGCATAGTAATATGAATACAGCCTTTATGTTGTTCAAAATAAAAATTATAGTTCTAAACCCACATTACTTTGAGAAAAAATTCTTAGGTAACCAGGGGTTTGGTATGTTTATTTTGAGAAGAGTTATTTTGGCTTTTTTGTAACTCAAAGAAATTAGTCTGCTGGTTTGCATAACAACAATGTACCTGCCGATGCTTTTTAGCTGCAGTTCTATAAATAAGAAAATTCCAAAATACTAAATTTATCTCGGAGCTCTTGAAGATTTATTGCAATCTGTTCTTAAGAGTGCTGATCCAGCTTTCAAATTCACGGAAACTGTCAGGTTGCCCAAATGAGAACACAACTGGATGCTAAAAAGATACAGTCATACAGAAGTCTAGATGTATGGATACTCACAGGCAGCAGGATTATTCATTGAGATTATTAGCACACAAAAAGAAGTTGGATTGGATGCTTGAAATGCAAAGTGGGTCAATACTTCACTCAGACAGAAATGAGTGGGTGCTGATTCTGAATACTCTGTCCCAGCCAATTTTAGGCACACACCTCCTGTTCACATTTTAGAAAGATGGAAAAAAACAACAGTGAAGCTTCATCGCAGAAATAATTCATATTTAGAATTCTTGTTACATTCCAAGTTAAATGTAAAAAAAAAAAAAAGAATCTAAAAAAAAATCAGGTAGTGCTATGTTATGTGGTACCACAAAAATCCCAGAAGAGAGGCGTTTCTAAAGGGCATTCCTCAAATCTAAACTAGATGTCTAACCACAGTATTCTCAGATGACAATAATCTTTTACAGAAAGATGTCGAAGCTTTCAAAAATGAAAGAAAAAAACCCCAAAAAACGGAACTGCAACACATAAAACCTACACAGAACAGGATAAGCCAGCTCATGAAACCTGACAGAATTTAAGGGGTTAACTTAAGACCTAAGACATTACAGTCAGCACTAACAACACCCTGCATAGCCTGGGGCCTTTAGAAGTTTATCTATAAGTTCACAGGAATTTTACCTGCAAAAGTTTTGAAAAACCATGACTTGAGGACCTACATTCAACAGGGGTAAATGAGGCTGAAGCATCAAAGTTGTTTTGCAATCTGTCTTAAATCTCAAAATTGACAAAGTCTCAGATGTACACACTAATTCCCACCCACCTTCCTTCCCACCTCTAAGCCATAAATAAGAATTTAACTAGTAAAAATATTTGGAATCAAGTGAATCCGTGTGTTACCATTCATAGCTGAGTGGATAGGACTTCCTACTATCTGTTAACAGGTACTGGTACTCAGTAGAAGACTAATGCCTGCTGAGTCAGCCGAAGCTCAATAATTCTTCCTCCAGAAGGTTACTCCTACCTTTCTTCATAGAGGTGGAAACAACTTTTGAACCAAGGGAGAACCTACAGTCTTCCTGCATCTCGCACTCAGCACTTGTCTTGAACACTTCTCTCTTACACAAATAAGAAAGATAATTCAAGTGTCAAATCATACAAAGCTTCAGCAAAGAAATAAAACTGAACTCATCTTCAGTATGCGCTGAAGGTTTAAAAAAAAAAAAAAAGAAGTCCAAAAGAACAGATGTTCTTAAGTAGATACTGCTGGTTAACGAAGTACAAAAATCCCTAACCACGGTAATAGAAGGCCACAGATAGAGGACAGAATGGAGAAAGAGACACTATCAAGACAACTACAAGCAACAGGAACAGAATGACCAACTAGCAACTAAGAGCATCTACTGCTCTTGACTGTAATGAAGGGGAATTGTACTTCATCATCAGAAAACCCCAAGTGTTCAGCCATCAGCTAATTGTGCCTGCGTAATTGTCTAAGATCTATGGTGTAAAGTCCTCCTGATCACTGATCATTCATTATGCAAGTATGCAATATGATCTGTTTAGGCATCACCATCCCTGACTTCATCTCAGAAAGCCTGCATGTCCTCTCTCCACTTTCTTCTTTCCTGTGACTGCCCTCAATTACCCAACATTATTTTATGCACTGCCTAAAATATTGGCTTGAAGCATATATTGAGCAATTATAATCACAACCTGCTCAGCAAATAACACTGCAGAAAATCGAATCCAAGTCCACTCTGTTCTGACTTGATATTAGAAAATTAGTACTCACTGCAAAAAAAGATGGCTGTCATCCATGACAAGTGGTGATTAATTAGCATCAAAAACAGAAGTGGTGTAAGAAAATGCTAGTTGTTGCTGAATGAAAGACAAAGCACAGGTCTCTCTTCTCAATGTGTCAGAACTTTTAGAGACATGAAAAACTGATGCGTTAGTGAATATATCTGACTGTGAACACATGGTATTCTTGATACACCACAATGCATGTATAATAGGAATACTAGTATAGAGCATAAACTTCACCCTACGCATAATCTTTGATCAATTCCTGTCAACTTCAACTACATGTCTTCCCCTTACTAAGGACTACAAGATCAAGCACAGGCTGTAGATCTTCAAAAAAACTGTTGAGAACAAAAAAATACATCACCCAAAATGAAATATACAAGTAGATTTTAAATGGCTAATCAGGAAGTGGAGGAGATAAGAATTACTGTCCTCTTCCTCCCAGTGTTATGAATTAAAATAACTTTAAACAATTACATGAATGCTACAGCCCTATATCTTAAATCCACTCCCTAGTATTCAGGTCTAAGTGGATTTCACACAAAAATCTCTCCCTGGAATACAGGAGTGCACTAACAACCTGTAAACAGCCTGCAAGGTTATGCAAAGAGCCTTCCACAGATTCTTTCTACCAGGATGAAATTCATACATTGTAGCGATTAGTGAAATATTTAATGATATATGAAATGCTGTAACAAATACGACTTCTTCATTTTTTCCTCCACTATTGATAACTAAAGCATCCTACTACTTAAACAGTAGAGATGAGCATCTTACACTACTGAGAAACTAGGTTAAAACACAGCGACTCAGAACAGTAATGTCAAGTAGCTTGTTTGAATTTTATGTGTAAAACAATGGGTTAAGAAAATTTAGAAGAAAATGACAGCTGTCAAGGGCCTAACTCCTCAACAACCCCAAGGCACTTAATTCCCATTGAAATATACAGGAGTCAGTTACGTATCTAGCCCTAGCAACTGTGTTGATTGAACAGTCTTTTATTCAGAAATTGAACCGCACAAATGTTTGTTTCTATGAATTCTAGAACTAGAAAAATCACCTGCTGTTCCCTAGTACCCAGTCACTGTTCCATCAAATAGGGTTTTATTTATTGCAAAATGAATATATCTAACACCTCTGACACTGAGCCAACATAATCTGCCTCGGCATGTGCAAGATATAAAAACTGACCCTTAGTGAACAGTTTTCTAACAAAATTTGACCCTTTCTTATGAGGGTTGGCAAATGCTACCCAAAACATACACTACACCAGAATAAAAGAGATTTCATAAGTAGTAAGCTTGATTGAGGACAAGTTAAATACTGAAAAAGGAGACTTGTGTCTTGGGATAATACTGCCAGAGTATAATATATGTGCATTTAGATGTAAAAACCGTATGAGAAACAGGATGATAAAACGGTAATAATCACGATTGCTCTAGTACCCTTTTAAATTCTAAGTATTCATAGCTTATGCACAGAAATAGTAAAATATGCACATCTGTGCATCTACAAATCCAAGCAAGTGCATCTTTGTAAGCCCAAGGAAAATCTATAGCAAAAATAGGGTTTCCGAGTGTACGACCGCTGATGAAAATTTCAGAAAACACCATCGATACGGACTTTTCGCAGGACAGATTTCCTCCCGAGTGCCGGGTCCAGAGGGCGGGTTTCCCGGTGGAGAGGCATCCATCCACCTCTCCCTCCTCGCTAACCGGTCACGGAGGGACAGCGCCCCGGGTCTGGCCCGCGGGCCGTGCGGCGCCCACCCCCACACCCCCTCCCCGGAGCTCGCTGCCGCCCTTCAGACAGGGGGGCTTGGGAGCGCCGCCATCCCCTCTCAGCGCACCGAAGGTGAGTCGGTACGCGGCTCCCGCGGCCGGACGGGCCGCCGTCCCACCACCCCGCGGCCGCCGAGGCGAGGCGGACAGCCCCGCGGGGCCGCTTCCAGGGCCGCGGGTGGGAGGGCGAAGGGGCACCTGTTTCACGCGGGCGAGTGTGAAGCGGAGGGCGGCGCGTCCGTGGCGGGGCGAAGAAGCGGGGCACATCCGTGGGATGGCCGGGAAGGCAGAGCTGCGCGGAGCTCCGACACTCGGAGGGGCGTGGAGGAGGGACACGAGGGCACACGCGTGGTGCGAGGCGGCAGGGCCGGGGCTGCCGGCGCTGCCCTCTCCCTCGCCGGCCGGGCAGACGCCGAAGCGGCGTCTCCAACTCGTCCTCGCCCCTGCGCTCACCTGTGCTGCGCGGGGAGCCGCGGCCATCATGGGGCCACCCCCCGCCCCCACCGCGGAGGAGCCGGCCGGCAAGAGCGCACCTTACCTCGAAGAGGGGACCGATCTTATTCTTCTCCAGGTAGGCTTGGATCCTGGTCTGCTGGTGAGACGCCATGAAGAGCTCCGGAGGCGGGGGCTGGAGCTCCTCTCCCCCGGCGGCGGCTGTAGTCCCTCCGGCTGCTGGCGGCTCACTCCCCCGCCGCCCAAGGGCTGCCAGCAGCGGGAGCGGGGGGAGGCGCTGCGAAGGGGCGGCAGCCCGAAGTCCCCGGGACGGAGCTAACTCAGGTAACCGAGGGGGTAGCCGGGCGCCGGGCGCCCGCTTAACGGGGCGCGGGGCGGCGGCGGGCTGTCTCTCCCCCTTCAGGGAGCAGCGGGCGGGCGCTGCCTGGAGCGGAGCATGGTGCAGGGAGGAGAAGAGCTGCAAAGGCGGCCCCCGAGCCCGCGCCGCTCTGCCTCTGCCTGTGTGTGCGCCAGGCAGCGCCTTGGTTACGGGAACAGCCGCGGCTCGAGCTGCCGCCCTCGCCACAGCGCCGCTCCCGAAGCCAATGGCCGGGGGCTCCTGTCAGCGCCGCGGCCGTTGGCGCCCGTTGACGCCCGGGCTCCGGCGCACAAAAGGCGGGAGCGAGGGAAGGGGGAGGAGAGCGGGCGGGAGGCGGGGGCTGCTCTGCCTCCCTCTCTCCGCAGCCGTTCCTGTGCTCTCCCGGGGACGGTCTTCTCCCCTGGCGGAGCCGAGTTCCCGCTGTCCGGGGGCGCTGCCTGCGCGCCGGTGTTTTGCCGGGGACTCCACCCGGCTCCGCTGCCCCTCGGCCGGGAGTCCCCTGCGGGGCCGCCCGGCGTGAGGGGCCTGACCGGCACTCGCAAACTTCGCCTGGTGGAGGGTCGCGGGGGAGTGAAACGAGTCTCTCGGAGAGCAGGGAAAGGGGGCGCGGGGACTACAGCCAGCGCTTTTCCTTAGTTTTCTTTAAACATTATCTATAAATCTTGAAACGCTGGCTTTCTTACGATACTGATGAAATTCCCAATCAGCAACACTGAGCATCTTAATACATTAGCTATGTAGGTGCACCCAGGTCTCAGGTTGTGTTGAGTTCCCTCAAGCAGCCAAGGGCTCTCGTCCAAAACCTGGTGGACAAAATGAGACGTTTCCAGCTGGCTTCAGGAAGCAGTGAGTTAGCGGCCACATCAAAGCAGCGGTATTTATTCTTTCTCCGCTACAAGTAATTAGTTCCCCACCTTTTCTGGAAGGAGGGTCGTAACCAGCTTTTTTTTTCTCTCTCTCTGTAGAGAAGAACAAATAAAAGCATGCTTCTTGGGATTTGACTCTTCTGTTCTTCTGCAGTAACTGATTCTGCTGTACCAGCATTCACCTGTTAAAAAAAAAAACAACCAAACAAACAAACCCACAAAACAGTAAAAAAGATGTATCCTGTTTTTTCATAAGAATTTTGTAAAAGCCCAAACACCTTTGAAGAATGCTCAGGTATTGGGAACATTCAGTGCATCTGCTGAATCAGGCTGTTCTGCAAAAGCAAGAGTACGAGCCTCTCCTGATTCAGAAACCGTTGAAGAAAAGGATGAGTTTTCTTCAGGAGTTAAAAGATTGTGAGTTCTGCTCCCACAGCTGTTCACTGTTGTTTGACTTCAAAGTCCTCCTTACTGACCTAAGACTTAAGGCTCTATGTAGAAAGGTGTCAGGTGTAAGTGTATTATAAAGAGTTTCAGTGTACCCTGTAACATAAGCAATAGCTTGTAGGGTTCTTTAATGGTTTTGCTGGAACATGCTCAGTTTTGCTGTATCAGTGAGGCAGAGTGTTTATTTTCTGTAGTAGCCACTAAAAAATACTCTTTTTTGTTTGGATTTTTAGTGTGTTGGTAGTCTTCTACAATTCATATCAGCTCAGAGTTTTAGCATCTTGTCTCCAGCAAAGTACAGCTGCTTTGCCTGGTGCCACTTAAATAATATGATGCCAAGCTAGTTTAATCAGTCTAATGAGGATCATACAATCATAAGGGTAATTGCCAGTGATGCAGGTTTTCTATAGTGGCTCTAACGATTCTCATCAGATGAGGATGTTCATAAAATTTCACAAATCTCACCAGAACCCAGACTGCTCTAATAGATAAAAGTCTCCCACTTTGTAAAATGTTGCCTCCTTCCCATGATCCGAAAATGAGAACATATGTTTCTGTAGCCCTACACAGCCTGACTTTTCAAAGCAGCAGTACTTCCAGACCTGCTGGGACCTGACCGCACTAGGACCTGCAAACTGTCACTGCTCTATGTAGACCAATAACAGGACTGAAGAAAAGAAGACTATCAGCAATACAAATAGAAAAGAGAACTTATTAAAGGAGGTTTTAAAGACAGTAACTGTCTATGCATATTGTGCAATTAGCTAGATCCTAAGTTCTCAGCATTAAAACCTCAGGGTTTTGGTTGTGGTTTTTATTTTTCTCCTACAGAGTCACGGAGTGGTTGAGGTTGGAAGGGACCGGTCCAACCCCCCTGCTACAGCAGGGTCACCTAGAGCTGGTTGCCCAGTGCTATTTCCAGGTGGCTTTCTAGTATCTCCAAGGATGCTTGATCTTTCTGGTATCTGTTGTTATTTTTCCTTCCTGTTTCCTTAGACCTTCTTTTCCCTCGCTTAATTCTCACCCAGACATATAATCTGGACTTTCCAGTTGGCTTGGGAGACACACTAGCAATCCTGCTGTGGCTGGGAAAGCTTCCAAGGCCAAATGCAGAATTAGCTTTCTAAACAGACACATCTTGTAATCCCACAGCTCCCATAACACTTAACTGACAGGTTATCCTTTGGTACTGATTAGGCAATTTAAGGAGACATGAACACAGACAGTTCCTTACCAAGGGCTTCATGTTCCTATTTCCCAGTTGAAGGTCTCCAGCAGCTCCCTGACAGGATGCTCTCTGAGTGCTGAAGTATGGGAGTGCAGGTGTCTCCTGTAGAGAGCATGGGCTCAGTGACATGATAGATTAGAAAAAGGAACTTCACTGTTAGCATTTTTTCATCTTTTTTTTCCAAGAAAACTTGGAAACAAAAACTGCTTGCTAGATTTAAGACAAGCCACACTAAGATAGCTATCAATAAATACCTGTGATTTGCAAATAAGCACAGAGAACTGGGTATGTCCCTTCTGTCCTCTCACTTGTTAGGGGAACAACTTTTTTTTTAAATTTAATTAAGATATTTCAAGTTAGTTTTTAAAATCTGAATTAATACAGGTCTTTTAAAATGAAGTTTCGTTTTAATACCAAAGCATCACAGATTTTAAAACAGTCTCTTGGATTAAAATTACTGATTGGGACTTGCATAAATTTATATTACTCTTAGCAATCTTTTTGTATGAGAAACTGAATACTAAATTACTTTACAACCCAACTAATAAAATATAGTCTCTGTATTGTGCTTTGCTATGATCTTTGTTAAATTTTGTAGATATTTTTCTTTAAAGAACAAGTGTACAGCAGGCACATCTATGTAACACTGAGGACTGAACTGCAAGAACAGAAATGACTGGAAGAATTTGCACACAGCCATCAAAAAATGAAAGGTGTCCCAATTTCAAATTATATGCACAACACAAAGTAAAAACCATAAGATTCCAAAAAAACAGAGAGAGGGACAAAAATAGATAGATAATTTTAAGATGCTTGTGAACACACTCTATTCAGTTCTTACCCCGTGTCCGCACCTGTGATATCTGAGCTCTGTGCTTCTTACCATCATATGTTGGTGGTTTTCTCATCCTTTGCTCTTCTCAACAAGACGAGTGTGCATGTTTGGGTAGATTGTTTCTGGTTTGACTGACTTAGTTCAAGGACTTCACTAAGTGGGGGCCCATTAAGTAATTCCATGGTATTCGACATAATCTTGGTCCTGTCATCCATTTTTCAGGAATAAGATTGCTGCAGTTCCAATGCTGAGTACCGAATTTTCAAAGTTGTGGGCACTTGCAGTACCCATTCACCATTGCTGGAGTTAGGTTACCCAGGCTTTACGTGCAAAGAAGGTGTTTTTCAGGAGTCTGAGCTGCCACTGCCTAGCAGAAAAGGAAACTGATGACTTGGCTGTCTGTAAAGGTACTCTCTGGGTCACAAATACCTGGTGCCAAGTCAACAATTTTCTCCTTGCTCGCTGAAATTTGATCCATATGCTCTGTAGGGAGTTTATTTTTTGAGATGGCATCTGGAGTGCAGAAGAGACATTAAGATCTGAGAGAAATCTATAGTAGCAATATATGAATTTATTATAGACCTTTACATGGCTTTCTAGCTCCCATTAAGTGCTTTATGTTTCAGCTATCAAAAATCATCAGAAATTCTTTACTGAACCTTTCAAAAAAAGAATTAGGGAAAAAAAGAACAACTAGCAGGCACATTAAAAGAGGTAGTATTCATCAAAACCTGGTGATATTTTTGTTATAAAGCTTTCAATTTTGTCAATGTTTCCTTTAATGTAATAACTTTATAACAAAGAATTCTTCTTCCATTACTGTGGTCTGTTTCTGTTGAGTTTGATATTCTATGCGAAGTCATTATCTACTTCATGAAGAGGTAAGAGAGCCGCCGTTAGTCAACAGCTGACTAAATGTAGTTCTTAAAGTATGCTTGTATTTTAAAAAAATGCAACTGAAGTTACCTTCAGGAGAAAAAAAATCCCTGAGTTCCTGCACTTTATACATGAGCCATTATTTTTTTATTGCTAAAGCATAGCCTTGCAACTTTACAAACCCCTGTTGTAAAATTTTTTAAAATGGCGCACACGCACACGCACACACACACAGAGGCTGAACACTGCAGTGCTTCAAGCTGTTTAAAATAATGGAGGTCTAGCAGTTCCTGACCTAGAAAGCTGCCATCTAGCTTTTTATTTAGTGTTCCCCTAAAAATGGATCTGCTCAGATAGCATGTTGTCAAAAGAAATTGAAGCATCTTAGTACATTGTACTGAAATACCCCATTTACCTTTTATCCCATATCAAGTTAGCAGACAGAACTGGGAATAACATTGCTGGAGGGCTCATGCTAGTGATTTGGTATACTTAATTTTGTTTGGTGGGTTTTTTTAAACCTACTCAGTAAAGGGTAATATCCCCACAAGCATCAGCTTGAGCTTAGACAACCTTGAATGTACTTTCTATGGTTTTCTGTTTACACCAAGCTAAGCGCTGTACAACTTCAAAATCTGGGCTAGACTCAGACTTGCTGTAAAGAGCAAGAATACCTTTGTGTCATCATTCTCCTAGAGAATTCAACCTAAGTTTTGGATACTTTGTCCTTTATACATTGTGATCTTGGCCACAAATACTAATCCTCTGTGGTGAAACATTTCTTATTCCCTGCAGGGCAGGAGCCCTTGGGAACTTAAAAGCTTGCATTATCCTCAAGCTCTCAATAAGGACAAGAACAAATCACTAGAAAATCCAAGATTCATAAACCCACACTGTGTTTAAGGAGGATGAGTGACTACCTCTTTGACTCCTCTTATTCTCAGATGTATTGTGTAATTTCTTTTCATTCATCATCTTGACTTTCCTGCTTCCAGTAGTTTGTTCAGGAATGCTCTTCTCCTCCTATTCAGAGAAAAATCCATCTAAACTTGAAAAATTTAGTTAATATCATATTACCAACCCAACCATTAATAGAAATGACTACTCTTTCAAGACTTTATTGCAGCTTGTATCCATTTTTAGCACTTTTATAGTTGTTTCTTTTCTGTTTGGCTACACATAATACATAAGTAAAAGGAAAAGTAGCAGTACTTATGAGCACACTGATAATAGAGCAGGACCTGACTGTATATATTAAATAAATTTCAAGGACAAATCTGCTCTGAGATTTGACAGTTTAAGTGCAGTACAAAAGCCTACAGACAGGCATGATTAGGAAGCCAGCTAAGACTACAATGCAGCCTGCTAAGCAGAGCTCTTAGTACCTTCCTAAAGATGGATAGGCCAGATTCATATTCAGCTACACTAACACCCAGGGACTCAAATAATTAAATAAAAGACTTACAACACCAACTGACAGTTACATTCTTCTTTCCCTCTGAGGGACACAAATATTAATTTAATTATTTGGTAGTGGCTAAAGTAAAAATACAAACCTTCAAAAACTGTTCCTTTCCCCTCCCTCTGCAGCACTGTCAGACCACAGAGCATTTGCCTATGCACCGTTGGCGTTCTGGTAGCGTGGGTGGCAGCGGCGACTGAACCAAGACCTTTTGGCATGTACTGCTGTCCCAAAAGTCTGGTCTAGTTTTTCTAGCCCGTGACTAATAACTCTCATATTATGCAGACCAGCCACTAGAGGGGAATAAAGAGTCACACTCTACTAACATGGGTTACGGCACTGTCAACTGCTTTGCAAGAAGATCTCAGATATGGCCATGAACAAGTGCTGGACCTGACTCAGCTGGCAACTCTGGTTCATACTATAGTCCCATTACGTTTGTGCGTGTGTATTGCATTCAGACAGCAAGGTTTTCTTAAGGGTCTATAAACCTGGAATATGTTTGTGTACTCACTGCGTAATTATTGTAAATGTACCGCTAACTGTATCCTAATTACTTGCCCTGGTAAAGTCATGTAGGCTCTGAACCACCAAGCATTTCAGCATGTTTTTTAGCTAAAAACATACATGTAAGTTAGGTTGTCAGGTGCTTAAAGGTAAACATATTTAAAGTGTATTGCTAGATGACATTTTCGGGGGGGGGGGCAGCCAGCAGAGGAGATCAGTCACAGCTAACTCTAGCCTAGGAAGGCTGTTAAGCCTTAGCTGCCTATAAGACACTCCTGTGGGAAGCTATTGAGAGCAGGTAACATAACTAAAGCTGCTGAAGTGTGAATCAGCACAGAAGCCAATCTAGACAGAGGAAGTTTAGGACAACTGTTTTTCAAATGCTCGTTAGCTTTTGTGTATACAACTTGGACTCCTCTGCTCTTAACAACACAAGTTAACACTAGTCAAGGATCCTCCTTACTCAGGAATCCCCAAAATGCACAGGAGGCTGTTTTCCACATTGCTTTTTATTGCCAGAACATACCTAAGAATGAACAGGATTATGCTTAATGACCATACCAGTAACGACAACTTCCTACATTTAAAAAGAGAAAAAAACAGGGTCTAAACCAAAATTATCAAGAAAGACCTTAAAATAGATTTTAAACCTTTAACTTTCACAGTTTCAAGGCATCTGGGCCCTCCTCCTCCCCTGCCCCCTCCCCGACACAAAGTTGTGATCTGATCTCTAGTAACTCATTTTTTATAGTGAAAGCAAAGATTCTGTTGTAGCCATTTGATTTCAGGAACTAGAGGCGGAAAAACCCCAATACTGAACATAAAAAGAGTAATGGTAAACAATGTATGAGTTGGCAACCCTGCTGTATCTTCTTTTCCAGACATAATGGAGCTGGATTTGAAGACCCAGGCACAAGAGCTTAAAAATTGAAAATTTACTAACCTAAAGATTGCTGTCTTCACACAAAATTCGAGGCAAAGAGGTATGTGTTGCTTTTTAGTGAGATGGAGGCTAGCAATGATCCCATTTAATTTCCTGTAGTAGGAAGCTTAGCAACTATTTGGTAATAATATCTCCTTAGTGATTACTGATTATACTCGGAGGGATGTGAAATTAGAGGAAGCCCTTGAAATATTAATGCCAATGCCCATTACAGTCCTTGAAGAGGAGGACGAGGACCTTGGACTGAATGTGCCATTGAATGCTTGCCCTTGGCAGCATTGCAGCCATCACACACACATCTGATTCTTTCTAAAGGGGAAAAATTCTTGGCTTGGGATCTATCCCTTTGGGTTTGTCTCTCATGGAAAATGCTGGACACAAGGTTACTTCATCATGGCTGATATGCTTAATTGGAAAGAGATTGATATTTCTGCTATGAAAGTAACTGGTGTTTAACATTTCTGCATCTATCTGCTTTCATAAAGTTTCAACTGATTTTCCTAAAGCAGCATGTGCTCAGGTCTTCATAGGCTGCTGCCTTGATAATGAGTTGCATTTTCCACCTGATACACCAAATCTCAGCCATACAGCTGTCTCCCACTAGCAGTTATGAACTTGAAGCATTTAAAAGAATATGCATTACAATAAGAACATACATCAGACAATTAGCAAAAAGGTAATTGAATTTGTCTCCTGTCCCAAAATAGAGGGAAAAGCTTGGCTTGTTATTAGTAACATGACATCCCTAATAACATTTTAAAATGTATTTTTAATCTAGGATTAATTTTCGAGCAC
Source organism: Burhinus oedicnemus (assembly GCA_008921705.1). Lineage (NCBI taxonomy): Eukaryota > Metazoa > Chordata > Aves > Charadriiformes > Burhinidae > Burhinus > Burhinus oedicnemus. The sequence goes on from VFFE01005628.1 coordinate 548,037, forward strand.
TTGATAAAGCAATTTACATTTCATAAGCTTCATTGTCCTAAACAATTTTGAAATAAAGGATTATCTTCTGTAGTAAAATTGAAAGGCTCATTTGGAGACTAGGTTAACCTATGTGCCTGAGCTTTTTTATGAAAAGATGTAGATGGTTATTTTGCTGGGAACTTTTTCATGCAAATAGAGGAATGTATTGTCTATTTTACAGAAATATTTTAGGTTCAGTCATGGTCTTATCAGAAAATTTGAATTCCAAACTCTACATATAAAATAAAATATAATATTCAGGTTGGTACCAGCTTCCCCTCAAAATGCAAATATAGGCCACATATATTATAGATATACTAATTCAGTGCTTATAAACAACACTGCAATTAACTATTAATTGTATTTTTAAGTGTTCTAGGAGTCAAGATTTTAATGTTTTGGTAATCATTGGCTGACCTGCTTTAAATCTTCTTACTAGTGTGTTTACATGAATTGGAACGCAGTTCTATTCCAGTTGGATTTGTGGACTGAGTCTCAAATGTTTTATTCTGCGGGAAATAGTCATGCCAACTGACCCATTTAGAATTATAGTGTATATTTCATAATGCACTATAGAAATCCAGCATAGTGGCTTTCTTTACAACAAGAACTATTTTCTAATTGTTAGGTAAGCATTAATACATGACTTAAAAGACTGTAATTTATGGACTTCAGTACATTATCAAAGATAAGCATAAGAAATTTTTTATATTTGTATGGCTTTTAAGGCTTTTTGGCAAATGCTGTAGGGGAGCACCTGCAAGACGGAGTCTATGCCTCTAAATCTAGTAGGATCAGTATCAGGGCCACAGTAAGGATAAAAGGTAAAAAGCACAGAAAGCTTGAAGCTCTGAAAGGAATTTTGAGAAGTTACATTTCAGAAAACAGAAATACACTGATCTGCCAGATTTGTTGGTGCAGCCTTTTTCTTAAGTAGCAACATGCTGCACTTGAGAAAAAAATGCATGAATGAACAGTCTGTTCAAAACAGAGAAAATGTAAGAAAGATAACAGCATTGTCGATATCGCCAACAGATTGTGAGCATGTACACAGGTTGCCATTACTGAGCTTTAGATAAAGTACACTGGTATTTGGAACATTTCAAAAGGTTTGGCAAATCAGTTTGGATAGTTATCAGAGATTAAGTTGGTAGTGAACATTCTCCGAAACAATTAATCCATACACCCGTTCAGGAATGCAGTACCCCTTTTACTCAGATGTTTTTCCCATTTCTTTTCCCCCTATTCACTTCCTATTTATCATTTATGATTGCTATGAAGAGATATTCAAAATAGATTAGTACATTATCTATCAAAGTAGATAAGCACGTTATCTACTTCTTTATTGTTTATTAGTAAGGATGCTCTGCAAATTCAGTATTAGTGCAGGGAAAAAAGAAACAGATGACTGGGTTTTGGTCTCTGGTACCTAGGCACATCACACAGAACCCAGATGTTCACTGGCAATGCATTTTCCAACTGTAAAATCAGCATCTCTCTCTTTCCTACTTTGCACTGAGTTTTCTCTGTCTAGTCTGTGAAGGCCTCCTAAGCACCCCACTTTCCCTTCTACCCCTTTTTTTGGCATAGATGAAGCATTTCTGCCACTGAAAAAATTCTTTATCCCAGGATCTACCCTAACTACTCTCATCTCAGATGCTAACATGGATTCCAAGGATAGGAATTTCGGTTTTTGTTACTTTAGGCTTTGTTTTACCTTTATCATCTGCCTATGCTGAAATACTTGTGGTGAAGATGCTTTTGTTTAAGGTTGCAAATCTGAACTTTCAGTTCAATTATAAAGAAGGTAACCAGCTTCAGTACAGCTTTGTTTCAATGACATTAAGAAATTGTACCTCAGGATTTAGTCTCCTGTCTCCACAAACGGTAAACTCTTGCTTCAAGAAATCACCATTTTAGTCTTCTACTCAAGCTCATTAAGACAGAAAAATAATTACAGTTATCCAGCACCAGATCTGTAGAAAGAATTATTTAATTGCAGATGTTCTTCTCCATCATCAAGTTGCATTCACCTCTGTACTGAGATTGAAGTTGCACTCATTGTCAAAATTCTTCAATCCCCCTTCCACCCACCATTCTTGACAAGAGTTTTTCAATCTTAGTCACTGCCCTTATGCACTCCTGGTGTCCTCTCTTACCTGATCCATAGTCTGCAATGATGAAAAGTTTATATTCTGTGTCATTTATTGGAATACTAATATTTGGAATATTTCTCCAAACCATTTATTTGCTAGCATCACAACAAAATTTTTACTTCTTTTTAGTTTAAAAATGCATACCTATTTGAGTCATTATGCATGACAACAATGAAGGTATGTACAAATATATTTCCTTTGTAGAGTTATGAGTGGCTGGTCCACATTGATGAGCTGTTTTCTACTGCATTGCATTTTAACAGAAATTCAAGTAGGATATACACCAGTACAAATTAACAAGTTATAAGTCTTTTAATGGTAAAATTAACTGTCATAGAAATAAAATTTGCTTCTTAGTTTAAAAGTAGGTTAGCAATAAGAAATATTAGCATTCTAGTTTGTCAGTGTTTCTCATAATCTGAATAAACTTAGGTTTCAAATATGAATTCCCATTCCACTATAACCAGCACCTTAAACCAGTACATTCCAGTCAAAAGCTGGCTAGCATATGGGCATCCTCTTCAAATTTTCATTCAATAAATTAAAAAAATACATAATATTACAAAATTATCTGGTTCTGATTTCTGAAAGAGGTTGAAATCACTCCTGCCTCCCATGAGGATATTATCTAAGGAGAGTAGGAGAGAAACTGCCACCTGAGAATTATTTTTAAAACATTGTAAATGTATTTTAAAGTGTTTTTAAAGCAGTTTTAAATGTTCACAGAAAGCATTGCACGGCAAAGGAAGGAAATGGAAATACTACAAGAAGACATTTTACTTACAAGTACAGAACAGAGTGTAATTTAGTTTCAGTTCACATTCAAGAAGCTTGAAAAACAACGTATCAGAAATGCAAATGTATACAATATGTTTAAAGACAAATATAATGCAATTGGTCTGGGTAGTAGCTAAATCAGGAAATTGACTGTAATTGTAGTTTATTTTATGAGAATATAATATAATTACAAGGCTGTTGAAAGAGAAGTTTATATACATCAAAATTACTGGATTAAGACATTATGTTCTTTATATGAAATTCTGCCCTCAGACTCTGAGGCAAAGGATAAAGTGGCAGAGTGTGGTAATGGAGTTAAGAGCCCCACTGAGCACTAGAGGAAGCTGTACTGCCAGCAAAGTTCAGAGGGGGTGCAAGGAAGGAATCAGAGTATCATTTCAAAATGAAGCGACACAACAGCATGGGATAAACTAACTGCTCAGGCCCCAAAACACGCCCTTTGTTTTTACAGGTTTCAGATCAGCCCACCCCTAACACCCACACAGAATTAAAATAAAGAGCATGAGGGCACACACAGCCTTCAGTGTCCAGCCTCGACTGGAGGATAAAGTTACCAATAGGCAAGTGATGATCTCCCAACTGATTTGGAGCTTGGAGACACAAAAATAAGGCTGTTTTCTTTGTGCTCAACAATTGCAGAGAATAAGATTTGCCACCGTGTATTAATGGAAAACTAATACTGGTCCCTGAGAGCAAGAAAAGCAATGCTTCTAGATTTGTTTGGACATTAAAGTGACCTGTAAAAGGATTAGTTCATAAGTCCTACAGAATTTCCATTAGATTTGTGGAGTGAGTGAAATAAAAATTCTAAGAAATGACTAAGAAAATTTATGTGGAATACACTGGTGGTGATGAGCTGTGGGATAAGATCAGGTGTGTTTTCTCATATGGTCTACTGAACAATAAGATCAGAGACCATTTTGGATATAGTCCAAGGAGCATGCCAAGCAGAGCAGAAGAGATATGAGCTGAAGGAACATTAGGAAATGAATGATTACAATAAAATCAGATATAAGACGTGTGCAAAATGCATGCTGCAAGAAGAGGTAGTGTGCGTTAAGTGCACTGGAACTGGGGTTTGGGAGGATGTAAATTGCAGTGGTTGATCTATCCTAATGACAAAAATAATGTCACTTGGGATAAAATAAGAATGAGAAATTAGGCCATATAGATACAAAATACTCCAGTAGCAGACTAGGAGTTGAACAGGTTTCGTATATATTCTGTTCAATTAAGTTTTCCTAAAGCAATGGGACTGTGATTATAAATTGCAGTCTGATATTAATATACCACCCAAAAGATTCTTAAAATGCTACCCAACACTTTAGCAAGGTGACAGCCACAGCACAATCTCATTTAAAACATTTGCAAAACCTTTCAGAAGTGCAATCCCGCTGAAAAAAAAGTTGTTACAAAGACATTTCTGTGGTGCTATATTTTCTATCAGCACTCTCCTTATGTTTACCTGAACTTTACTCCTGGATAAGGTAGGGGAGATTTTCAGTTGTAAGAAATTTCAAATTTGTTAGGTCAGGATTCTAGAACGAACAATTTTCCTGTTCTGTATTAGACTAGGCCACAAGACTGCCAGGCATTAAGTCTTTATCAGGTGAAAGAAGAGCTTTTCCATATAAATGTATTGCTTTCTACCAGCAGCTGAAAAAGGCATTTCTTTTTCCAGTTCAGAATTTCTACCAGGTGAGCTTATTAGAAATCTTCCAATAAGCTATATATGCTGGGGGGTAGTAAAGATCTTTGGTATACACATTTCTCCTAATACAAAAACTGGAGAATGGTACAGCTTAATAAATTACAAAGAGGTTTGTGATCCTTCCACACACACCAAAGTTTTAGCCCTCCATATAGGTTAATATAGAACTGACCTGGATACAACTATGTAGACTTGGCAAAGATACAGATGTTCAGTTTGCTTGGATTAGCTTTTTCTAACCCAATTCTGCAATGGAGACATACATTAATACTTGCAGTAGAAATATGCAAAAAACCTTAAGTTTCAATTAGAGAAAGCTTAAAAATCCAAGAGTTTTCAGGCAATACCTTTAATGATAACCCTTTTTGTCTATGCATGAGGACATTTATATGCTCATTTCATAGAGTGTGGCAGAAACTAGCCAATAGGTAGGAAAATGTTTGGCTTTCACAGGTGTAATTATCACTAGATAAAAAATACCGTCTGCCCTATATGTCCCTCTTCTCTCTCCTCCAGCTGGCAATCAGCATGAACTTTCAGCCTCACAGTAAACAGCTATACCAACAATTTGTCATAGTTTTCTGCTCCAGATAAGTACTTTATTTTGAAACCTTTAGCTATTTAGACGCTATTATGCATATGTTCATATTTAATTATTTAATGTAATTAGCAAGTCCTTATGGCTCTCCTTTGTATAATATGGTCATTGTATTCACACCCCCCCCCCTTTTTTTTTATAGTGATGGCAGAAATGAACAGTAGTTCTTATTGTTCTGTGGTCTCATCAGCTCATGCAAACTGATTTAGGTCAGCCTGCACCAAGTTTGGATGCTCTTTCAAAATATATAAAGGGCCTTTAGTAGATTGAATTAGTGATTTGCAACTTGACAATTAATCTGGTGTGACTGATTGCCAAATGAGCTAGAAGACAACTGGATTACTGCAGATATTATTTGTGAGGTAGAGTGGATTCCACCTCCTGATCAAGTCTGACTTCCTTCTTCAGAAGGTTTTTATCCAAGTAATATAATTACCATTAACATACATAATAAAACTTTCCACTCACACATATATGAAGAATATTTGTGGACAAAGATGCTTTCTGAGATGAATAAGGGTAGCAGAATTTGTTCCAAAGATTTATTGGGATCTCCATTTTCATCACGTAAATGAGTAGTGGCTATCAGGTACACAGAACTTTGCAAAGGGCTTCAACTTGCCCTGCATTGAAGACTCAAATACCGAGTTCTTGAGAACCCCTCAGGTCTGCTCTCTGCATGTGAAAATCAATTCCAGAACTTAAAAACCAAGTGAGAAGGAGGAAGTAGGAGACCCACCCATTCCCCAAATCCTGAATTCCTCTATCCACTCCTATAATAAGCCAAATTCCCCAGTCTACTTCAGAAAGTTTTCTAAATTAATCTCTGTACCTTTTAAATTTGGAATACCTCTCCTATGAGGAAAGGCTGAGAGAGTTGGGGTTATTCAGCCTGGAGAACAGAAGGCTCTTGTGGCCTTTCAATACTGAAAGGGGGCTTATTATAAGAAAGATGGGGACAAATGTTTTAGTAGAGCCTGTTGTGATAGGACAAGGAGTAATGGTTTTAAACTAAAAGAGGGTAGATTGAGACTAGATATAAGGAAGAAATTTTTTACAACAAGGGTGGTGAAACACTAGAACAACTTGCCTAGATAGGTGGTAGATGCCCCATCCCTGGAAACATACAAGGTCAGGTTGAACAGGGCTCTGAGCAACCTGATCTAGTTGAAGATGCCCCTGCTCATTGCAGTGGGGTTGGACTAGATGATCTTTGGCGGTCCCTTCCAACCCAAACCATTCTATGATTCTACATTTGCTGTTTTCCTGCCTTTGTGTACTTTGCAATTTTTTTCACCAACTATTTATAGAATCATAGAATCACCTAGGTTGGAAGAGACCTTTAAGATCATCGAGTCCAACCATTAACCTAATGCTGCCAAAACCACCACTAAACCATGTCACTCAGTACCATGTCTAGCTGTCTTTTAAATAGCTCCAGGGATGGCGATTCCACCACTATCCTGGGCAGCCTGTGCCAATGTTTGATAACCCTTTTGGTGAAGAAATTTTCCTATAATCCGATCTATACCTCCCCTGGTGCAACTTGAGGCCATTTCCTCTTGTCCTATCACTTGTTACTTGGGAGAAGAGACTGACCTCCCATCTCACTACAACCTCCTTTCAGGTAGTTGTAGAGAGCAATAAGGTCTCCCCTCAGCCTCCTTTTCTCCAGGGTAAACAACCCCAGTTCCCTCAGCCACTCCTCATAAGACTTGTTCTCTAGGCCCTTCACCAGCTTTGTTGCCCTTCTCTGGAAACACTCCAGCACCTCAATGTCTTTCTTGTAGTGAGGGGCCCAAAACTGAACACAGTATTCGAAGTGGGGCCTTACCAGTGCCGGGTACAGGGGGATGATCACTCCCCTAATCCTGGTGGCCACACTATTCCTGATACAAGCCAGGATGCTGTTGGCCTTCTTGGCCACCTGGGCACACAGCTAGCTCATATTCAGCCAAGTGTCAGCCAACACCTCCAGGTCCTTTTCTGCCAGGCAGCTTTCCAGCTACTCTTCCCGAAGCCTGTAGTGTTGCATGGGGTTGTTGTGACCCAAGTGCAGGACCCAGCACTTGGCCTTGTTGAACTTAAAAAAATGGTCTTAAAAAGCACAGGGGTTTTTTTGTGGGCAAGAGTTGTTTGTTTGTTTGTTTTCTAAAGAAAATATTATATTTTCTTTGAGGGTGGCAGAGCACTGGAAGAGGCTGCCCAGAGAGGTGGTGGAGTCTCCAACTCTGGAGATGTTCCAAACCTGCCTGGACACTATCCTGTGCAACTTCCTCTAGGTGAACCTGCTCTGGCAGGGTGGTTGGACTAGATGATCTGTAGAGGTCCCTTCCAACCCCTGTGATTCTGTGATTATTCAGGAAGCAGGTCCACAAGTGTGAAATCTGCTACCTGACTGCAGGAGTGCTGCAAAATTGTAACTCATTGTCAACAATGATGAGGAGAAGGCTGAGGTACTTAATGCCTTCTTTGCCTCAGTCTTTAATAGTAAAACCAGTCATCCTCAGGGTATTCAGCCCCCTGAGCTGGAAGACAGGGATGGAGAGCAGAATAATCGCCCGATAATCCAGGAGGAAGCAGTTAGTGACCTGCTACACCAGCTGAACAGCCACAAGTCTATGGGCCCAGATGGGATCCACCCGAGAGTGCTGAGGGAGCTGGCGGAGGAGCTTGCCAAGCCACTCTCCATCATTTATCAGCGGTCCTGGTCAATGGGGGAGGTCCCAGATGACTGGAGGCTTGCCAATGTGACACCCATCTACAAGAAGGGCCGGAAGGAGGATCCAGGCAACTACAGGCCTGTCAGCCTGACCTCAGTACCAGGAAAGATCATGGAACAGTTCATCCTGAGTACACTCACACCAGTGGTGAAGGGCAACCAGGGGATCAGGCCCAGCCAGCATGGATTCATGAAAGGCAGGTTCTGCTTGACCAAACCTGATCTCCTTTTACGACCAGGTGACCCGCCTGGTGGATGAAGGAAAGGCTGTGGATGTTGTCTCCTTGGACTTTAGTAAGGCCTTTGACACAGTCTCCCACAGCATTCTGCTAGAGAAGCTGGCAGCCCGTGGCTTAGACAGGTGTACTCTTTGCTGGGTTAAAAACTGGCTGGATGGCTGAGCCCAGAGAGTTGTAGTGAATGGCCTTAAATCCAGCTGGCGGCAGGTCTCAGGCGGTGTTCCTCAGGGCTCAGTTTTGGGGCCAGCCTTGTTTAATACCTTTACTGATGATCTGGATGAGGGGATTGAGTGCACCCTCAGTAAGTTTGCAGATGACACCAAATTAAGTGGCAATATTGATCTGCTTGAGGGTTGGAAGGCTCTGCAGAGAGATCTGGACAGACTGGATCGATGGGCTGAAGCCAATTGCATGAGGTTTAACAAGGCCAAGTGCCAGGTCCTGCACTTGGGTCACAACAACCCCAGGCAACGCTACAGGCTTGGGGAGAAGTGGCTGGAAAGCTGCCTGGCAGAAAAGGATCTGGGGATCTGTGAGGCCGCAGCTTGAGTACTGTGTTCAGTTTTGGGCGCCACAGTATAGGAGGGACATTGGGGTGCTGGAGCGTGTCCAGAGAAGGGCAACAAAGCTGGTGAGGGGTCTGGAGAACATGTCTTATTGAGGAGGGAATTAGGATTGTTTAGTCTGGAGAAGAGAAGGTTGAGGGGAGACCTTATTGCTCTCTACCTGAAAGGAGGTTGTGGTGAGATGGGCGCTGATCTCTTCTGTCAAGTAACTAGCAATAGGACAAGAGGAAACACGTTCAAGTTGCGCCAGGGGAGGTTTAGGCTGGACATTAGGAAAAAATGTTTCACTGAAAGAGTTATCAAAGATTGGAACAGGCTGCCCAGGGAGGTGGTCGAGTTACCATCCCTAGATGTGTTTAAAAGTCATGTAGATGTGGTGCTTAGAGACATGGTTTAGTGGCAGACCTGGTAGAGAAGGGTCAATGATTGGACTAGATGATCTTAAAGATCTTTTCCAACCTAAATGATTCGATGATTCTATGATCTATTGAATGAACATAACATAACAACAAGGAACCGGTACATTTGTAATGGAATTGCAGTCCATCTATAAGACACACAGCTCTACAGATTGCATAAATATTGTTGAGAAATGGTTAAAAAAATGTGATTGCTATTATGGTAGGAATTTGAGGAGTGTGCCGGAGAATACTGTATAAACTTATCAGCAAAACAAGGACTAGCATATGAAATTTGGTGGAAGAGTATTGATAAATTATCAGAACTGGGAGGGTGAATCAAAAGACAAATTAAAAAAATTATTTTTCAATCAAGTGGGATCAAAACTACTAGCGTAATATTTACTAAATAGTTCCAGTGTCTGATTTGTGAAATTACTCAACAGATAATATGGACAAAAACTGTAACTACTTAGACTCTTTAACTTCATTGGGCATTTATGCATTTCTTTTAATGTGTATATACGTTGATTTTAAAAGCTTTAAAATCTTTTGAGATAAGTGCTCTCTATGCAAGGAAAGCATATTATTAAAAGAAATATAAATGTACATATATGACATATTTCAACAGAACTCATGTTTTTAATGGCAGTTAAATTTTGGGTTGGTAGGTTTGTTATATAGCAAAGCCAAACAAATTCTGCATCCAGAGAGCAAGTAATACTTAGAAAAAAACTCCACATCATGGGACATAGTAAAATCCTAAACATATATGCAAATGACAGGGAAAACTCAGTAGTTAAAACTTGCAATAACAAATGAAACAATTTTTCTTGGTCAGAAAAAGATTCACTGCAGAATTCAGCATGGCTAGAAACACCTAGGCAAGTCAAAACGGTAAGGCACACAGATAGAAATTGCTTACCACAATTCAGTGAAAATCCACAAAGACTGGAAAATGTACTGTGTAAATATTCCCAATATCTAATAAGGGAGCCAGGGCCAGTAGGAGCACATAGGCAATTAGGTTAGCCTTGTTGTAATAGAAGTCATAGAAACTATAAGATCAAATACAAGCAATATCCAGATGTTTAAATTTAGGTGTCTAGAGACAGCTGAGACCTTGTTCCTGAAAGTATTTATACATACACTTAACTTTACAAATCTTAATAGCTTTATGAGCACAGAGTCAACAGGACCTGAGTGGTCTGCACGTTGGGAAACATGAGACTCATCCACAGAGGCAGACAGGACAAATGGAAAAGAAAAAAAGCCAGGGCAAATGCAAAAGAACAGAACATATTTAAATATGTGCATACATACATACACACACATGTATACGTATACACATATGTATGTGTGTATATATGTACATATGTGTGTATGTATATATGCATGTATATATAATGCCTAAGGAATGAAGAAGAAGAATTAAAGAAGTACAAGATTACATGTCTGGTTATAAATGCCTTGAAAAAATAACACCAAAGCACATTTCATTTGAAAAGTCTCGATATTCCACAGGCTAGACCAACAATTATTAATGTTTGCTATAGAGTGCAGAATACCCTTTCCAGTTCCTTTTGGTTCCAATTCCAGCTTTTGCAGAGGTAGACCTCCCATACTTTAGTTCTAATCTACATTTTTCTGAATTTAGATCTTACATATCACCTAATTTATTCAAAATCCTGGTAGGTAAGATAGCAAGAATCTTCCCAAAAGTATTGACAGACAATAATTTTTACTTCTGTAATGCACACACAGTTGTGTAGCAAAATGCTTATCAGATAACTTTTTGGAGTAGGCAGAAAATATTTAATTGGTTTCAATAATGCCATTCTTATTTATAGCAGCTGAAAGTGGGTATCTTCATGCTTAACTTCTATTTCACATAAATTTATGTTTACACAAAATAATACAAAATAACTTTGCTGAACTCTAAAATAGAAACTTTATAATAATGGTTGCTTTTGAAGTAGTTTTAGGTTTGTTTTAAATTACCAGATACTATCAGTTCCAAAATGGGACTTCGAACATTCAAAGTAAAGAAAGAGCTTTTTTCTGTTGATGCCAGCAGATGTGCACAAATGATACAAAATTAACATTGACTGCGTTTCCTATTCAGCCTGTGGGTCAGGGCAAGCTCAGGTTCATACTAGAATGTCATAAAAACATTGAAAATTAGGGCTAGAAAGGTTTTTGAGAAGTCATTTATGCCATTCTTTGGTCCAAAGGCAAAATCAGCTACATCTGCATCACTTGTGATGTATGTCAAATATATTCCTTAAGACCTGCAGTGTGAGAGACTGCACACCTTTCCTATTCCAGCTGTTCATGTTATGATAGAAAGCATTTCCTAATTTTCACTTGTTTTTCCTCTGCTATTTGAAATCTCTCACACAAAAGACACAGAGGGAAAAAAATCCCCATCCTCTTTGCAGCAGCATTCAATATACATGAAACTCAGTTCTACTTAAAAAAAAAAAAAAAAAAAAAAAAAAGGTTGTTTTCTGGTGAATAAAAAAGAAAAGCTCTTAAAAAAGGTTTAGCAGAAAAAGTGTACTTAGAGTAAACCAGGATTTTTTAAAAAGTAGTTTTCTACAGAATATTCAGACACCTAAGAAAACAATGCTGTTTCATTCTCGGAAAGCACATTTATTCTTTGCTTTTTCTCTCTCTCATGATTCTTGGCTCTCTAAATCTCCTTGAATCATTGTGCTGTCACCAGTTGCTACACTGTAGGGATGAAAGCATCTACTCTTTATCATCACTATCTCTGTATTCTGTTATTAATTTTTCAATAGGTAACCAAGACCATTCTAAAAAGGGAGGAAGCAGTCTTCCAGTCCTCATGGAGAGGCTATATTTTAAACAGATTTCCATCTCTGCATTCCTCTGAGGAATCCCATTCACTATTTTTATTGGCGGTAAAGAAAACTAAGTATTCAAATATTTGTCCTTTTAATATTTGTATGCATACCTTATCTTCTTTCAGAGCTCTATTTTAGGATTCTGTTCTCCATCTCTCATCCAGGCCCTAAAACTTAGAAGATGAGTTACAACCCTTTTCTTGATATGTTCTTGGATTGAAACTTTTTGTTATAGTAAAGAAGTTCTTAGTCAAAAAGTCACGTTATATTCATGGTTCAAGTAAATACTGTAGGCAATTATTTGATGGCACTTGACTGTAGTTAGCAGTCTAGGATTTCCTGTTCCTCCTACTTTTGCTCTTTGTTATGCTTTTTCTAAGTCCATTTACTACAGAAAATGAAATATCTTAACTCCCATGAAGGTGTCCAGGGCTATTTGAGAAGGACTGAAAATGTGTTATGAGTTTCAAAATGGCATTCACCTTTCTAGTGTATTTTGTCATTGAATGGTTTTATCCAGAAGTGATGATGCATTTGATCTTTTATCTTTCTTTGCCTTTCATTTGTCAGTCTAATGAAATTGCTGACACATCCACCACAGTTGAAGTCAATAGTAATAACTGGGTAAGTGGTATGTAATCATGTTCTTGGTATGTGAAGAACCATAACTATGGGTCTCCATTATCTCTGAGATCCATAAAAAGGCAAAGAGGCCAACTACTTATGGTAAGGTCAAGTTCAAGACTAGTGCTTTCCTGAGCACACTGGTGTCATCCACACTGCCGAGTAGCTGCAGTGCAGCTTGGCATACCACTTACCTTGCATCTCTTCACACCTGCGCAGAGGCCTTTCGTGTGACACCTGGTGAAACATCATGCAGTAGACACAGCCAGAGATATCCACAGCTACCAACTTCAGTTCAGCAGTAATTGCTGCCTGCTGTTGCCCCTCTTGCTCCTCCTGCTCAAGAGTCTATGCCATCTGAAGTGCATCTGGCTTTCCCTAGCCTCCAGCATTGTATGACATGAGTAATTGCTATGTAGTCAACTGTCTGCAAGAATTGGTGTTTGAAAACTGGCTGTGCATAGAGGAGATATTTCCATCAGCAGCTCAAGTCTTTGACCACTGGACTGTTTGACACCATTCTAGCCAGGTTCCCTGTAACAAAGGGGAGGGTTGAGTCTAGAAGATCAATGCCACTTGTTGAAGACATCTAGTTCAACACTCCCAGCATGGCCAGGAAGCCTGTCCAGAACTTTCAGAGGCAGACAGCCATATTTGAGAATGTGGCTCACCACATCTAGCACCTTCAGGAAGCCTGTGGAGCCTACAGGCCTTAGCTTGTACTGATTAGCTGGCAACCAGTCTGGGGTCAGTGCATCTGGAAGGAACATGCTGGTGGTTGAGGCCTTCATCTAGTGACGATTGATTCAGCAACCAGAGTAATTTAGGTCAGAGGTGACATGAAAGCCGTGCTAATTTCAAAGTTAGATCAGATCGCTTAGGGCGTTTTCCAGCTGAGTGTTGAAAATCTCCAAGGATGAGGATAGATTTCACAGCCTGTCTGGGGCAAACTGTGCCAGTGCTTAAGGTGATGACTGTTCTTTCCCTCAACACTGGTCATGCTGCATTTCCCTTATTTTCTCTTGTGACCATCACAGCTTGTGCTTCAGCTCTGCACTTCTCAGCAGAATCTGGCTTTGTTTCTGCAATCCTGTTTTCTCCTGGCTGAGCAAGCCCAGATTCTTCAGCCTCACCTTGTGTGCCATGTGCTCCAGCCCTGCCTTCCCTCTGCTGCAGTCTCTAAAGTTTGTAGACATATTTTGTACTGGGATTGGGGAAGGGTTTAAAACTGGACAGAGTATTCCAGCTGTGGTCTCCTGAGTGCCAAGTAGGTGCAATTACTCACTTCACTTGATCTGCTATTTACACTCTAAGATAGCCCAGTATGTGGTTAGCTTTCATTGCAACTGCTGACTCATGACCAGCTTCATCACTACAGTCCTCAGGCCCTTGGCTGCAGAGCTGTCACCTACCCAGTTAGTTACCGCAGCTTGTACTGCTGCTCCAGGTAAAGGACTTTGCATTTGCCATCATGGAATTCTATGAGGTTGCCATGGGCCCATTCCTCCAGCTCATTGAGGCCTCTCACAATGGCACCCCATCCTCCAGTGCATCTACCACTCCCCACATTTTGGTGCCACCCACAGCTGTGCTGTGAAGGTACACACCATTCCATTGGTGGGCCCATCAATGATTGCGTCAGACAGCATTGGCCCCAGTGTCAGCCCTAAGTAAGTGAGGTGAGGTTGTGAGGGTGGTGGCTCTTCCAAAAGGAAGGCCACCATGATAGTATGATGGTCAGGTATGAGAGGAAACCTAATAAGCTCCCAGAAGCATTGTTAGAGTTGTCCTAATGTCCCTCACCTTTTGCCCTCGTGTTCCTTACAGAGCTTCTCTGGTAGTCATTGCCTCTGTGGGCATTTGCTGTGCTATCGCAGGCCCATACCTTCAGTGATTCTGACTGTGGATTTGCTCCAGGAAGACCTCCAGTGCCCACTGATTGGACAACCTGAATTTCAGAATCCTGGGCCTGATGTTTGGTGTGTTTGGACCTGAAATCTTGTCCTTTTCTCCACTTGTTCCTGTAAAAGTAAAGATACAAAGAATGCCCATTTTTTCTTATTTCTGGGAATGCACAATATTCTGTACTACTGCACATACCAGCTGCTTAAGAAAACAGCATTCTAGTTTTGCAGCTGCTACGAGCATGGCTGGGGTGGGCGCATTCCTTGGAAGATACAACTTGCATCAAAGCCTTAAGATATGGAACTTGAAGTATAGGTTTTCAAAGCCTTTCAAAGACTCCCGTCACTTAACTATTATATAAAAGTCAGGCAAAGTTTGAAAATGCTGAGGTATTTAAAACCACGACAACAAGAAACAATATCCAAAACAAACCAAAACACTTTTATAAAGTGTTTTCATTGCTTTTAAGTTTGGCAGAGCCAACGTTCATCCTAGTTTTATTCTGTCCCACTGTTGACCTCAAACATACAAGGCAGCAGTTTGCTTCATGAAAGGTTTGTAGAAGGCTCAGAACTAAGTTTGGCAGTATATAAAAAAAGGTTAGGGCTGATTTGTTACACAAAACACTGATCTCTATAGAGCTGTCCTTTATAGAAATCAATGCAATAACAGCTTATTGAGGCCAGTTCTAGAAAAATCTTATTTTCGAGGAGAGGATGAGTTTCTGTGATTGCTTGATAGGAGGCTTCATTATTTGGATTCATTCTTCTATTGCACCTCTTTATTTTTTAAGTGGTTTAATTACATCACTTTTAAAAAGTTTTTTCCTGTACCAATTGAATTTTGAAGTCTCTCAGTGAGCCAATAAGCCTTATTTTTTCATGTTCAGTGTATCACCAAGATGGAACTGTCCGACTCAGTGAACACACCAGGATCTTGGTGAAATTCTGGTTTTCAGTACTACTGCAAATGTGGTCATAATGAGCACGTGCAGCTGTCACATAAGACCTCTGGAGTCTATGGAATTGCTCCAGAAAAGAGTAGCACCTGTAATAAAACTGCATAAGCATTATTTTTTTCTACTGCTATGTATCTTTCTTAGAAAAGGAAACTTCCAAGCAGCTTTTGCTTAAGTACAAAATATAAATCTTCTCTGTCTTCTCAGTGTCACAAATCTAACAAAATACTAGTGTATCAAAGGAAATTCTACCTCCTGTGTGTCACAAAAGCCTTTACAGTAAGAGCTTTCAAAATGTTTTTTACATTATACATAGCAGAACACAGATGCAAGACATGATACTGACAGAGCCCCATTTTACCAGAAAAATCTGGTAGAAATATTTGTAGTTTGGTTTTATATTCGTAGCCTTTCCTCAGAAGCTTTTTCGCTACAGGCCTAAACGTGAAGGCTTATAGCCTTAGAACAGAGCACTGCAGAGACTCACCAACTCAGCAGATATGTCCTGTTTTCAAAAATAACTTACGCGTTCAGGGACCTAAATCTTACTATTCTTCACTCAAGGTTTAAGTCACTTTTAATCCAGTGCTCGATTTAGACACGCAAAACCATGTGTAGTACTTCTGCGTCCAGTAAGAGGCCATGGACCATACTGAAACCCAGATTCAGTTCTGTATCATAACTTCCATCTGAAAGAAACATCTTGACATTCTGTATAAGCACTATCACTGGTATTTCAAAAAGGTGGAATAAAATTGAAGTTACTTGAGGTATTAGTGAGTCAGTCAGAGCCAAACACACCTAGTCTTAAACTAACTACCCCTTCTCTACTGTTTCAATGCAGCTAAATAGAAACATCTTTGCTAACATTTATACTGCAAACAGCACAAGAGGCAGATCCATATGAGGGTGTTTATGCCTCTGGAACCACTGGACCAGGCAATTTCTAGTCTATTGAGGCTCCGAATGCACTCTTTTCCTTTCCAAAGGCAATAACACCAATCTAATTCAGATGTACATAGCAGTCTCTACTGCAAAGAACAAAGCTCTAGTTTTCATTAACCAATGTTCAGCTCTAGAAGACACTCCCAAATGGAGTCTGAAAAACTGGAACAATTGATGCAGTTTCCATCTTACATCTTTATGTAATTGCTTAGCAGGTCTTCTCAACTGACAAGTCACAATGATTTTTCAACATTTCCACATCTTATAAAATGCCAGTCCTGAGTTGTTTCTGAGACAGGTAGCAAGAAATTTAAACTAGTGCCACTTACTTGAACACAATTCCCTCCAAACTCCTCAAGGATAAGGAGACGTGACATCAGCTGCTTCCATTGAAATCACTTCCTTTTGCAAGCACTGAAATGGAAAAAGGTAAGAAATAGATTTTTTATCCCCGTGTTTGTTTAAATTTAAGCTTGAGGTTTGAGCCCTGAAACATCCTTCAGATAGTAGAATCTGCAGGAGCAGACATGTCTGAGAATTTTGAAAATACTGTGCAACAATGAAAAAGCATCTTTATTTTTTTTCCTAGGAGGGGTGACCCTTGATATTTTAAATGCTCCACTAAAAATACAGGAATTCACTCCAAATGATCAATACTACTCTTACGTACAATTTTAGTCATTTCAGTCCCAGGTACTTAATAATTCAAGTCTTTCAGTAGTCAATAGTCCTTCTCTCCTAAGGAGATTCTTAATACCTTCTTTATCACAGAAAAAAAAAAAAAGTTTTTTTTCCATAGGGGATAAAGCTATTTGGTGTTGCATAAACTTCAGTGGGGAAAAAAAGAAACGAAAACCTATCAGCAAAGCAGACACCACCACCACCCCCCTTCCTGGAATTAAAGTTTCCGTTGGTACGCAGAGACTCCCTATTCTTCACATTTGCTTTTGCTTACTGCAATCCAGCCATACAGAATTTTCTACGTAAGTGTTGGGGGAAGGGCTTAGGGTGTTTTTATGTTTCCTCAGACACATGTCCTTCTACCTCACTTTCCCCACTGCAAGTGCTGAAGAACTGTTGAAAATTTATTACCAAATTGTTCTTTCTTTGGATACCAAACAGACATGTCAAGGAGATTTCAGGAAGCATGAAGTTAAACAGTTAAACATCACATTTACAACCTCTGGATTTTTTTTTAATTCATTTTGGAAATTGGGAGGTAACTAATGCATTAATGAATTACTTTCCCAGTAAGTATTCTGCAGTCACATGAAAGCAAATGTATGGTGGCAATATAGCCCTTTTACTGATTGCTATCCTGAATAATCTTTCTTTGGGATTCAATATGAAACTTTTTTCCCTGTTTCACAACTTTTATACACATGCACAGTGTGTGCATCTAAAGAACCCTACATAACTAAAAAGTACAAAGAATATTTTGATCCAGGTACATGTCCTAGAGACATTTTTTGCAAAAAAATTAAAGCAATCATACACTTTAAGGCTCAGTCAAATCTGAATTTAAACCACTGTCGGTTTGGCCACCTGAACCTGGAGGACGGTTCTGCACGTTAAGCATCCTCAAGGGCTCTTCAAAATACTTCCCACCAACAAAAAATAGCAGAAATTCTGAAACACATTTTCTTCTTTTATGTAGGCATTAACAACACTATGGCAATCAACTATGTATGTTCAATATAGCTTCTGAGCAATATCAATAGCTAAAGCCTCCATATCCTTCTTTGCAGAATTACAAAATTACAATTTATACAACTTACTCAGCCCAAGTCATAATAAGACTACAAAGTTATGTCATTATCTGAGCAAATTTTATGACCAAAACTAAATCACCCTGAACGCAATCCAAAACCTATTCAAATCTACAGCTGTATGAAAGATGAATCTGTTGCTCTGATTCTTCCATACTTGTTTTTCCTCCATGTAACAGTAATGTACATCATAGAGCCTGTATCTTTCCTGAATATACAATGCTCTGTGTAGTTGCCCAGCTTCCAACCCCCACATAATGTGAAAACTCAACCTTGAAATGTTTTATACTGCCATGCTGATCATTCTTTTAGTTTCATCTGTAGGAATGAGAGAGCTCTCTCTCGTCTTCTCATTCAAATGAAGGCTCCTTCAAAGCCACCTGAGGCCAAGAAAGGTTTTGCCATTAATGTTACTGGGTTTTGAGCACGGCCTCTATCTAATGAGTTTACTCATCTTACCAGCTTCCTTATCTCCCCCTCCTCCTCAGCTACTCTCTCTCACCGAGTTAGGTAATTTGGAGGCACTTGAGAAAAAAAGATTCCGGATGCTTAGAGAATGAGAACATGCTAAATAATTAATACACTGATGTAAAACTTCACTTGTCTTGCTCACTATGTAGACAGAATACAGAAATATTGCTGAACATATTTTGTTGCAAATGACCCACTTGTTAGAACATGGAGGGCAAAGCAGAGCTCATTATCACCAGCAGAATTATAGACTCGGCAAATTGCATAGCTTCTCTTCTGATAGCTTCAGAATAAATACCATCCTAATAGTTAGCCTGAAGAGTAGTGACAAGGGCCTGACTTGGCATGTCTGGCCTATGTAAGCCCTTATTACAGGAATAACCTACAGTTATGTGGTGAATTAATTAGGGTTCAGCTGTTCCTGGAAGCCTCTGCCAGAAGAACTGAATGATTCAGCAGTGCACCCCCTCTCTCAGTTGGTGCTTCTGAAAAGTTATCAATTCTGCAGAAAGTCCGGAGGACACGGATCTTCTTCTCCCACTTTCGTGTACCTTACTGCTAGTAAAATCAATAAACACAGGTGGGCTGGACTCCCTGTCTGCTGAAGGATGACCTGGCTGTACCGCCTCACTCTCAAGGTTGCGTGTAAGCTCTGATCTGACATTTGCGTTCTAAGAAAACTCCTGCTAGAGAAATATGCAGGGCAATACCTACTTTGTATTTCCAAAGAGGTTAAATCATTTACTACCTAATGATAGAGACTTGCATAGTTTTGGGGATGCCCCAAAGCAGGCAGGCAGGCAGGCAGACAGGCAGGCAGCTGACTATGGAATTTTACTGGTGCAAATATCATGACTATAAAGGTTGGTTGGCATTAAGAGCATCAAAACTTGGCTACAGATGCTTGTAAGCAGCGTTTGCTGCTTTATATAGAAAAAGAGAGGACAGAAACAGAAAGACCTTAAAGGTTGAAGGAATAGTATTATTAATGTTTTACAGATGTTGAAGCAGAAAAGATTCCATGCATTAAGTATTTACCTTAAGTAAATACTCAAGTGCATGTTAGTGATTGGAAACTGATCCGAAACTTCTTAATTCCTTGCCATGGTCATGAAGTATCCTCTTTTCCTAACTTAGTGACAATCCTGCAATAGGACAGGGAGACTATATATAACATTTCCACATGGGTCTAAGAAAGATGCGATATCTAGAGGACTGAACAACAGCATGAATATGATGACCGTATAACAATCCTTTAAGATTATTATGGTGCCTTTCCTTATCCTCAGGGAATACTTGTTGGGGATTAGTTCTATCCCTGCTGTTTCAACAGAAACACTGACTTACTCAAGTTCTGATCTTCCAGATTATGTACAATTTTTAAAAATCTTTGGATAATTGAGATATCTGAGAAGCTGTGGTGGTACAAATACAACATGAGTAATAAGGTTCGCAGTGGGTGGGAGCCTGCCAGAGAGCCTGTCATTAGGTGGTTAGCCGAGACATTTATATATTCAAGGACATTTGGAAAGGAGATTAGAGAAGAGGAAGCTCTGAATATGAGCCAGAATCTCTGAATAACTGATCATTTTGCCAGTAAGGATTTAAGTATAACTTGCCATACACTGGGATTGGCAGTTACGGGGAAAGGTCTCTACAGCAATGACTCAAGACAAATTAGACAAATACATGGTGACTGAGCTGCAAGTGAAAGGCTGTTGCTTTGACAATATTAAATGCTGGAACTTCATGTAAGTATGAAAAAATGTGCACTGCTGTTATGACTGGAAAATCATAAATGAAAGATCAAGTTTGTTTATAAGAATCGGTATTTCACTTCTGTTCTGAAGGAAGTTTATGACACCATGATTATTACCTTCTTAATCTTACATTTTATATGCATCTAGATGAGACTCTTAAAGCTACCTCTTTACAAACGGTGCAGATAGATAGCCTGGTGGGATTTTTAAAAGCGTTTTGATGCCTAACTGCCATGGGGATAATTTGGACTAGGCTTTAGAAAGCTTAACAAGTGGTTGCCTTCATGATTAGGTATCCAAATGCAAATGTCTCATAAAAGGGATTTAAGACTGTTCTTGCCGTAAGTCAGAAGAACTTAGGTGTTCACTGTAAAATTATCAGAGCTGGCTAATGGAACAGCATTAGTTCTGTTCTCAGAAGTGATTTATATACCTAGACACTTAGCATTTGTTGACACTAGTGACTAAATGACTAAAAGCCAGGTTGCATGTCAGAATCCAGTCCAAAGCTGGATTAAATCCTTCAATCCATATCTTAACGCCAGTTGAAAATACATATATATATTCTGATAACCCAGCCCTGAGTCACTTTTGAAACATAAGACATAATTGCTGATTTTACTTTTCGATAACTACAACTTCAGTACCTATACCAGGATGCCAGTCATTAAGTCCAAAGATGTTACTGAAAATGGCTTATGAGTCTGCTTACACTCTCCAGATGCCTCCTTTCTGGATGAAAAATCCCTTGAGCGACTGTAGCTCTGCTCTGGGTATGCCTAGGGCTGATAGGCAAATGGGTTGGAGCCTAGCTCTCATCTAAGTCCCTCCGGGATCTGGAAACAAAGCAGGCCTGATCCAAGCACATAAGTTTATAACATCTAACATATATGAGACGGGGCCACATGCTGAAAGGGTATAAAAATCTCAGAGTTCTTGGCCTGGCAATTGGAAGTTTTTAGTCCAAACCAAGTATCATACTCTCCTCTGCCCGAAAACAGTCAAACTTGCATATCCCAAGGCTGCACACCAGTAGCCTGCTGTACTCTAGAATAGGAGCAATTCTTTATTTGTCCTGCTGAAGCTACACAAGATGCACTGGACTAACAAGACCGCAAGGCAGACAAACGTCATCTCTGGTCTGTCCTCCCACATCTTCACACGCCTATCCAGGAGCTGAAACGCTACACAACTGTCACTTCAAGATGCAGATAGCATTATTTTTTCAGTAGACCAACTGTTTAGATCCAGATTGACAAAAAGTCTTAATTCCCAGAGCAGCATGTTTGAATAGTCCTATATGTGATCCAAACAGCAACTTTCACAAGAAGGGGAATTGCATTTCTTCCATTTCACTCACCTTATTCAAAGCAGACCTACTTCCACATATCACAACTTTGAAATACTCTGGGAGAGCTTGTATTTCTGCGCTGCACCAACAGCCCTGCTCAGTGAAATACATCAGAACAATGCTGAACAGAACAGAAAATGGTTGTGGCTCAGCATATTTGAAAAGCCTTCAGCACTTGTGATTTTCTTTCCTTTAAACATGAGCAGAGTCCATTTTCCATGTTGGTTTATTCTTTGGCCTCCCCACTGAGTCTGCTCTAAGGAACATTCACAGGGATTACTGGCATTTGGAAACAGGAAAATAGGGCTCGGAAGAACAGTAGAATGAGTTCCTCAGTTTGTATTGGATTTTCTACTTCTTTGGAGAAAATTTTGGCCTGCTTTGAATTTTATTGAAATCCTGATTATAATGAGGGATACATCCTCATTCTTTTGATCTAACGTGGCCTAATTTAAATGGCAAATTTAAATATTAAGGATACCTAGGGACAAACTAGGGATTTCCACTGTTTTTTCTGCCCTTCTCATTCAGACTTTATTACTGTTCTAAAATATGATATAAGCAGTTGTCCCACTTTTATTCTAACTGGTACAGAATATCCGTTTCCCATTTTTCTAGCAATTGGATATATGAAAGACCATCAGTAAGGCTCATATTCTACTTTCACTATACTGAACTGTATTTTTTGTTATAAGCTCATTTAGATCACAGCTGAACTCCAATGGAAACAGAGTGCATTTTCACCACAATCTCGGTAGAAAGCACTTTGGTCACTCCTTCATTTTCAGGGTCTTCTCTTTGCCTGACCACTCACCACTGGGACAAGTGCACCTGCAGGAAGCTCCAAATGGACTGTGGTCTTCAAGAGAGGTTTTGAAAGCACAAAAGGCCCATAACTTCCATGTGACTGAAATCTTAACTTCTGCTGTTTCTCTGGAAGGCATCTCACCTGGCATGAGCAAATGTGTTTATTAAATGAAAGGGGAGGGGGAAGGAAAAATTCTTAAAATCCCGTTTAACACATTGTTTTGTTACTGAGGACAGTAGAGAGACACTGATTATTTCTCACATTAGAAACAGAAATAGAAGCTAGGATTAGGTAGGGAATTTGTGTTTCTTTAAAGATAAGGATTAAGATTAAAAGAGATTTTCTTTCTTCTCATGACTGTTGTGTGAGGAGTATCCAGATAATGTAGTTTAGTCTGACACTACAGTTTCAAATATTAATGCTTTCTCTCCAAGTTATGGGAACTAGTCCAGAAATGAAAGCCTACTGTCTGTTCTGTGTGTATCAGGCCCACAAATGTCCTTTAAAGTTGGCACATAATTATACTTATTTCCCTATGTTTCCCAAGCTACCAGTTTTCCAGGGAATGTTGACAAAATTCCAAACACCTACCCTACTTCTTAATATATGAAAGCTTTATGTATTTTCCTATTTTGGAACTGCATCTAATTATTGCTAAACATTCAATCAAGCTTTATTTTGTCTTGAATTTGAGTCCAGCTGTCACTCAACCTATTCTGAAATGTATTACAATACGAGGAAGTAGCACTGTTCAGGATCAGACATTATTTCTCTCTTAATCTGGGTGATACTTGGTCATTAACTTTCGTGATGATGCATTGACTTTAGTTAATGTACTGATGTTCATTTGCTTGCAATCATGTTCTGTATTGGTTTGATTAGACCTACCGTATGGCTGGTTGATGACAAAACCTCATTGATTACATGTGGTCTGCTTCTCATTCCCAGTCAAGGTTTCTGCCTTGAGACATGAATAGTTTCATTAATTAGGTGACCTAAACACGTTGACAAGCATTCAAGCTAGTCCGGTTCTGGCATAATAGTCCCAGTATTATGGATTCATTCTCTGTAGTCGATGAAAATTTGGTTATTCATTTAAATGAAAGCAGAATCAAAACCTATTGGTGTTCCTTATATTTGATTATGCTCCCAGAATATATCCAGTGCAATTTCCTCCTACTTTTAGAGGCTGTTATGCTTCACAAGGAAAGACACCAATTATTTATTCCGGACGTTAAAAACCCTCCTGCCCTGATAAAGAAATCAAAATAACATGAACAAAACATGACTAGCTAAAACCTAGAGCTTTAAAAAAGTTCTGGATGTAAGTCAAAAGAGTAAGAATTTACACTGAGTCTTCTAGAAAGGATGCAGTTGTTTAATAACATATCAACTGTGCTAAATACTTGGAAAAACTGAAGTCAAATCTTCAGGACGTTTCATTGCTCTGTTCACACTGCTCAGCACTTATCTTGCGCTCCTCAGTAACCAATATCCTTCCCTCCCCCCTGCCCCGGTCCTGTAGGTTCTGACAAAGCATTTTCAAATCTTCTCACCAAATTAGGGCTATAGAGCATTTCTGGATGCTACTCTTAGTCCTAAGATTAAAATTAATGGAAGATGCCTCCCATCTGTCTTGTAACTGGAAATGGGAATTTTTCCCTCCAACAGCACTCTAATCCATTAATCTGCTTTAATGCAACACAAGCCAGTAGGATGCTCGACATGGCAGAACCTGTACCAGCACCAGATGTTCTTCTCAGGGAGCAGCAAGAGCAGGTCCACTCCCCAAGGGAGAACAAGTCAGGACCTGTAGGTGAACACAGCCCAGTGGCCTCCCCCTGGCAGGACCAAGGTGACAACAGGCTCTGCTGACATCCAGGGATCATCAGACAAGATGAAATACTGAATAAGCTGCAGAGTCCATCCATAAAGCCCAGTTAGAAACAGCAGAATATGGGACTAAAGACAAGGCTACACAGGTTTCAAGGTCCACCCAGGAGGTGAGGCTAGAGACAGGAGCTGCCCAGGCCTGAGCTGAAATGCTGCCCAAGGCCCATGGCCAGCAGGTGCATGGGTGAGGCTGGTTGGGGCAATTAGGGCTTGTTAGTGCCCTCAGGACCCTGGCAGCTCCACAGAAGAAAACATATACAGAAATGTAGGGGGGAGGGGAATATCAAGTACTATGTGGGAAAGCAGTTTCAGAGGATTAAGATTTCTACAAGCAAGAATGAAGTAATCATTTGCTTATACTAATGAAGTGGAATTGCTAAGTATGAGCATCTATCCTGTTTTTGCAACACATAATGAGCCATAAAAAAAAAAAGGCAATCAAATACATAGTAAAAGTAAGTTTATGAGTAACATTTAAAAGGAAGTGTCTTAACTTTCAAAGATAAGCTGACACATACTTTTGATGTGAGGCAAAGATACATTATCTTTTCTGAATCATGGACTCACACTGTGCCTCATATGACCTCTGACATGTAAGTGTAGCAAATCCCTTTGCAGACATCTTGACTTTCAAATCATGATGATAGCAATACTTTCTCATGAAAATGAGAAATTACGGGACAACACCCAAGTGCTACCATGGTATAATTGACATCTTTCTCAGAAGTTGTTTCAAAGCACTATTTATTCCCATTGTGTACACTGATCAAGAAAGCAATTCATGATTCTTTGGACTTTATTTCTGACGTATACGTGGCTGCAGGTCAAGACCACAGAAATGAGGAGCACTGTAAAAAGAAGCCTAACATGATGGTAGAAAAGCAGCCCATATCTGAAATCATCTGGTCACTTCTGCTTCTTAATACTAATCCAGAATTCCATACTGCCTTCCTTCACAAAATTATGGAGAGAGGAATATTTATGATAGAAAAAAAAATTAAAAAAAAAAAATCTGTTGAAGTCTAGCTATGCAGAAATACTTTCATCCTCACCCTCCTCCCTGCTAGAAGAACATGGAAAACAAAAGGGTTATTACAAAACCATTGTAGTTGCTTTTGGTCCTGCCCCCACCGTTTCTCTTGATCTTGATCACAACCATGCAGAAATCAAAAATTCCTTCACATAGAGACAACTGCTCAGTGAGGTCTAATATTTCATCAGCTTTCAGTCCTATTAAAGAAACATTCAGTGCAACTTCTCAAATCCCTGGCATCTCAGCAGGAGCTATGAGCAAGTTCCAAATCCCTCTAAAGGATCAGTCATTTGTAGGTGTTTCTTTAGCACAGGGAGTACAACACTCCACCTTATGCTTGTCGGATTATCCTTATGCACAGCAGTAAACAGATGATGACCGCCTCACACTTCAGTCTTCAGACAAGGTGATGCCAGAAACTGTGGATGTTTTAGACTTTTGTGGGGCAGTAATGGCACCATGGGACCAGAAAGGGATTTTCATGCCTGCCTCCCTTCTTCCAGCTTCACAAAATACAGCTGCTGATAGCCAGGGACTACTGCTTATGCAGGCTTCAGTTTTCCACTTGGTTACAAAGACATAGTTTAATTGTCAGCAATGAACCTAGACTGGGCCTGGATTCTCAAAAAAGATTCCTATTACAAACATATATTTCTAGAAGTTTAATTTCTGTTCTCCTGCAGCAGAATTCCTACAGCAGCCATACTGAAAAGGTTAAAGACCCACCCCCACCCCCTAAACACCCCAAAACTTATGTCTTGCTTACAAATAAAGAAATTTGCAGTGGCCGTATTATGAATGGTTTTATTGCTGTCTGACATTTTGTAATACATTGTTACCATTCCAGTCTTTAATATGTGGACTAAAAAAATAAACCCTAGGTCTAAAAGTAAACAGTATTAGTTTAACCCATAATCAATATAGCAACTGCTATATATGCTACACAGACACTTTACAAAAAAAAGGAAAAAGTAATTTAAATCCATGTTTCAAGGATATTTAACATTAAATTCCTAAGGTTACTTCTAACAAACTACCCACAGAGGTGCTAGTTTGACTGTTTTCAAACAAAAGCTCACCAAGAGATTCTGTGTATGGCTGTACTTATACATAATATTTCAAAGCAGTAATGCTCTCTTGTGCTTAATGAGACAATATATTCTTAATTTGAAAAACGTGTGCAATACTCAATGCAGAAATTAAGTTCATTTTTAAAGTGTAACACAAGTATAACCAAATACGTACACTATATACAGGGTGTTAAAAAGTTAATAAGGCTGCTTAGTCTTTTAAATCTGGCGCATGGTACAGATAGGACACACTCACATACAAAAGATGTTGCGGATATTCCCATGAAAGTCCAAATCTAAGTACTTGCAGAAATGTCCCGGCTACTTTGAACACTCCATTGGGACTTTCAAACTGAAGCAGAAGTTATTTCTAAAGTAGTTCCATTCTAGCCATACAGGATTTTCTAGCACGGAGATGTTATTTCTGGAGAAGAACATAAGAAATGACCACTTGATTGGCCTCTGGACAATCTGAATTTTCTCACTGGTGTTAATATCTGCGTGACTGTGCATGCTGTATATTCATTTATACATACATAACAAGAAAACATAAACCCACATCTTCTAGCAGGAAAAGGTTCCTCATAATAGATTTTCTTTAGGAAAACTTGATTGATATATACAGTATATATAAAAAACCTACACAATTGTCAGCATACAAAAATATGAGTTCAGTATCTTTTTATACTTCAAAGCCTAATGATGAAAAATCCAGGTATCCTGAGACAGGTATGTACTGTGCATCTAAATTTACCAATGCCAGTGTACTGCTGGAGTACAATTAGAAAAGCACTACCTGCATTTATCAACAAGTACAGAGATAAAATACATAAGGCAATGCATTAGCTTGAGAAACTCCTCTTTTCATAATGTTAAACAAAAATGGTGCAAAATATGCGTAAAATGCTGGCAGACACATCCATGAAGTAGCTGTAAAGAGTATGGAACAATATGTATATATACTACAGTTACTGATTTCAGAATTTAAATGAAAATAAAGATACTTTCCTTTTTTGAGTATCATGCTTAACCATGATGCGTATACTCACAATCAGGCAATTGTCTTTTATTTTTTTATATATATATATATATATACACACACACACACACACACTACATCCGACAATGAATTAATAAAACAACAACAACAAAAAAAAATCACTGCCGTTTGCTTGTGAATTTCTCTGGGTAAAAACAGATCAATAAAATTAGTTCATTTTTTTCCATTAGGGATTCTAACAAATTAAATGAAGTATGATTACTATAAATCCTTGTCAACTTAAGTTTGTTTTGGCTTTAAAACAGTAGAAGAGCAGTTCTGACCGCTACTGACTGCATTAAAACAAATAAAAAAACCCAAACAAACACACAAACAAAAAACTGATGCAGTCGCTAAAACCCAGTGAAAGCTATCTAAAGTGCCACTGAAGATTGCAACTATCTCAATGGACATAAAATTGGTTCATTGGTTCAGCTGATAGCAGGAATATTTACTTTTAAATGGATCCCTAAACACAAAAATGTTTGACATTTAGAAACTGGAATATATACATTTTTGCGTTCATTTACATTTACAATCTACAAGGAAAAGAAGTGTTATGAAATAATTTGGGGAACTAGACTGAATCAATGCTCATTTCATAGATTGAAGACTGTTTAGCATCCTATTATTCCTAGAAAATGGTTACAAAGATAGGCCAAACATCATCAGCTCTACCTTAAAATCAAGATGTAAGTCTTCTCCAAGCATAAATCCTATGGCAACTTAGCTGTTCCTTGGCACTTAACCCTCCCTTCCCAGCTGTTAAATCTCCTGTACATCCCCCATAGACTATCACTGAATCATGGTAGTCAGTATTTGGTAGTGTATGTCTATAGATCCTTGAATTTATTCCCAGAAGAATTACACTTGTCTTGGATGAAAAAGTAAAGTTACATACAGAATGCTTTCCCTAAACCAGCACAACACATCGTTGTAAAAAGAGGCTGCATAATCTGTTGCTGTAGAAGCAAAGATTTAACAAGCTATGGGTGTTACAGTTCTTGTAAATCATCACTCTTGGTCATCTCTTCTTGTCATCTGTAAGTCTAAAAATTTATGAGAGGATAAAACCTACTGTGATGAGAATGGATTTTTTTTTTTTACTCTGCCAGTGCACCTTGTATAAGGAACAAATATATCCTCTACATGTACCATCAAGATAAAGAGCTTTAACAATGAACATATGTACATTTCTAATTTAAGAACAGGCTGCTTAAATGTCCATTTAATGTTATTAGAAGCCAGATGTGTTAGAATGTGCCGTGTGCTCTGAAAACAGGGACAAGAAAAGCAGTTTGAAAAGCTGCATAATGTTTCAAGCAAACACTGGCTTTTGAAGGAAATTGAGATATTAGGCACCCAATTTCCATGGACAGTCAGTGGGTCATTTATGACCAATTTCCTCTGGAAATCCTATCTTTACATGCTACGTGTAATCCCAGAAAACCAGGACTTAAGTTTCTCAGACCCATTGATGCCAGGCTAAATAGATACATTGCAACCCAGACGATTCTATGATTATCTTGCAAGTATGGGTCACCAGTGAAGCTCATAGTGCTGCATAAGTTTTTGAAAACTGCCTCTGGAGGGGAAAGAAACAATAAAGAACCAAAAATTAGATACAAAAACAAGAGGTCAAGCCACGAAACAATAGCTAAAGAATTTGGTCCAGTGACTGGCTCATAACTATTTGTCCCTCGGTGTTCACAAACGTCTATTACCCCATGCTTTCAACAACAAAATTAATTAGACAGCTACCATATTATACAGGGAGACTATTTTGGCATATTTGCACTCCTACCATTTTCAATGCAATAAAAAAAAGTGATGACTAGTTACAATAATGTGTATGCATGCAACAGATTTTGTCCTCTAGGTTATTTTATATTATAGAGGATTAGCAGCTCCATGCAGCTGACAGCTGACTTGCCTCGTAATAAAAAAACAAAACTCATGTGGGCAAATCTCACAGGAAGATGCAAGCTCATAGCCAGGGCTGACACCGACACCATCCTTGGCATGAGGAGGTTACGGCTTCTCTGTACTCCTGATGTCTGAACAAGCAGAAACTGAAACATTTTTGGTGCTTTTGCCTGGAGCGGGAATTAGCCTAGCCAATACTGCCTCTCTGAATAAAACACATCCAAAAGTATGAGATTATGACTAGAATAGCAACTATAGAAATCATGACTCATTCTTTTGTATAAGCATTAGGTCATCCTAGACAAAAAGAGTAAGTTTCTAAATAAAACTTTGTTTTCTGGTTTTGTTTTGTTTGTTTGGGTTTTTTTTAATCAAAAAGATTATAGTCCCACAGCTTCCAGTAACTATGAAAGAGTGTAAACTTCAAAGCACAAAGGAGAAATTGTTACTGAAGTGTTCATTATTGCATGTCTTTGTCACAGTTTAAGGCAAACATTCTATATTTAAGGTTGGACCAGTAATTGATATGACTACATAAATATATACATATGGAAACTCACATATATGCGCAGACATATAGATCTGTGGATATATAAAAATATTTATTTTCTTAGCAAAGTTAAAGTCTGTGTAAAAACAAAGAATACTGAAAAAGGTAGGAGCTCTAATTCCTCCTTTGGAGAAAAGTAACAAGTCCCCTAGATATCCTATATAAAAAACACTCTCTGCAGGAGTGCAGCTCATTTTGAATTCTCACTTACTTCATTGTGGATTAATATATTTGTTGAAGATTTCATAAATAATTAGATAATATGCAACAATTACATTGTGAGGTTTGATCGCTACAGCATAATTATAGGCTGCTGTTGTACAAAAAATAAATTTTATTCAAACAGTACATGTCCTGCCCTAATAGAATGCGTAGCTACTGCTACAAGTAGAACTACTTCAGAACATAGTTTTTGTTTTAATGTGTTCACATATAAAACCTCATTTGGGGATGTTTTCTCTGAAAATTCTTTGGCCAAAAGAACAGCCAAACACAGATGCATTTTCCCTGGGCCCTCTAAATACTCAGTACAATTTCAAAATAAATCTATAACAATTACCACTCCAGTGGTAATCCAGTGGAACTGAAACGATATACAAAACAATTCTGACAAAATATGGGAAATAGTAGCATAAAACATCAAACCTCCAAACTATGCTTCAACTTAAACCACAGACATTTCCAGTTAAACATAGCAAAACTGCCTCATCCTCGCCTTATGTAGATTTGCTAGTATAGTACTACACAAGAACATACACAACTCTGGAAAACTCTGAAATGCAGAGGCACAATAATGTAAAACATCCAGTAGACAGAGTCTGAAATTCAGTCTAACTGTGGATGAAGATCAGACTTACCCTTCTCCTTCATTATAATGGCAACTGAAAGAGGGCAAAACTTCACCTCGTACGCCATACAGGTATTCCTTCTAAAGGAGTACGACAACAGACTGCTTAAGACATGGCTGAGTTTACTGATTACAAGCACACGTTCATAGCAGCAGTCTGCCTGCAGCCATTAAACACCATTCTGAGATGAGTTTTCCATCTTTAAACCTCACTTACGTTATACCCTTGAAACAGTAATGTCCTGGCGACAGGAAAAAAAGAGATTATCAGTGCAAAGGGCCCCATATGAAGTTCATGCTCATTATCAAGCCTAGTTTATCTAGGCTTCTATTCCCTCCACAAGAACACATTCTGTATAGTGTACAAGTGAAGTTATTCTCTCTGAGCAAGCATTTGTTTTCAAGCTTCTGGCTATACCTATCGTGTGGCTGAACAAGACACATCAAATTAATCCAATTCCAGTGTAAAATTCCCAAGGAAGATTCCTGTTCTACTAGTGTAAGGCCAGAGTGCACAGATTCCAGAAATGCTTTTTGGAAGCCATTTTTCAATGCCAATAGAAAATATTTAGGGTATTTCTTTCTTTATCCTGAGTAAAGCATTTTTTTATTTATCAAAGCCCCAGGCACATACTGCTGTAGTGCAGTTAGATTTTGTCATATAGTCCCAGTATCCTAAAGGCCATTTTTGGATTATTTTCTGGAGCAGTTCTCTTCATTCTTCTCCAACAGGTGGTGGTGGCTGGCATAGCTTGTATAATCTGACAATGACAAAAAACAAAGCAATTGTTATTCTGAGAGCTTGGTCATTATTAAAATGGCTAAATTTAAGGAACACAAACAAATTCTAAGTCTTCCTGCACTGCAAAGCAAGAGGTACTGAATTCAGCTTAATAACATTGATATAAACCCAGTAAAATCTTATTCACGAGCATGAATGTTTACATTGAAAGTGGTATTATTAAAATACACATCTACAAGCAATCTTATAAATACATTCCAGTTTAGTCAAGTTTTCAGATTTCTGCACTGAAGACCCTGTTCTGGAGGTTTCCACTAATCCAGTTACCAGTTGTTGCTCTGAATTTCTAAATTGGAAAAGCTGCTTGGTGAATGCAATTGCTGCCATTTTTGTTTTGTTTTGGTACAGAGTCAGACCTCACTCTAACACAGTTCCCTATAAAACTGATGCTGTTTGAAGAACATAAGACAGATGTCAGAAATGTGACACACCAGCATGAAGATTTTAAACTCTTTCCCCCACATTGCTACACATATGAAGTCAAGACCAGTGAGATATGGTTCAAATAACTACCTCAGTACAGATTGAAATAGCCACTCCTTCATTTATAAAGGCTTTTGAATTTCTGTTAAACACTTTTGCATGGACTTTTTATTAGCAAGTGTTTGAAACTTTACCCTAATGTTAGGAACACTGAAGAAAAAAAAAAAAAAAAGGGGGGCAATCATTCTGACCCCAGGCTCTCTGTTCTGTAAGTATGTCCAGCACACAGTATCTCCCCTGCAACCACAGCAATTAGAACCAGCAATAGACATGATCTCATTTGGAGATTACATATTTTCCTCAGGGAAAGTGTATCATTGAAGAAATAGCAGAGAGAAGAGACCAAGCATGGCATGGCAAGGAGAAAAAGCATCAGAAGCCAAAAATGAAGAGACAGTGACACAGCACATGCATTAATACTTAACATGAAGAATCTCTGGTATTGAAATACCAAAGCAATAGAAATAGCAGGTTTGGTAGGTCTGGCTACAGATGAATTGTCCAGTGGCTTGGGGGCTAGGCATATTTAAGATGCTCGGGCTATCTGAGTTTTCCAAGTATATTTTGCAACTTTGCCTGCTAAACATCACATTAATTTATATGACTCCATTTTAACTAATCATAAATTTCAAAATCATACTAGAAATCAACACAGAAAACAAAAATCTCTACATGCAGCTGGGCTCCCCAAACAATTCAAGATCAATGGGCTGGTGCCTTCGTGGTGTGATACACTCTGCTACTGAAATTATGTGAGGCACAGTATGTATGGCTGCCCCCATGAGTACTGAAAGCCTCTTCAACATCTAGGCACATCCTGTCAGAAGCAGCATCCTGTAGCTACACGAGAGCAGGGCAGGACAGCTGCTGTTCTCTGATTTCCATTCCCTTCAGAGTTAAAGCCCATGGGACACTGACAACACACAATAGCCGCGGGCTAAATAACTTTTGTCTGCGTCTCACTGGCAGTGATTATCAAGCAGAGTATTTTTTCTGGATGGTAAGAACAGGGAGCATCAGTTCCATCAGCCAAACAGCAATTGCAAACCTGCTTTCAAACCTCCACCATAATGTGTTCTGAAGATCACTGGGCTCTTCCACATTGTCATCTGGCAGATTCAGAAACATTATCATTTAAGGTCACATTGTCCATACACCAATGCATTTGTTAGGAGCCATATATAAGCAAATACACATATATCTCATATTTGTATACCAATGAGAGAATAAGATGGCCTGATCTTTATATAGACAAGTATCCAGATAAAAATAAACAGGGGTTGAGTTATTTGATTCTGTTCATGTCATAAAGCAGTAATATTCAAAGCTGGCAAAACAGAGATAAAATTACTATCAGAATCTCATCTAAGTGCTCTGGTTTCAGCTGAGATAATTTTCTTTGTAGTAGTTGCTGTGTTTTCAGATTTGGTATGAAAGGAATGTCAATAGTGCATATTGTTTTAGTTGTAGCTAACTGATGTTTATACTAGTCAAGGACTTTTTTCAGCTTCCCATAGAAGCTGAGAAGAAGCATAGACAGAACAGTAGAACGGCCAGTGGAATATTCCATATCATAGATGTCACGATCAATATATAAATAGTGGTTGATCAGTGGAGGGGGGCGGGGGGAGGCAGGCAGGGAATCGGCGATCTCTACGCTGGTCAGGCAACTAATTCACCAGACAGTGAGAGTGACTTGTGTTTTGTGTATTCTTGTACTGTTGTTATTATTGTTATTTTCCTTTTTTGTTATTGTTCTATTAAACTGTCTTAATCTCCATAAGGGTTTGGTTTTGTTTTGGTTTTTTTTTCCCCATTTCCCCTCCTTTTCCCCCCTCTTCTTCCTACCCTTCTTGGGGGAAAAGCAGGGGTGAGCGAGAGGCTGTATGGTCCCAGTTGCTGGCTGGGATTAAACCATGACACTAAGTAATTGCAGTGAGGTGAGTTCTTGATGATGTTTTAGCAAAATCTGATTTCTGTGGATGAATGTGCAGAAAAACTCAGCCCCAAGTACCAAGGTCTGTGTATTCTTCAGGTTAAAATGGTAATCATTAAGGTTACTTGTCTTCAGAGCAAGTGATGTAGGAGAATTCTGAAGCAAACTAACAAGGCTGCATAAATCCCTAAGGAGCTATAGTTGCTGAAGATGGTACGGAGAAGAAACAGCCTGTTCTGGGTCAATATATATGGAACAACTATTTGAGATGGTATGAACAGATCAGCTGAGAAAACAGAAAACAGTGCAACGGCAGAGAACTGAGAACACTGTCAAGTGATGTTAAATGGACCCATATGTAAAGGTAAAATTCTTTTCAAGGCAAAGATCTGAGAACCCACAGTATCATTTACCTCTAGATCAAAAGTACCACTCTGGCTGATGACTATTCTGACTTACGTGACTTATGTCTCTAACAGTAAGTACACTAAATGCCCTAGACACTGAGGTCAATGAGACATTGCTGTTGCTGCTGACTGGCAAGTGTGTTGGATACATCTGTCTATTCTATGTTCTAGGAGCCATCTCATAGTTTTCCTTCAGCTTTTCATTGCTATGTTGTGGGAGTGTCAGCTGGGAAGAGCGAATCTTTTCTCAACTGACGCAAAGACAAAAAATATCTCATGGCTCAGTTCTTTTTAAGAACTTAGATTTTTCCTTTATCACAAAAGCTCTGAATCTAGACACATGCTCTGTCATTTAGAGGTGGGAGAAGTCTGGTTTGCAACAATTCTTTGGCTGTCTCCAGAATTATGTCATGAAGGAGGATTCCATCTTAGGCCAAAACCATGCCATTCAAAATATGAAAAGGCTTCTCACAGCTTTTACTGCAATAAAATATTGATTTACTGCCTTAGGTTCCCACAATACAAGACAGCTGGTCAGACAATTTTGGTCTCACCTGCTGGTAAGGGCAATGACTTTATTGCTGATAGGTTTACTCTAGAATCAGTACTTTTGTTGGATCTTAATCTCCTTGATGAGGCATGCAAGATGCATATATGCTCCAACAAATGCTGCTCCTCAGCAGCTGAACAGCAGCTGCTACTCAGATTTACTCATACCTTGTACACTTAAGGTACACTCCTTTTTTAGAATCAGATCAAGCACATATGCAGAACAATGTGCAGTGATTTGTTACAAACAAATTATGACCAGTAGCCTGATTCCCTACTGGGAGAAACTGGGACACCTGAGAAAAGGGGAGCAAACTGCATAAGAAGAAAAAGGTCCTGAGTATTACTGGTCAGAATCCAGAAGACAGTCTTTCTGTGAGGCTATGGATAGCGTACATGTTCGTTCACATGGTTACCTCTATGAGGTATAACTAATTCATTGTCTCCTTACTAAAATTTAAACACCACAGTGGGCCTGTTATGTATTTCACATATCTGTTTAGCTCATTCAATGTGTTATCATTAGTCAACAAAAAACATTATGTTTTAAATTGGTAAAAAAAAAACGTTTCCATTAGAGCTAAATTCATAAAATCACTTTAAGATAAAATTAGGAACATAGTTGTTTAGTTATTTTCATTTGTGAGTATTGTGCTTTTTAAGAAACATTTCAGGTACCTGCAATCCATCATAGCATTAAAAAGCTGGATAAATATAGAACAGCCGCATTTTTCATTCTAATGGATGTTTCAGAAAGAGACAAAGAAAGACTACATCATCTCTAAAAGCAACGAGAACGTGATTTTGCTGAGATATTGCAGTACAGTATTTCATTAAAATGGGGTTATGGATTTAGTTATGAGTATTTCCCCAAAACCACTAAACATCACAAGTGATGAAGGACTTACTCCAGTGTTTTCATAATTAACATGCACTAGGTTTTATTTGTCAAAAATGGGCACATTTTGAAGTGCTACATAGCCTGAATTTCTGCAACTAATTACTTTAAGCAAAATTGTATGGCTAAGACCATAATTGATTTTATGTACATTAAAAGCCAAATCTTACCAATTAGTGCACAATACGGTCAATG
This sequence comes from Burhinus oedicnemus, assembly GCA_008921705.1. Lineage (NCBI taxonomy): Eukaryota > Metazoa > Chordata > Aves > Charadriiformes > Burhinidae > Burhinus > Burhinus oedicnemus. The sequence continues at coordinate 584,335 of VFFE01005628.1, forward strand.
TTTATTGTTAGCTTTTGAGCGGCTAGGACAGAATTTGGCACAAACTAGATAAAATCATGGTCTAGAACAAACAACCAGTTACCTTGGGACAGACTGTGGCGTTCGATCCCTCACCCCTAAATTCTTGGCTGTGTTTTGTACTCTCGCACCCTGTGAAAGAAAAACAACAATTTTGTTTCATTTATTCCAACACAAGTTAGAAAGTTTTCTGAGCTTTCTAGATGAACATAACTATTAGTTATAATTAATTAATACATATGCTCCATGTCCTGAAACAACTCTCCTCTTCTAAGGTGGGGAACAAGTTGAAGAAGTATATTAATTCTCAACTTAGAGAAATAAGCAGAAAAGAGACAAAAATCTTTCCACTTGTCATTAAATAAATGCATACACACGTACCTTACTTCATATAAAATTAACATGTAAGGTTTAAACAATCCAAACACATCTTGTTTCAATTTGTTTCATTTTTGTCACTGTTCTTTGTAGAAGGCATGGACAACAAAGTTCTTTTCTGAAATGTCACTTATTTCCTATGAACTTCTGAACAAACAAGTATTACAGATTATTTCCTATGAATAGCTTTCTAGTTAAAACTAGGAAAATGGCCTAAATTGAGGCACTAAATTAGGATTAGAAAAAAATGCAGGTCCTGATCTTCCTTTATAATCACCAAAAAAAAAATCAGGTTGGAAGGGTCCTCCTGAGATTGTTTAGTCCAACACCCCTGCTTAAAGCAGGGTGAACTCGAAAAGCTGGTCTCCTGGTACCTCAGTTGATCCTTTGAAAAACAATAATGAAAGTACTTTTGTCTCACTACCTCATCCAGTAAGGAGGAAGCTGATAAAAGATGCACCATGTTCATATACCATGATAGGGAAAAATGCATACTCTTCTGCAAACAAACGAGCTTAGATATATGAAAGAACTTAGTAAAATTTGTTTTTGAATGATGAGGTCTAGCTTTTAAAGTACAGTTTTATTAATGTAAAGTAGTCATCATAAAGAAGCATATCTGTTAAATTTACAGTCTTTTTATGTTTTCTAACATCTTAAAGGAGATAGAAACTACTTGTTCTGTCCAGAATACAAACACTGACTCTCCATTTATTTGTCCTTCCGCACTACCTAAATTCAGGACAAAATAACAGAGAACAAAAATACATCATCTCAGAGTTCTTACAGTGAGATCTTACATTGGTATGAAACACCAACGATAATTTACATTCCAGAGCTGTGACGGCAGCTGCACATGATGTAAAAATGAGGTATAATCATTGATTCAATATGTAGAGTAAGACTAGACCTTGCATTTGACTGAAATCTGGTACCCAAAGGTATTAGTTCACTGTTCTGGGCTCAAACAAAAGATGAAAAAGGCTGGCTGGTTACACACAGGTAGGTTCTCAGAGTTCATGTAAATCAACATGTGCCACAAAAAAATACGGTGTCCTTACATTTCTTTTAGGAAAAAAAAAATAGTGGCAAAGATAGAGAAAATAATCGAACTACATACAACTGAAGGCAGAATATAAAAGTGATTTTACTAGTTTTACATCTAGCTCAGTAAGCTTGACTGCAACAGCTGCAAAAGATACATGACTACAGACCATGACAAAGACAGGTCTTTCCCCAGAAACTCCTACAGAACTCAATCATTAGTCACTCAATACTTCCTCTGTATTATGTAGTAGTATGTATGTATTTCATCGATTTCAGTGATTCTCTTCTATTCTTTCCCATCTCATCTTGAACCCATGAATAACTTCACATCACTAGCCTCCTTGTGGAAGGAGATCCACATTTTGGGTACAGTCTCAGCTTGTTGTGTCAAGAACCAGTATTTTAATTTGGTTTGAATCTGCTAGTTTCATTTTTTGCCTTTAGCTCTGCACTGGTGAGGACAATGGTCAGTCCCTATCCATGCCACATATTCTTTAGATCTTTGTCATATCCTCCTTAACTCATGAAGCTGAACAATCCTAAATTATTTTGTCTGTCTGTCCTGTCTATAAACCTTTGATCATTTTTTCTGATCTTCTCTGAACATTTTCCATTATGCTATATCCTTATGGAAGGGATCAGAACATCAAATAGTGCAAAATGAAGGGTCATTACAGCATGATTTCTACTTTGTTGTCTATCCTTGCCTAAACCATTATAACTTCTGATTCACTTTATTGATAGCTACTGAGAATTGAGCTGATGTTTTCTATCATATCCTGAGGTGTTGAACATGAGATGTAATGGCAAGCTCCCAGTCAGGTACTGTGAATGTGAACTTAGGGTTTGTTTTTTCCCCTGTGTGCACCACTTAAGAGTTACCTCCACAGATTTTCATCTGCCATTTTATTGCTCAATCATGAAGTCCTGTAAGATCCTTTTATAATTCTTCATAGTTACTTCTCATCTTTAATAAAAACTTGAAAAGAGTTCAGAGAAGAATAGGAAGAATGATTAGGTAAGAAAACGCAACTGGAAAAAGAAAGATCAGATGAATTAATTTTCTTCTATCTACAAAAGTGATGGCTTATCAAGGAAATGATAATCAGATTGGGGACAGACTGTTTAGTGGGGCCCGTAGCAATAGGACAAGGGGTAATGGTTTTAAACTAAAAGAAGGTAGATTCAGACTAGATACAAGGAAGAGATTTTTTATGATTAGAGTGGTGAAACACTGGAACAGGTTGCCCAGAGAGGTTGTAGATGCCCCATCTCCGGAAACATCCAAAAAACTAAGAGTCTACTGCTAAAGAGAGAGTAAAATCTGGTCTCTAAATCTCCCGTGTACTGGACAGAAATCAGGAGTTAAAATTGAAGGACTTAAATTGAAGGAAAAAGAAAAAAAAAAAATAAAATACTCAAATGAGGCACCAAGTAAAACATCCAAATGAAAAGGTTAAGAAAACTCTGGAACAGACCACTTGGGAAGCACTGTGCAGTAGTCTCCACTCCTGGAGGTTTAAGAACAGTTACAGCAAGTGTCTGTCATGAATTACATAAGGATAGTTGATCCAGTGTTCGTTACAAAGTTAGACATGTTGAGTCCAGACCTTCATCACCTTCAGTGTCCTTTCCTCAGTGCCGTTTTCTAAAATTCTATCATAATAAAGAAACCCCACCATGACAGACTGCTGAGAGCGGCATATGATTAACATAACTGAGAGCCAGAATATACACACACATGGGAAAGCTATCGAAATTAATCACATGTAGATTCTGAACGTCAGTGCTGTGACTACCTCTGAGAACAAAACCAGCCTATTTTTACTTGCATCACTCACTAGACAAATTAATTTTAGTATCTTGCTCACATAATAAATCAAATGCATTGATTTAAAAAGGAGTCTAGCTTTATACAACCATGTAATTTATTGTTTAGCAGGAGAAAAAATTAGACCAACCTTACAACCACCAAATTCTTATTTCTTTTGAGGAAAAGCTCCCAAGAATTACTAGCAACTTGCCACATGACATCTCTTTGTCTCCACTGAGCACCATTATAGCATTTCGATTTCAATATACTGTTAATTTATACTTCTCCAATATTATTCTTAAAGCTATAGCACTTTAAATATTGACACTGTTCGTCTCACATAGGCATAAGGGACAGTTGTGGTACATGGCTTCAGAATGCTTCCTCTCTGTGTACCACTACTGCCATAGCACTGGTGAAAGACGCCAGCAGCTCTGAGGAGATACCATCATCAACCTGGGCTCTTACATATGAGCTAGTATTCTCATTGCCATGAGAAAAAATGATAGGTTTATTTTCAAGCTACACGCTAATTTAAGGATAGCAAGAACCAGTCACATAAAGAAAACAGATTCTCTTTATGCCCTGCTCAAAGAACTCTAAATCAGTTCAATTCTTACGAGAATTATTCAAAGTGCAGTGCTGTTATTATACTCGTGAAAAGGCATAGAAAAATGATTACTCACTTAAAAGACAACACAAATTCTCTCCTAGTCTTTTCTGTTTATCAGCTTTTTAGTCACCTGTCTTCCTCAGAGCCCTGTGCCCTCCTGCAGCTCCTTTCCTAGGCCTTTGTCCTCGCCACACTTTGCTGCATCCTGAAGACAGACTTCTGTCAGGATGCTTTACATAGTATTTTGTGCGTACAGATGTTTACATGAATAAACATACCTGAGTAAATAAAGTTACTAAAAGATAGTTGGGACGTTTTGTCAAAATTTTTGTTTTAAAAAATCAGTCTAAACTGGATTAGCAGATGAGAAAACAGAAACCACTTAACTAAAAGCATCCCACAGACCCAAGTTCATACCAGCTCTCACAAGTTGGTCTCTTTCCTTTAGTTCTCGCAGAACAGGTGCTTGTGAGTACCTAATTATAACTGACACGGCAACTTCTTTGCAAATTGTTCCAGCAATACAGTGGGGGCTACTATGAGTCTTATCAAACACGATCATGACCTCATTCAATTGAAAAGAAAAGAACCACTTCCTGAGGTCACCCATTCAGTCAGGTGTCTCCAGTTATTCAGTACTGGTGCCCCAAGCTGGAAGAGGTTTTAGCTTTGAGTAGAGACAATTTCCCCTTCTGGAAAGCTGATACTGCCAGGACCTAACATTGCTGACTTCTGAATAAACAGATGGAATAGATGTCCTTCCATTTGCACCCCCCTGCGGCTAATCTCTTTATTCCACAAAAGATTCAGGGTGTAAATGGGCTAACAAAGTTTTTGCTTGGTTAGTTTTTTTTATATTAAGCCAGGTAAAAGACACATGTATTGCCCTTAACTAAATGTTCTGCATCAAACCCCAAGAAGCTCCCCCCTGCCAAGTTTTATGGTGTGCATTATGCTCCTGACAGCTAAATCCTACAGATAATTTAGACATTAAATCTGGAACAGGTTTCTAGAAAATACCATAGTGCGTTGTTGAAATTACTCCAAAACATTTAGAATTTAATGGAGGGTTTTATTTCTACTGCAGAACTCCAGGACTGATTTAAAATTACAACAAAAGATTATTACTCTATTAAATGTCGTAGCAGTTTCCTGCAAGAGGAAGAACGTGTGAAAAATGTCTGGCTTGATATACTAGCAGACTTTTTTTTGCAATGTCTGTGGGTGGTATTGAGATATCGGTATCTTTAACAGCTATTGATCACCAGCTGTTTTACTTCAGAGAATGTAGCCCCACTGCAGACTGCTTTCAATATCTCTATTTGAGCAAGCACAGTTACAGCTGCTCAAAACCATGCAAGTTACTTTCATTTTGTCTTTCATTTAATAAACTGCAGAAATGAAATCAGCATTTTGAAAACAGCCTAGAACTGCACACTGAAAACGTGCCCTTTGACAGAATACATCCTGCAAGCAGACATATGCAGAACTCTATGTCCACGTTTTTTGATTGCAAAATACCCAGATCTGCCTTTTGTCTAGAACTTCAGGAGTGGACATATCAACATATACACACAAGTTTATCCTTATACAGCAGTATTTTTTCTTTTCAAGTCAAGTTAAAGCTGTAATTCCTGAGCAGACCTACATGATCTGATTCAAGAACCTTGAGGGTATTTATTCACCACAGAAACTTAATTTATGCACCGAATAAACTGAAAGTCCAATATGAAAAGAAATGAGACTACTCTGATGTATCCATGTTAGGCAGCAGCACTTAAATATAATTCATCAGAATCTATGGCTTGAGAATATCTACACAATTGCTTCAACAGACTAAAGGTTTGATCTAGCATATGTGTATTTTTGTCTACTGCAAGTTAGAAGTAAAGTACAGCTGTTTAATCATTTTCATAACTAAAATGTGATTGCTGCACAGAATATGTAGCAGAATTAATGAAAATAATAAAATTAGATGCAAATTAAAAACCAGAAATTACTAATCTTGTCTTAGCTGTGATTAATTGTTCCAATATTTAATATTTTTTTTTCACTTCAAGATTGAATGCATCCTGTACCTTGTTTATGCTTTTGTCACAAGGTTGAAAGCTACCACAAGCTGGGATGTATGTTCCATATGCACACAGAGTGATTAAACCCCCGCTCAACCTCTCTTTGATCAACTGAGTAAATTGAGCTCTTTAATCTTCACTTCATAAGCCTCGCCTAACAACCTCTGGATCATTCATGCTCCTCCTTTGAACTCCTTCCAAGATTCCAAACATCCTTTTGAAAGCATTTATCTGATAACAAGATATTCTAGGAAATGTTGTGCCAGTACAGTAGAGTATATCTCCCATTTTCAGTTGATATTGCCTTTTAATCCAGCGTTTTTTGTCATAACTTAGCACTAAGAGTTCATGTTGAGGTGGGTATCTATCCACAACAGCCTCTAAATCCTAATATTCTCTTATGACCAAACAGTGAAAAACTATTTTGAAATAAGCACACTGTCCTCAGTATTTATTTCTCCCCTTTCTTCCTACACTTCCACTTCATTCAGTACATGAGTCACTTTTTATTAACAATAGTTAATAATCTTGTTATTTTTATGGATAACATATATTAAAATAAAAATTGTCTTACTCAATAGACTATTCTGATGTAAGGTGATACCACAGCAGTTACTATACAAAAATCACTAAGTAAAATCATAACCCTGTAGAAATTATGATCCATTTACACATACAGTGCAAGCAAGCACCTGGTTAAAAACAGCCTGTTCCATTGTTTTAAAGAAAACAAACCCTTTCAGTCAACAATAAAGGAAGAGAATTAAAAAAACCCAACTAAATACCTAGACTAAGAAAACTCACACAGACCTTACACATCAAGATGGAGATTAACAAATGCTTGGTCAAGTCGTTCTTGTTTGATGATAACACGCCTTGTTAGGAAACATCAAGATCTTAACCCATAGCAAGCATCTTACCTGTTTGCGCATGACATCTGTAGCTTGCATGATATAGCGAGGAGGTAGCCCATGGCTCCGAGCCAGAATGATCGCCTGCTCCAGGGTAACACTCAGAGTGCAGCTGCAATGGAAGACAGAAGTCAGCTATCTGCCAGCAGTGATTTCCTTAAAACAATTGCTTTTAGATCAACTATCTTTTTTAAAAAAACGTTATAAATAAAAAGATTACATAGTAGACCTGCCCCCTATCCCTCCCTCACCCATGCAGGCATTAGCTTGAACACTAACTAGAAAGAGTTTAAGAAGGGTTCCTGCTGACTTACAACCAAATGTATTTGCCTTGTTTTGCTGTTGTTTTTTTAAAACAAACAAACAAACACACACAAAACCACAAGCCAATAAAAAAACACAACCCAGCTGTGGCTTGGCAAGTACGTGAGAAAGTGACAACCCAAGGAGAAGGATTTTTTGTAATTGTACAAATCCAGGTGGTTTCTGCACACTTTATCTCTCATCCTCCATCGTTAATGCAGCTCGTAGCTTTGGTACCAGTATCCTGACCTCTTGGCATTAATTTAGCTGGGTTATTCTCATGGCACATTAGTGCAGTTCAGTCCAAAATTAAGAGACATTTACCCCTTTCAAAAAGCAAAATAAATAAATAGGGCATTCCTTCAAATAAACTGTCCCTCCTACTTTGCCAATCTTTTTCCAGTAAATGCTTGAGGAAAAAAACTGATCATGGTACCGCATCCTAACGCAAAGGCTGTAATGGCTTTGTCAGAGCAACCAGGAAAGTTTCAGAGCTAAAGATCTTTCTGTAGGACAACCTGTCATTGCACCAGACATGAAGTAGTAGGGAAAGTCATTTTGGACACGCCATCCGATTTCAGTTGTCATGGTGAGGATGAGGATGGATAGATGGTTTCTCACACAATCAAGACCAAAGCTGTAGAAGACTCACAGATAAAGGCAACAAAACTGAGTAGAAACAGTACTTTTTGAAAAGCACAACGTGTTTGAGGGCTGCTATCACCCAGGAGGTGAGAGTGGCTGCATTCTGCACCAGTAAGCTTCTAGATGATTTTTCTGTTCACAACCAAAGTACTGCAATAATCAAATCTCTTCAGCCAGGAAGATGAGGTGTACAGAAAAGGATCCTACCTCAGCAGAACCTGACAAAAGCTGCATATTTCAAGTTCAAATAATAAAACTAAGACACACGGTTATTTTGAGCAGACTTTTGGCAAAATCCTGACCAAAAGATTCTGCATAGCTTATATTATGCACACAGAACAGACAATATGTTTCAATCAAACACTCATCTTGCTGAGCAGAAGATCTGTAGGAGGAAAAATGCGTCTGCACTGATTTTCTTACTGAAAAAAAAACTCCACCCTGACACGTTTTAAATACCACTTAAGTAAATTTATGGACTGTAAAAAGTTTCACAGTAGTGAGTGTAGAAGATATTAAATTTGATCTGTAGCTTTATTAATGGCCTTTCATTAAAAATTTATAAGCTAAGTGATTCTCCTTGGTAATGAAATAATTTTTCTGCCCCAGTTTCTTGTATACACTGACCTCAGAGTTAACTTGAAGCAAAAATCTATTGATCTTTTGTGTTATATGTTTGATTAAGGTGCATAGTAGTTAAATATTAGACTAGAAATTCTAAACACTCTTTTCATCTTGTCTTTGAAAGGTGAAATATTGCACAAATACAGTACATGCCCAAAATATTTACCAGCACCAAAATCTAAACATCTAACTTTCAGGACCAGACTGCAAAGGAAGCTTTGTCCCACTGACAAAGGGAAAAAGCAAAAGTATCTGAAATCTAATTTGACAGGTGTAATCTAAGCCAGAGAAAAAGGTTAAAAAGTCTCTCTGCAGCTATAATAGAGGTTAACGGGCTCCAAGCAGAGCTTTCAACCAACCAGTTACTGAGCCAACTTTCCCATAAATCCCATCTTCCAAAAGTCTGAAAGAACAGAAAAATCATATTCTGCATGCATGAATCAAAACAAACGAAAGAACCTCCTAAATGAAGGTCAGCTTCAAGAATTAGGTGCAAACACTAATCTCGTGGTCACAAAAGACTGCCAAACTGCTCACTGCCCAAAACCTGATGAAATGGCTGATGATCACGGACATTATGAGCTATCTACATTTTGACAATGCCAACCATGATTCAGAAATAAGGTTGCCAAGTGTGTAGATAAAGACATAACCAGAGTGGGAAAAGCAGAGACAAAGAGTAAAATAGCATAATGAAGATTTCTTTAATAGGCTACTATGAAGGTAGGCAACAGCTACAGTACAATCCTGAAACATATAGGCTAAAATTGAAGATCTCACCTCAAGGCAAAAAACAACAGTAATTCTAACGATAATATTTTTAATGTATCCTAGGAAATTAGTAATGAAGACACTCAAGATGACAGCAGTGATGATGTTAACTATTATCACACCTCTTTAATAAAACATTTCACATTTGAGGTGAAGTCCTACAGTAATGCTGGTTAGATACATCCACTGTTTCTTTTAAAAAACATTCTTACGTGTTAACATATGTTAAAAAAATGTTAAAATAGCATCGGTGGCATGATTGCATTTCAATATACCATTTCATTAGAGATGCAATTTAGTATCGCTAAATTTTGTGTTTCTCAAGGCATGTAAATAGTCTGATGAATGGCGGAATTAAATATAAATTATTGTTTGGGGCTTTTGTCATGTAATTATGGAATAAGGTTACTACTTTCTAAATACAAAAAACAACAACACTAAGATAGCTTCATTTTGGTTGAATACTGAATCAACGAGGTGGCATCCTCTAATAAAACTGATCATATAAACCTTCCACAGTGCTATGCTGAACTGACTCACTAGTAAACATGTATTTATGTGCTGGTGCTTTCTCCCAGCTCTTCAAATATAGTTTTTGAACTACGACATATTCGGTATCACAAATCAAACCGCCCTGGAAACCAGCTGTGAAAGAAACAAATGCACACACAACATGGCAACATGGAAAAGTCGTAACTGGAAGTACCTCAGCAATAGGACTGCCAAGCACAGAGAGATCGACCAAATGCAAATTTAAACCAATACAATTCATACTATTTCATGAAACAATATGAAAGCTGGGAACTCCTCATATGGTAAGACTGTTTGAGCAAGGTTCAATATCAAGGATTGTCAGCAAATATGTGCCATATGTAATAATCCACCCTTCTCCTCCATTTTGAGAGCTGATGAGCAGATGGTATTAAAGTTTACAAAGAAATTTGGAAGCAGTTCTGACCACTGAAAATGTCTGGTCATTTGGATGCAATCAGCCCAGACAAACCAAACAAGGAAAATATTAGGGGAAAAACTCCTTCAGTGCTCTCATAACATTCTGTTATGGGAAGCATAAATCCCAAATCCATATATTTTAGAGTGTAAACAAATTAAAATCTGTTCTCGCTCCCTCTCTTCTCCTCTCATCCCTTCTTTTATGCCAGAAAAACAAAAGACCCAAATTCATCATCTTAGAATTTATGTCAGTTAGAATCACAAATTCCCTGCCTTGACAGATTACAGCAGCAAGGCAGCACAGACATTTGGCTTTCCCAGCACAACTGGGCTGAGAATTCCTCAGTTCACCCGTTTGGTTTCCAAGAAACAGAAGGGGCTGCAGCTGCTCCCAGCCCCTGCCTGCTATCCCCAGTCTCCCATCAGTCATGACAGGATTGATGTGAAGATTAAATACAAACTTTCAAACATCTTCTGGATCAGACCATCCTGAACAAAAGAGGTTAAATAATTTTCCATCACCCATAGTCCATTTGTTTCTGACTGGATGTGATTTTTACTAAAGGGCAGTAAAATCGGCTGGATAGACATACCTCGACAATGAAAAATGGAGTTGTAAGAGAGGAAAACAGATTGAAATTTTCTAAGAAACAGATTATTTCATGACAGCTTGTTTAATGTCACCTGAAAGGAAAAATAATTTGAGTTCATGTACACTACCTACAGAGCTGCCACTCAGCAAACTGTATATCTATGTTACCAGGGTAAAAGGAATCTAAATCATTCAATTAATTCTCAGGTTTCAATTAGAATTCCAGCCATCCTACATCCAAAGATGCATCAAAACATCCCTTAGAAAAACGCCCTGAATAGAAAAGATGAGGTGAAACAAATTAGTTTGGTAGTTACTGCAGTCAGAGATGTCGAAACAAATTACGTTCTGGCTATGTGAACAGAAAAAAAATATGAAAAGGATGCATGTATGCTTAGTCTAATTAAAATCCAAAGCTTCTACTTAACATGTAATTTAATGCCATTGTTATTATTTTAATTACCTTTCCATACATCATAAGCTAATCATACCTACACTCGACCACCTTTAAACCAATTAGACTATTAAGTATTCACTTGTTTCTGCTGTCATTTAGATTAATGCTTATAGAGCAGCTATTTTTTATGTCAGTGTATGCAGCAATTAAAAACTTCAGTACTAAAGTAAGTCACTTTGGGATAAAATTTTTGGAGGTATTTCTCTATAATTAATAAATAAGAAAATAGGCCATGATAAACCTAAAAAGGAGGGGAAATGTTCTTCAGGACTATAAGGAATAAGCATAAAAAGTGTAGACAGGTCTGACTGAAGTTTCTCCCACAATTTCGAAGCTGTTCTCATTGTGGGAATATGTGTCCATGCAAGTAAAACTGAAGTTTGCATTCTCTGCGCCCAGATACTGAAACTTTGCTGAACAGAATTTCATCTCACAGAGGGAGGGAATTTGGGCCAGACAATATGTATTAGAGAGAAAAAGAGGAAGAAGTTCGTACACTAAATGATGATATTGTATTTTACAATTACAGTAAAACTCTACGGGAGTTCAGGACTTGGGTTCAGTCCCTTTATGAACCTTTGTGAACCTGAGACGTTCTCAATGTGAAAAGATCACTACTTTAAAATCAGCCTTGGACTGAACCTAGCCACTGAAGGTTAGTCCAAAACTTCTGTTACTTTTGCCAACATATACCAAGCCATTAGTCTGCACGTGACATACATATGTCCCATTATGATGGTTCAGTAATCATAAACAATGCTTCAAAAAGTGCCTATCTGTAGAAGATATTACACCACCACACAGAAACGGATAGTCGATGGCTAAGGGGACTTCCATCTTTTATCCATTAAGCATCAGCATACACAGGTTGGCACCACTGTGATTACGTAGTTGTGCAAACCTCAAAATAAATATATCCCAACTCCTATATCAGGCATGCATCCACCATCCCACGACAGGATATTCAAACCCAGCTCTACCAGGTGTTTTCAAACACAAGCTACCAACAAAGTTCTGACTTGCTGAAGTAGATGGCATGAACTAACCAAGCCAGAGAATCAGTCTTGGGAGGTAAGTATACATTAGCCGTATTTCAGACCTAACCTTGGTTAATGAGTGCTTTTGTAGTCTACAAATATAGTTTTAATCAGGTTTATTAGATGCAATATTAGTAATTTTCAATCCTGAAGCATGAAACATGCAGTAGGCAATGATGACTTTTTCTGTAGTTTATTTGGAAGATTACTTTCATCCAATCTATTTACAGAAGTAGAATGTGACCATTCTACCTTTTTTAAAACAGAGAGCTTTTCAAAGAATAATGAAAAAAACCCAACAAAAACAGCGCTTCTCTTCACCGTACAGCTGTCAGTGTTAAGAAATTGCACAGAGCACCTTTTCAGAAACATTCTTGCTGTAAGATCTTGCCACCTTTAATCAGCTGGAAATGTTGCAAGGAGGCACTTCCAACATTAAATATTCTTTGTTTGCTGAAAGAGCAGCCTTTCAAAAGATTCAAAGTATCCCATGCCTTTTCTTTGCTCATTCTCAGTCATACTTGCAAAAACAAACAAAAAAAATCTAAAGTCAACTGAAGCCTCAGCTTCGGCCATTATCTCTTGTTCTGTGCAGAAAGTCTTTCACATCAAAGGCTTCTTCCCATGTAAGCAGGCAAGTAAATCTGCTGGAAAATTGCAATTTATTTCTTGTCTTACAACAGTTCAGGTTATTCACTTAAATCTCTTCCACTTCAGAATTTAAAGAAGATTTGGCTAAGTTTTTAATGTTAGATTGTTCGAGAGGACATATTCTATTTTTTTTGGTATTGTAGCAGTTTTTCTAAGGAAGAATCAGACTCTCCCAAAGACCTGGACTGCAGATAAGGTGATGCTGCAGGAACTGAAGCGTGAGAGGATGATTCTATTGAGCAAGGTGATCGAGTTGTGTGTCAACCCTGCTACTAAATGTCTATCCTGGTCCATTATGTTAAAAGGAATCCAAATAGAAAAAAAGAACACCTTGAAATCCTTACTAGTAATAAGTTAGATCCATCTTATCTGTCTCAGTGCACTTTATGCACTTCTCTGCATTTCCAGATTGCATTTTAAACAAAACAGTGTCTCAGAATTTAAAATATGCACAAGAACTCTAAGATTATCGTCCTTCACATACATATTAGAGACGAACAAAGCAAAAATGTACCAGGTTGCCCATGAAAGGGAAATATAGAACAAAATAAAATTATTATCACTGTAAAAACAACCTATTTGTGCTAAATGTCTTGTTACATCATCTTAAGACAAATTTTTGCATATTTAACAATTACATAACTGTTTTCAAATAATGACCAGCACAGAATGAAATACTCTACTATCCTAAATTATTTTACAAAAACAAATGTTTGTTTATGCCTCAGCAGGTGAGGTATCACGAAAATACACTAAATGGAGACAGGCATAGCAAAACTGCCAGTTAAAAAAAGAAGGGAATCTTGGCTGAATGGGAAGGTAGCAGGACTAAAAGCACAGTTTAGACCAGAAGGCTGGAGAGGAGCAAGGATTAGTTTTTCATCCTGTCCTGACCTGCCTCCTCAAAGTAGTCCCATCGATCCCAGAAAGCCTTCTTATTGTGGAGCTAATAGCCTAAATACAGCTGCAAAACTTCAAGGAGCCTTTTTTTTTTTTTTTTTTTTTTTTTTTTTTTTTTTTTTGTAGGACACAGTCGTTAAGCTCAGAACTAAATTCCTACAGAAAATTTCTAAAATAATCTAAAAGGAAGAATTCTTACAATAGAATGTCTAAAATGTAAATTCAGAGTATCTGTTTTCACCTTGTTTCATTTGATTCACAGAAAGGCAGTTGGCCATGATGGACAGCTTATGGTTTTACTCTGCTTTGCTACGTGGAAGATGGAGCAGGTTTAGCTGGATTGCAGGACCTGTGCCAGCTACAGGAGACAGCATAATCAACCCTTGGCAAAACCTGCCTCATCATTCAGCCGAGCGTCTGCCAGCCAGAACCCCACTGCTTGAAGCATGGCAACGCTAAGGAGAGACTTTCTGGAGGGGAAATTAAAATTCAGAAAAGAAAATAAGACAGTGATTTTTCTGGCGTTCATCAAGATTATAAAAGACTTCTTTTCTCTCAATCCTCCAGGAAATGCAAAATTTTAAATAAACTTGGGATTTGTTTCATTTAGATGCTTTAAATGATTCCTTTGAGCCTGTAAGACCTATGGTCCCTGAGTAGACTTCTGCAGCTGCTGCACCTAATTTCATTTTGGCATGGAAAGAGGCTAGGACATGTCTGTGCAGCGCAGTCTCACTCTTCTCCCTCAAGCAGGAGCTAGCATCATGATTCAATAAAATTTGAAAATGCCTTTCATCACCTACATTTGTACAGAGTGATTGCAACTTCAAACAGAACGAATACAAGTAAAGAAAGCAGAGCATTGTTTACAGGGTGACAGCTGAGTGGCAGGCAGAAATATAATTACGGATGACAAAAAAGGGAAAACAGAAATGCAAACTATCGATTTCTTGGACTAATGTAGAGCTTTGTTCCTTATGTTGATCAACAAGGCATGTTCACTTATGATAATCCAAGGGGAGTTTGTAGTATTCACATGTCACTTCGGACAGTGAAGGTTAAAGGGACTTATTTTTCCCCATCCTTGTTTTTCTGGTGATCGAAATATATTTGAAAAGAACTGCTGTCTGAAATAGATACAGGATTTCAGGCTCTAATTTAAATTGGTAAACATATTGTCATAATAAAAATCAAAGCAAAGCAATCGCCAGCAATTCAAAATCCCCAGCATTATCTTGGATATAGGGATGAAAATATGAACTCTGTCAAGCTGTTTTAGCCTAGTGCAGTGTAAAAAGCAATTTAATATGGATCACAGAGAAGTCGGAAACCAAGACACCGCTGATCCAGAGATCAGCAATCACTGTCAAAGCAGACAAAGCTGCTGTTTCATAGTTCTTGGCCTCTCCTGCATTGGACTGCCACCCAGCACCTCCCTCCCAAGCTCTCTGGGATTTGCTGCTGGTTAGAAGGAGGGGTGGCACACTCCCCCACACCCTATGTCAATCCACGACACTTAAATTGAGAAAACAGAAAGGGCTCTCCAGTCAGTTCATTAAGAGACAGATAAATTGAGTGAGGGAAGGCTCATATATACTTTGTTTAAAGTCTATTAAATAGATCTAAATTCTGACAGACTAATGGTTTGCTCAGTTCCCGCTCCCCATGAACAAAAGCAAGCTGCTGACCAGCACAGTACCCTGTACTCTTCCACAGACTCTCAGAAATTCACTCCTGTCAGAGACCAATCATAGAAATTAGGCTAAAATGAGGGGGAGGGTTAAAAGAAAGCATACAGGAACCTTCTTCTGAGTTAATTATTCTTCATTTTTAAGCTGGCAAGACTAATAAGTGAAGAATATACTTTCAAAGTTTAACCTGCAAGGACAATTCACATCTTTCCCCCATCTGCTGGCCTCGTAGCATCTGTAGATAATCCGTTTTCCACTCATTTAATATCTGTAGCATAGTGTTAAGAAACAGTTGTGAGTCCTTGGTCTGGGCCTACAACTTATCGCGATCAAGCACTTCACAGCATTTAGTTTCTAAGAACAGAAAAGGCCAGATACACTGCTGAATACAACCAGAGATAAACATCCTCGCTTACTGAAAATCAGTAGCTTAAACTCTAAAGAACTAATTTACAACTTAAAGAGCATTATTTTGCAAGATTATCTGCCCTGATTAAATATTATTCCAACAAACAAAATAATTAAGCCTTCAAGATTGCAGGCAACAAGCAAAATCATCTACGTCTACAGGACTTGATCACATCCAGCATCTTATTCTTCCCTCTTCTGTTCTCCTCACAGGATTTCATGGTGCTGCAAGACAGTTCCACTCTACAGAGCACCAAAGGGAGTAGGTTCACGAAAAACCCAGCAGAATTTAGCAGTAGAAATGCCGGGAACAAAATTCTCCCAGCAAACATGCTAGCTGGAGACAAAACAAGCTCTCTATCTGGGCGAAGGCTATTTCAGAATGCCAAAAAGCAGAGCCTGCTTAGTGCTGGACTGTAGAGATGTGGCCCGGGGAGGCCAGAAAGAGAAAAAAGCACACGAAATGACTTTATATGACTTCGAATTCTAAGGAAAAACTTCTTCATCCATCCAGTTTATATGCACAACAGTAACTTCAGGAAACTTGTTAAAAAAACTTCCTCAACTTCAATCACTTCAAAAAAATAATAGCACAAGAATCCCTTCTAGTCTCTAAATGCATGAGTTTTCCTCCAAACTGTTGGAAAGTCAGGGCAAAAACTCTGAGTACCTATAAAATCTCAAGTAATGCATTCCTTTTTCCTGGAGGGCCTATCTTAAAACGTCTCTGATAATGCCAAGAGTTGATGTTTCTTTCTCTGAACAGATGGCAGCCACGAAGGCAGTATTAATGCATAAGGGAAGTAACAGTGTCTTGTACAAAAGCTCAAATGGACTCACTGTAAAGCAGAACTAGTAACACTTTACAGAAAAGTGTTTTGCACCTTTACTTCACATAAATAAGTGATCTTGAATCCTTTAACATCTAGATGGAAACCCACACATAACACAAACCCCATTCCCGTTGTTCATAATACAGTCTTGAAATCCAATATATCGGTTTTCTAATATTTTGTGGTTTTAAAATATACTTAAATAGACATTTAATAGTTTATACGTTTGACTTAGCCCTAGTTTTGAGCAGAGATTTGATGAATAATTTATTTTCATGTAAGAACAGCTCACATTCAGAATCAAGCCTACCAGCTCTTATTCAGTCACCGAATTATTCTGAAAAAATTTGTGACCCACACGCTGTGGGGTAATAGTTTATTGGAGCTATTAAAGTTGGTCTGACTTTATTCTTAAACTATAAGAATTTTTAGCACAAATATAGTGGCAAATTCAGAACTTAATCCATGAAATCATAATGAAACCCAGAGGTAGTCTTTTTCAGCTTTATAAAAAAATTGGCAGAATTAAGCCCAAAGTCTTTTCTGAGCACCTAAGATATGAAAATGACACCAAGATAAAGAGCCAGAGAAAAGCTGTATAGCTTCACGGCCTTCTGAAATGACAACTTCATGTCAGTCCATGCTATATAGTATTTGCATCTTATCTGATATAGTAACTAGTGTTAAATAATACAACCTTTTTCTGTTATTGCCTAAAATCAAGTACAGTATACAGCATGCTATATACACTTGTATCAGTGATAGTAATAGAAATACTCTGTTGCAAAGTCTGCTAAAAGAAATGGCAAGCACTGTTTTTATACAACTTAATTGTGTTGGCTGTATATGGAGCTTTTCCTGTTTTTCATGTCTGGTAGCTGCAATGCAGATTATGATGCTTC